>OY720639.1:90443558-91023558 GCA_963169105.1 Ceriagrion tenellum
AGGGGAAGCTCGGCTGTGGCGATGTTGTTGTATAATCGTCCAGCCGGTATGCCTCTAGAGTGTCTTTTCGGCGTGTCATCATGCAGAGGAACAACGCACCGTTCCACCTTTTCCTGGGACGGAGGGCAGTATTGCATCGGGCACTGGGGTTTGTGGTTCCGTTTGTCAGGTGTTTGATAATTGGCATTGGTTCTCTAATCGTGATTGATCGTTTTACCCATGTTGAATTTTTGCGGCTCATTTGGTGCTCAGGGGAAGCTCGGCTGTGGCGTTGTTGTTGTATAATCGTCCAGCCGGTATGCTTCTAGAGCGTCATTTCGGCGTGTCATCATGCAGAGAAATGACGCACTGTTCCACATTTTCCTGGGACGTGGGGCAGAATTGCATCGGGCACTGGGGTTTGTGGTTCAGTTTGCCAGGTGTATGATAATTGGCATTGGATCTCTAATCGTTTTTAGTTTAACCCGGGTTGAATTTTTTCGGCTCATTAGGCGCTCAGGGGAACCTCGGCTGTGGCGTTGTTGTTGTATAATCGTCCAGCCGGTATGCTTCTAGAGCGTCATTTCGGCGTGTCATCATGCAGAGAAATGACGCACTGTTCCACATTTTCCTGGGACGTGGGGCAGAATTGCATCGGGCACTGGGGTTTGTGGTTCACTTTGCCAAGTGTATGTTAATTGGCATTGGATCTCTAACCGCTTTTAGTTAAACCCAGGTTGCATTTTTGCGGCTCATTTGGCGCTCAGGGGAAGCTCGGCTTTGGCGTAGCTGTTGTATAATCGTCCAGCCGGTATGCCTCTAGAGTGTCATTTCAGCGTGTCATCATGCAGAGGAATGACGCACCGTTCCACCTTTTCGTGGGACGAAGGGCAGTATTGCATCGGGCACTAGGGTTTGTGGTTCAGTTTGTCAGGTGTATGATAATTGGCATTCGTTCTCTAATCGTGATTGAACGTTTTACCCATGTTGAATTTTTGCGGCTCATTTGGCGCTCTGGGGAAGCTCGGCTGTGGCGTTGTTGTTGTATAATCGTCCAGCCGGTATGCTTCTAGAGCGTCATTTCGGCGTGTCATCATGCAGAGAAATGACGCACTGTTCCACATTTTCCTGGGACGTGGGGCAAAATTGCATCGGGCACTGGGGTTTATGGTTCAGTTTGCCAGGTGTATGATAATTGGCATTGGATCTCGAATCGTTTTTAGTTTAACCCGGGTTGAATTTTTTCGGCTCATTTGTCGCTCAGGGGAAGCTCGGCTGTGGCGTTGTTGTTGTATAATCGTCCAGCCGGTATGCCTCCTGAGTGTCATTTCGGCGTGTCATCATGCAGAGGAATGACGCACCGTTCCGCCTTTTCCTGGGACGTAGGGCAGTATTGCATCGGGCACTGGGGTTTGTGGTTCAGTTGGGCAGGTGTATGTAAATTGGCATTGGATCTCTAATCGTTTTTAGTTTTACCCATGTTGAATTTTTACGGCTCATTTGGCGCTTAGGGGAAGCTCGGCTGTGGCGTTGTTGTTGTATAATCGTCCAGCCGGTATGCCTTTATCGTATCGGCGTGTCATCATGAAGAGAAATGACGCACCGTTCCACCTTTTCCTGGGACGTGGGGCTGTATTGCATCGGGCACTAGGGTTTGTGGTTCCGTTTGCCAGGTGTATGTTAATTGGCATTGGATCTCTAATTGTTCGACTAGTCTTTGATTTACGTTTTCCAACCGTTCAGATGGTTTCAGCACCATATTTCGCAATTCATGGCTTCTTTAGTCTTGTCAAGATAATTCTTGTTATCGTGTTCGCATCGAATCAAGCGGCCTCATGTACAGTACTCAACGAGAGACTTTATTTATTTACTTTCCTTTACAGACAATTGGGACGGTGAGGTTTTGGTCCGGTTGGGCGAGTGCATGATATCATCATACTATAGCTCCGGTAGTAGGCTCCACTTCGTGATAGTATCTCCGCCATAACAATAGTAATATATCTTTTGTTTTTTCGCTGTTTTCTTTCACAGGGACAGTTATTGCTCGGTGAAGGCATGAATACAGTTGGTGACGACTCATTTGATAAGTGATGTTCATGCCGTGCCGCTTTTGGTTTTGACGCAGGGATTCAACCCGCTCGCGATACGTGCTAATATTCTTTGAAGCTATTGGAATGCGGGCGGGATTCAAGCAGGGCGGAGATTCAGTTGGCAGAGTTATCGTCCTTGTCACTGGACCTTCTTCCCGCGCGGTACCCTCCTAAATACTACGTTTGCAGATTCCCATAGAGCTGCGGATAACTGCGTCGTTTACCGTACCTGAATTTTCCTATATTTGTCGTTCGGCGATAAATCAACGTAGTATGGCGCTGGGCTGAGAGGTTTGCGGTTCTGTTGGCCAATTACAATGAACTGTGGCACTGGATCTTAAACATCTTGCTGTGGTGTCCGTATAATCGCCTTCCTTCCACGCTGTTTTTTTGCTCGTGAGTTTTGCAATTCGCTTAGCCCATATCTTTCTATTGCTCGGAAATATTTGTCTCTTCCTTTACTCAAGAATTAAAGTGTTTATAGTCATAATTTCACGCTAGGGTGATTTTCAGCGATTTAGCCGTCGCTAGAAGACGTTGCGTCGTTATCATTGCAGCATTTCCTATGAGCTAATAGTGCTGTTCGTCTTTATGCGTGGCTTAGCATGAGTATTTATTTTAGTTTGTTCTGTTTCATAAAATGCGTATTCGTAAACCTCAACCACGGTATTACAAACTCCATTTATCGATCACAAATTGTCGACGAATTTCAGCATCTTGATTGGGTTTACCTCGCCTCTCGTTAATGCAGGCTGAGCGATGAGGACTGCTCGTTTCCCTAACACGGCCAGTGATTTTCATTCGTATACTGTTCGTTGTCTTACCTAATATTTGTTTTTGATCCGTCGGTTATGGTGGCCAACGTCACCGAGGATTGAAAAGGAAGTTTTCAGGCCCATGGAGTTGCAACCTAATGGGTCATTATATCGCTGATGTGGCAGATGGCATTTCAGCGATTTTATTTGACCCAGGTTGAATTTTTGCGGCACAATTGGCGCTCAGGGGAATCTCGGCTGTGGCGTGGTTTGTATGATCCGTACAGCCGGTATGCCTCTCGAGTGTCACTTGGGCATGTCATCAGGCAGAGAATTGACGCAGTTTCAGTTTTCGAGGATTATGTTAATTGGCACTGTACTCCAAGAAGTATGACAAGAGGAGCTAGGTTTGTGAAATGTTGCTACGATAAGTGGGGGGATAATTGGGGTGGGAATCACTATCTCAGCGTAGATTAAAGTATTTGCTTAACCTGCTAACTAAATTTCAGGAAAAGCATTTCCTCAATGACGTGAAAAACATACTATTAACCCCCTCGTACTACGGCAGATTAGATCGCGCCAATAAACTTAGAAAGATAGATTGTAGAAGCGATAGGTATAAAATGTCATTTTTTCCACGTGCCATTCGGGACCGTAACAGCTGTGATCGTCGTCATGAATAGTGAATATAGTGACTAATTTCTGCATGATGAATATATGAATGTTCTAATTTATGCATTAAATTTTGAATCTGTAGTAGTAGTCTTTGTATCCCTTGCATGTTGGAACGATTGACAATAGAATGTTTCTAGGTTAGTAGATTTTTAATTGGTGCGTTGCATGTGTGGTTCGCTTGTGATTTTGCTCAATGTGATTTTGGTGTTCTGCCATATAATTCATGCATACCTCAGATACCTACAATACAGAATTGTCTGCAAATAATCGGGTTTTACTGTTTTTTTTTGTCTGTTTTGATGTTTAGACATTTATCACTCCTGCAAATACCTTTTTTACCTAGTTAGAGTTAAGTATCCTAGAACTTCATTAGTTTGAAGTAAGTTTGAAGTTAGTGAGTGATGTTTGTCAGTGACATTAGCTAGTTTGAAGTTGGTTTGTTCCTAAATCTACCGCGTAGTGCTAACACTTTGCATGACTCATGTGTCACGTTTACAAATTTACATTATAGATTATTTTAGTCGTTTCCGTAGCATTAGTAGCATATCTATAGTGAGGTGCATGTTTGTGAAAGTAAATTTCTTCATCGTAGTTCATGTAGGTGATAAATCACCCCCTGCCAAAAACCCTTCTGGTGGCTTGCAGGGTAGTAAGTAGATGAAGATGAAACTTTTCTATCGCAACTATGATGGTCCCTTATTGTACTAGGAAAAAAGTTATATCTTCAGTCTATCGGATCTGCAGTCTATTTCCTTACTCTCATGCCTGTGATCGTTTCTGCCATGATAGTTAGGTTATAGCAAAATATGCTGAGCGTCTGGCACAATGTAATCCACATCAAACTTCTGTAAGATTTAACTTACATTATTCCCTTCGATCGGATAGAGGTTCCCACCCTAATTTCCTTAGCAATTTAGTAACACTGCTATGTTTATCGTAAAAATGTTTAATAAATATAGCTGCTCGTTGCTGTATTCGATTTTTTATCTGAAACTAGCCCTACTTCGTAAGGGTCCCATATACCAGCGGCGTACTCCAAGTGAGGTCCCACGAGAAAAAAATAACATCGCCCCTTTCCTTCCTCGTCACATTTTCTTAGAATTGTTTTAATGGGTCCTAATTTACGATTAGTCGGTCCGAAAATTTCACGTATATGCTTCCCCCAGTACATGTTCTGATTACGGGTCTAACTTAAGTATGAAACTGAATCTACATAATAAATGAAAAGTATAACTTAGTTATTCCACATAGATTCGGTGTGGAGTAACTAAGTTATACTTATCATGTATAATATTAAGAAAATTCCACGAAGCCACGCCTGAGACAACGGAATGACTCTACGTTTATTAGTTCGGCTTCATTAATTCTGTATGTCTATATCTTTATGGTATATTAAAGGATTAGAGCGCGTGCAGAGGAGATCCGCTAGGTTTGTTAAAGTCCGTTATGATAAATGTGTGTTACGAGCTTAATAGAAGAACTCGGATGGGAATTACTATCAGAACGCAGGTTAAAATTTAGGTTAAACTTTTTAAGTAAATTCGAAACCGTTTTGTTCACAGATGACGTTAGATACATATTGAGCCCCCTTGCGTATTATGGTAGGTTTGATCATCTTAACAAGATTAGAGAGATAGATTGTCGTACCGATAGATTTAAAATGTCATTTTTCCCGCGTACTATAAGAGAGAACAATAGGCAGCGTAGCAAAGGGATAGGTAGGTGAAATATAGTTAAAGTAGTCTGTAGTGCATGATGCATGTAATAACATCCAATAATCCCTTCCTTATTATGCAGATACTATCTAGCTCCATGTGACCCTATTTTCTAGCATGTCTCATTTATATATCCTAGTTGCATGTCAATAGTGCATGTTTAATGATCTTCATCCCCTGCCACACAACCTCGTGGTGGCTCGCAGGATATGACGCAGATGTAGATGTATCGGTTAAGCTACTCTTTCCCCAAAAATTCATCTCATGGCACTTTTTAAAATTGAATTCTAACTGCCAAGTATCGCACCATTCGTTTATAGCATCTAGGTCTTTCTTAAACGCAATTCTGTCACACTCTTTGAGTTTCATCTCTGTACTATACCTACTGCTGGTAATAACGAGGATAAATGTGCTAATTGAGTTTCGCAGGATCTTCGTTCCCTGAATCCATTCCGTGCTTCAATCAGTATGCTCTGCATATCGAGGTGTTTCAAGACTTGGCCTACAATTATATGTTCAAGGACTTTGCATGTGATGGATGTTAGGGATATCGGTTTGTAATTCGATGCCTGTTCCTTGTCACTACTTTTAAATATGGGAGTTGCATTCCCAAATTTTGGGGTCTACGTGTTCCTCGGTGGATTTTCTATATATTCTACGCACGTAGGGGGCTATGTCTGAAGCTAGCTCTCTATGCACGCGGGAAGGAATTTCTTCAAGACCGGGTGACTTATTTGTTCTGAACGATTTAAACAAATTATATATTCCGCGAGCACAAATGTCAGTAGGCGGCATCGTTTGCCGGTAACAATCATTAATCGTCGCGGATGTATTCTGCGATGACTTGCTGAATACGCTTCGGTAGTAGGATTTTAATTAAATTGCTTTGTCCTAGCTGTTGGTTAGTACTTATCCTTTTTCAGTGGATTAATTGTAGATTTTCTGTCTTAAACTTCCTTTACGTATGACCAAAATGCTTTTAGGTTATTCCATAACTATTCTAAAAGTGAATTTTTCTTGAAATCCATGAATACATTTCGAAACGTTTCCTTTGCAGCGGCATTATACAACTTACATTATTTATAAATTTACTCGCGATTTCATACGAGTGCTCCATTACTTACCCATGTCGCTTCGCTGTTGGGAGTAAAGAGAAAGGAGGAAGCCATATTCAGTTTTTGCCCACATGTTATCACAACTCGACATTCTGTCTGCATCTGTTAGTAGGAGCCGTTCAAATTTGTCAACGGTTTCATTTTCTAAATAAAAACTAAACGCAATGTTAAAGTAATGAGCAAGAGTGCACCACTATGTATTTCCACAACCTTCATTTGCCTATAATCCCTGTAACTAAACATCCCCGCAGCAGGGGTCGTACTGAATCTTGGGAGAAAGGACAAGGTGACGTAAGCCTAGTGTGTTGAGGGAGGCCAGTGTTGATCCGTCGATGGAGGGCAGACCACCGCGGGGTGCCAACTTTTATGACGTTAAGAGCAGGTGCTGGAGGACGTACTTCAACGGGTGGGAAAGAGCTACACGACGTCATTGTGTTGAGGATGGAAAAATTGGACATTTTCATCGTTAAAGGGGGGGGGGGGGACGTGAAAGAAACTTTACAGGAGAAAATGTGTTGCCAACATCCTCTATAGCCAACTCTTAGGAGCAATGAAAGTAGGCGTAGGAGAGAGGGTGGGTAAGAGCCTCACAAGTTCAATTGCGGTTAGGATCGGAAAAGTATGGAAAATAGGAGAATTATAACTATTCATTAATTACCATTTGAGAAGATATCATTTGTTTATCATGGAAATTTGTGGTTGGGACGTAAAATTACATATTGTGTGAAGACGCCTAAAGCTACGTTAAAACCGGTGTGATAATTAAATTTCATATACATCGTATAAGAAAAAATATAAACATTACTTCCACTTTCATCAGCGTAGTAAGTCAGTCTATGATGCATTTTAAAGATGATGCTAATATGACGCATCAAATGAAAGTTCGTTTGTTATGTAAAAATTTCAAAGACCAAACTCTTCCATTTTAATTACATCTACATCATACACTGCAAGCCACCCAAAGGGTGTGTGGCTGGGGGTGCTTTCACACCAGGCATGCATGAATGACACGGTAGTTCACCGACATTACATTGAAACCAGCGTACCACTAATGCAACGTGCCCATTAACAATCTACTAACCAAGAAACATTCTATCGTCAAACGTTCCAACATGCAAGGGATACAAGGACTATTACTACATATTCAAAATATCATGCATAAATAAGAACATCAATATTTACATCATGCAGAAATAAAAACGTAGAGAATAGAAAGAAAAAGATTTACCGTCTGCCTATTGTCACAATTCGAACTACATGACGACGATCACAGCTGTTATGGTCTCGAATGGTACGCGGAAAAAATGACATTTTACACCTATCGGTTCTACAATCTAGCTCTCTAATTGTATTGGCGCGATATAATCTTCCGTAGTACGAAGGGGTTAATAGTATGTTTTTTACGTTGTCAGAGAAATGATTTTCCTGAAATGTAGTTAGGAGGTTAAGCCTATAGTTTAATCTACGCTGTGATAGCGATTCCCATCCTAATTCTTCTAACAATCCAGACACAATTGCCAACGTATCGTAGCATCGTATCACAAACCTAGCTCCTCTTCGGTGTACGTATATAACTCTGATATCAACCCCGCTTCGAATGGATCCCATACACTAACACCATATTCCAAATGAGGGCTAACGATTGAAAAATAACAACGTTCTTTCACTTTCTCATCACATTTTCCGAGTACTCTCTTGATAAAGCCTAGCTTCTTGTATGCTTGACGGCATATTTCCCGAATATGTTTTCCCCAAGATATGTCGTGAGTAATTGTGACCCCTAAGTACTTGACAGACTCGGCGTGAATAATTTCCGTATTATTAATTCTGTAAGCCCTACCTGGCCTATTTCTCTTTTTCCAAAAGCTGACTGCTACGCACTTTTTTGTTTGGTTTCACTTGCCACTTTTCGCACCAAGCATGATTAGCAAGTAGGTCGATTGTTAACGAGTCGCTATCTTCGGAATTGATAATATTTCACACACAACCGCGTCGTCTGCGAAGAGTCTAAGCTTACTTTTAACGACGTTGCTAATATCATTTATGTACAAGAGAAATAATAGTAACCAATTACACTTCCCTGAGTAACACCCGATGTAACGCTGTGTTTGACATGATACCGTCTATGACAGCCCTTCCCATGCAAGAGCCCATGTAAGAGTTGATTAATCCAACTAATTATTTTCCATCTATTCCATATGCTTCTAGTTTTGAGAGTAACTTAACGTGAGGTACCTTATCGAAAGCTTTCTTTAATTATTATTCCACGGATTGATAGTGACTGAAATAATACTACCATCTCTATATATCCCGTAATTTTTGGATTAAAAGAGCTTCAGATTAAACATGATAAGCAAAAATTCATTTGATTCAGATGTCGTAAATGTCTCCGGAACAGTATTCCAGGCTTTGCAGTTTAACTACATATAGTCTTTAAGAAACACATAGTAGGTACATTAATCGTTTCAGCGGCACTTAGCGATGGATTCATGTTAGATAAATTTTTGATACTAATTTAAGACAATTCTATGCCTGATGACGTTTAAAACTACTATTATTCGATAATAAAGGATAAAATACAAATCTCTTATAATACAGTTAATTGCTATGATAATACAGTTAATGATACAATTCAGTTGCGAACTCACATTACAGCATAAATTAACAACAATTTAGAAGACATCTCCATCCCGTTTAATTACGCTCTTCAAATAAAACGTTTACTGGTTATATTCAGTCATTGGCTGGAAGGAGTTGTGTCATGAAAACCGAGACGTACTTCAGCGAAAATTCGGGTATCTTTGCATCAACCTCCGACGCCGACGCGAGACCACGGTCACCACTCAGAATTATTTACCGAAACGCTTACGGGAGGCTCCGTGTCGTGATCATGGCAAATTACCAGTTCTTAGGTACCACGAGCTCCCTGGTGGATTTTCTAAATGTTTAAATAGATTTTTGGTATTACTTTTCATGCATGCAGATAAGGGAATCCAAGAAACTGGGGAAAATAGTTATCGGCGACAAAAAAACTTTCTTTCAATTAGAGATGAAATAAACATGATTGAATAATGATGAACATACATCTAAAACACTAGCACTGGAGCTCAACATGCCTATCAATGTTACCACTGAAATTGAACTGCAACAAGTTAGCGAAAAAATACACTTACTTGAGGAGTTGAACGATGCGGACTGCAGATATATTGTGATTCTTGTAGTATTTCTCGCACCATTTCTCACACTCCACAGGCACTGGTTCCTAAGTTATTTCCTTGAAACTCGCAAACATGACGCAAAATATTCCTTTTATTTCTTCACCACCCACATAACTATGCACTCATTCCACCGTTGCACATAATAAGTTGTGCCTATACCTTTGGATTCACTCAAAGCTACCATTTCCCGCTGAACACAATTACGGCGGCTTGTAGGTAGATGGAATATCTTTGTCTAACGAGACGGTGCCGGACGGAGACGATCCAATAACATTCACGGAAGAATAATGACATAATGATGAAGATGTAGTTTCCAACTCCTACGGAAGTATATATTAGCACGAGCCGTTGGGCGGGCAATCACAGTGTGTGCTTTAGTTTTTTTAACTTATAAAGCCACTGCACAGCGTCCAATGAACATTCTTTCACTACGAAGATAACTACGATCGCCTAGTAAATGCAGGCAAAACACCCAGCACGAGTCACGACACAACTGTGCTTCTGGGAATCAGGATCGGAACTGGAAAAGACGAAGCTTCGCGAACTACAATGGCCTTCACAATTTAGCTGGGAGTTAAAGCTCTCGGTGTAGGACCCTGTTGACTGAAAGACCGTTTTAGGACGATTTGGGGAACACGTGATAGACACCCAAAAACAAATTCTCCAGCTTTGAGCATACGTATTCTAAGGCCGAGGTGCAGATTCCGCCAACATGGCCATCAACTCCGCAGGCATGCATGCATAAGAGGAAATGGCATTTCCAAACAAAAGTAAAATACCGAATTGAAAAGGACGTCAGATCTGAGGGGCATTCCTTCCGTGTCCGTGGCACTTCAAATTCATTACCGCCAAGAAATCATCTGGTCCCGATGAAATTCTCGCTGGAGTTTATAAAGAATTACCATCAGAAATAGCACCGTACTTGAAAGTAGTATTTAAAAAATCTCTAGCAGAATATCATGTCTCTTCGTGGAAAATCTTGAACGCTACTCCTATCTTTAAGAGCGGCGGTAGGGAAGATCTCAGTGATTATAGACCTATCTCCCTCACGCCCATCTCATGCAAAGTATTAGAACATGTAATCGCCAGCATAATTATGAGGTATTTAGATATTCAGAACTAGTTAATTCAAAAGTAGCATGGAATCCTAAAATGCAGGTCCTGTAAAACCAAGAAGGCCCTTTTTCTGCACGACGTTCATTCGTCAGGAGAAAGGATCTCCCAAGTAGACGCGATATTTTTAGATTTTGATAATGTTCCGCATTCAAAATAAATTGTCAAGCTTAAAGTCTATGGAATACATCACGATATAATATGCTGGATTGAATATTTCTTGAGTAACCGCGAAGAGAGGGTAGTTCTAGATAGTGTTAGTTCAGATACAGTTACAGTCGTATCCGGTGTACCCCAGGGATGTGCCATTCGTCCCTTATTATTCCTTTTGTATGTCATTGACATCACCACCATAGTTACGAGTAAAATTCGTCTTTTTGCGGACGACGAAGTTTTGTATAGAGATATTAACGCAGAGTCTGATAGAATTGCGTTGAAGAAAGATCTATAAGATTTAAGCGGATGGTGCGACACTTAGCAGAGTAAATTTTATTAAGTGCGTTAATATCAATTTTTGTAGTAAGAGTAGCTTAAGCAACGAGACGTACACAATTAATCAAGCCGAACTATAAAATGTAGAGTCAGTAGAGTACTTAGGAGTGACCCTTACTCAGGACGTGTCGTGAGGGAAGCTTATACGAGAAATTTGTGGACCGGCAAGTCGTAAATTAAGATTTACCTTAAGAATTCTCAGAAAATGTTACGAGAAGGTAAAGGGGCAATGTTAATTTTCTCTCGTGAGACACCACTTGGAGTTTGCTGCTAGTATATGGGGCCCTTATGAAGTAGGATTAGTTTTAGATCTAGATCGAATATAGCGGAGGGCAGCTAGAATTGTACAAAATTGTCATGATAAACATAGTAGAGCGGAAAAGTTGTTGAGGGAATTAGGGTGGGAATCTCTATACGAGGTAAGGGAAAAATATAGGTAAAAACTTTTACAAAAGTTTGATATTGACTTTGTCTTGCCGGATGTATAAAATATTTTGTAAGACCCAAACTATTACGGTAGAAACCTTCACAGGAAAAGTTCAGGAAATAGAATGCAGAACCGGTAGATTTAAAATGTCATATTTTTAACGTACAATAAGTGTCCATAGTAATTGTGATTGTCAGGCCTCATTTAGAATATGCCGCTAGTATATGGGATCCGTACGAGGAAGGTTTGATAAAAGAATTGGAGTGTGTGTAAAGGAGATCCGCTAGGTTTGTTAAAGGCCGGTATGATAATTTTATAAGGTTTACGAGTTGAATTGAAGAACTAGGATGCGTATTACTATCAGAACGCAGGTTAAAATTTAGGTTAAACCTTTTAAGTAAATTCGAAACCGATTTGTTCACAGATGACGTTAGGTATATAATGAGAACCCATGCGTATTATGCGTTTGATCATATTAGCAAGATTAGAGAGATAGATTGTCGTACCGATAGATTTAAAATGTCATTTTTCCCGCGTACCATAAGAGAATACATTAGGCAGCGTAGCAAAGGGATAGGTTGGTGAAATATAGTTAGAGTAGTCTGTAGTGCATGATACATGTAATTACAACCAATAATCCCTTTCTTATTATGTAGAGACTAACCATGTGACCCTATTAACTAGCATTCCTTCATTAAATATCCTAGTTGCATGTCAATAGTGCATGTTTGGTGATCTTCACCCCCTGACACACACCCTCGTGGTGGCTCACAGGGTGTTACGTAGATGTAGATGTAGTGCATGATGCATGTAATAACAAGCAATAATCCCTTTCTTATAATGTAAATACTAACCATCTAGCTGCATGTGACCCTGTTCTCTAGCATGTCTCCCTTAAATATCCTACTTGCATGGCTCGCAGGGTATTACGTATATGTAGATGTAGATAAAAGTTCTAGGACTAAGAAACAATCATAAGGTTGCATATGAGTTAATCAGCTATACTACCCGTCAACCTAAATACTTCAAAGTCTTGACGCAGGCATTACGGTTTCTAACCGATATCAGTACGTACATTTCGTTTCCCATGATTCTTGCGTGAGGTATTTAAACTCGTCTACGTTGTAGAAATGTATATTTGTATAAACAGTGTTGTAAACACTGGTGGAAATTGCTTGTATATTAAGCACCTACCCGCTTACTGTGTTTGCCAAGTCTTCAATTCAAAATGCTTTTGTGACGGAAGATTTTTGCTTCTGTTTATCTCTGCCGCCGATTATTTGTGTACACGGGATAGAAAATTTGTAAAATTACGCTCATTACAAGAACCTACCAGTTCTTGAAGTAGTTCTCTCCCGCGTGTATCATGCACTAGTTTTAGTAATTCCCACTACCTGAAGTTAACATTTTGTAAACCCATCAAGTATCATTTTGTACCCAAGGGCCGGTAGTTTGCTGATGAAATGCCCATATTTAAAAATGGTGATTACAAACATCCATTGAGTTACAGACAAATATCCCCAGTATCTATCTCATGCAAAACCCGTTCACAAGTAATTGTAAGCTCAGCTATGAGACATGTCGTTATGGAAAATACTTGCTCCTAAAAAACAACGCATATAGAGGAAAGTAAGCTCTCGCGAAACATAATTAGCATTATGCACACATATTGCTCTCGGGTTCCCGTCAGAGTCACTATTTTGTCTATTGCCAACGTTCCGATGGAATACTCCTCTATCATATAAATTTATATATTTAATTCACCGATAAAGTACAAAATCTTGTATGATATGTGCCAGCGATATTTAAGTCCCCGGTAAAAATAGTAGTGTCCCAGTAGACGCAAATTTTCTTCACTTTAAAAAAGAATTTGATAACGTGCCCCATTCAAATAACACATAATAGTTAAATCCTACGACTTAGAAGGCGACGTAATTTCCAGGATTAGAAAATTTCCAAGCGATCGCATCCTGATTGTCGTATTAGACAGCGTTATCTCTAATGAGGTAACAGTCACTTCGGGTGGGTAGAAGTGGACCGATTGACTCCCCTGTGGGACATCTGTAGTGATTTAATGTAATTGAAATAATATAAACTATTTATTGCGAGGAAACTACAGTGTGTACTAGAGTGTATATTTTGAATATTTCAATTTTATACTATAAAAATATTTTTCCAAGACTCTGCCGCTAACGAAATAATAAAAATATTGACCTCCACATCTATTTATGTACCGATGTAGTTCGCATGGAAATTAGGATCGTTGAACCCCTCTACTGAACTGTACAAATTGCTTTATTTCACTTACGTATAATTATTGCTAACCAATGAGATTATTTAATAACGGACATGTCAACTTGTGTTTGCGTTTCGAATCAATAACAATTACCAGAAATTCAATAAACTTAATTTTTAACCTTCCTGACCCGTTGACTTACAATACCAAAAAGTCGTCATGATTGTTTTCACCACAATTACTATAAATGTATGATACTCAGTTCATTTCAACGGAATATTCATGCTACGCACATCTGACGCGACTCTCTGAAAACAGTGAACAACTACATCTTGAAGTCCCCTAATTGGTTATAATGGCGGGAGGGGATTTATTTTGGAATTCATGAATCAAAATCTGTCATTTTTATTGCTAAGATGAGAGAATTCAAACTTCCTTAATCAACTGATGTTTACCACCTTGCGACAGCTACACTACTGTTTAATTCATGACGTCGCCACCTTGAGCTGATGGCGTTCTGCGGGAAAGCAACACTCCCATTGGCGACGAAGTGATCAGGGGCGGCGAACGGGTCCGTTCGCTGAGCCACTCACGCGGAGGGGAGGGGTAGTCGCCTGGAGAGTAGCACAACTGGCCTCCAATGAAAGTAAAACCTATTCCCCCGACATATAAAAACTCTTTTGGAATTGGAGGACATCCCCTCGCCCATGCATATAAAAAGGGAGTAATTCAGGGTTTTATTACTAGTTGCAGTTCACCTCATAGAAGGGACCTCTCCGTTGCTGGTGCAGTGATCTCGAAACCCTGAGAGCCGTGATGTCTAACCGTTTGCCGTGATGACCAACGTTGGAGGCTTCCCGTTTCATTCGAACATCCAGTCTCTCCAGCCTAGAGTGAGTACAATAAGCATTATTACTATTTTCCGTCTTTCGCGCCTTTTCACTCATTAATGCTTTCCGATGACCATTCCTGCTTAAGCTGAATTAGAATTTCTTATCATTATTACTAACGTCTTGCATTGTATCCCATGTGACTATTCGCACTCTCCACTCATCAGTTGCTTTACGATATTGGGGCCTTTTTTCCAAGCATTACGCTCAGGGGTTTGTGATTCGGTATGGTGTTGGTTTGTTCCCGCACTGGATCTCTAAGCCTTAGGTGTGCTGTCTATAGTCGACGCTGTATAACTGCACTCTGATTAAGATATATATTTTGTAGTGCCTTCCGTGCTCTCATTTGGGCGCCTGTATCTGATTCCAGTGACAGTTAGTTAAAGCATCGGAAGAAATTCCATTGTTGGTATATGATATTCACGTTTAAACGTTATTGTATACCCCACTTCATGTTAAATGTCCTGCCTTGGTCGTTTAAGGTATTGTGAACCTGTTGCTGCTAAAATTTGGATTTATTGGTGGCCCGTGGATTTGAAGTAAATTAATGTTTGGCCCACTGCAAATACAGCATAATTCTCAGTTGGCTCAAAATTCCACATCAGAAAAGTAAAGGCTCACGTTTCCTCACTAATTAGGTATAATGACCAGAATATTTTAATGTGACATATCAAAATCGCAGAATCACAGAACGCACTACTAATTCCATGTTTAGACGTACAACTGCTTATCTCACCGAAAAACCAACTACAAAACCTTAACTATTTTTATCTCTGTTATATTTATATATTTATATACCTGCCCTTGATCGATTAATACCACATTTAAACAAATTTACTGACTTGCTTTGAAGAGACTTGGATTCCGTAGCCTTAACTCTTTATTTTCCTTGTTTGACTTGTCGTAGCCTCCGTTGCACCCATGCCCACAGCAACGACGATTAGGCCTCATTTCTCAAGCCGTAAAAGCTGGAAATATCGGCAGTACTACCATCACTAATTACTAATGCTGTTTATAAGCGAGACGCACTCCTACACTGCAATGCATTCAACGAGATTGATTAAGATCGCTCAGCTCACTGGCGCCACGGTTCGGGGAGTCTTCAAAACCATTACAAAGCGCGAGAGGTCAGCTAAAATAGTGATACAGACAATGCATGGAAAGAGTTCCTCCAAATTACGCGGTTACTTGTCAACAGATGTGATTAGATGGTTGACCTCGAATGGCAACGGTACTACTTTTAAATATTACCCAGCAAGACACGCCAAGGATTTAAGGATGTATATATACTTTTGATAATGATTATTAGGTGCATGTGTGAAATGCAGTGCTATATTCTGTTATTAACTCAGGAGTGCTTGGTTACTAATTAAACGATTTCTTGATACATTTCTTATTCACTTCTGTGCATCATGAAGCTATGCATATATTATGTCATAGACTTAATTTCTCATTTATTTCTTCGTATGTTGCATTGGTTTATTCTGTATTTTATTAAGGGCGTCTTGCACTGGATTCTAAGAATTTCTATGCATTTTACATTCAACGGCAGCATTATGATACTGGGCTTATAAAGGCATTGTGCTCAGGGGTTAGTGATTCAGTCATGCAGTGATTGGTTTTCGCGCTGGCTCTTAAACTAGCTGTAATGTTTAAATTCGTCGGTGATTATTACATCCACGTTTGCTTGTTGTGGGTGTCAAAGGGCAAAATGTGGATGATTTCGTCTTCAAGGAAGACGAAATCATTGAATTAATTACGTCTATGTTAGTAATCTCAGTAGTTGGTCAAGTCACGGAATAATTTTGCAGGGCATGTACTGTACAGTTTCTATTACATCTGCAATGATACTGCTAACGACACTTGAGCCATTTTTGCCAGGACAGGGGCTATGTTAATGTCGCTTACTGAATTAATGACCGTGTGTAGTGTTCATTCAAACAACTTCTTTGACGGCGCATGCCTCTCCTCTTGTTCCTGTCCCTATTTAACTGTGTGGTGTGTTTTCGCTGACAGTGCTTGCGGCCGGGATCTCCCCGTGTTGCGGTTTGTTAAATCCGTTACAGGGAGATATCCCGATCGCAATTGCTCGCAGTAAGGATGCGTCCTTGCATCACAGCAGTATCGTCAGCGCCTTGTTCCGTTCGGAACACTTTTTTAGCTTTGCATTAATTAGGATGTACCGTGAAGGCGGTGCTGGATCTGGTGAATACATTACCAGTATTTTACGAAAACAGGCATTAAGCCGTAGCTACTGTTTTAATAACTAGTACTGGGGTTTGTTGCCTGTTTACGTGATCTACACGGTTACAGATCGTTCTGTGTTCATGAGTGAGTACTTTCTGACTGCATTTACTCCTCCATGGTAGAAGTCGGGGAAGTACCATGAAGCAGTGCTTCACCACGCCACTGGGCACTTGCCTGCGTTTATTCATCTGCTTTCGCTGGTTGTCACATCTGCTGTGATTTTGCTGAGTTTTTTTATGCTATGTAGTGCATTTTCCTCGATATCAGAACTCGTGTCATCTGATTTGGGTCCTATATTCCATCTGACTGACTGACAAGAAATACATCTATGCCCTATGCTCGTTAAAATATTCATTAATAGAAATTTGTATGATATCTCCGACGTCTATCGGGGCGACCTTGCCGAGATGTGTGTTATATTATTCCACATCGCCAACCGGGATGCGTGCCTTTAGCATCACGTTGAATCGTGTTAAAGCACTATATTCTGGCTGGGAATGAGGGAAACTACGTCATTTGATGGGTCGCAACGACAAAGCATCCCGTGCTTGATGACATTTCCATAAGCGCGGTTACTGTATTTAGACCGTCTACGATGAGAGCAAATTTTGCCACTGGATTAAGATGACGTCGGCTTACGGCATCCTTTTTGGCGGTATGTGATCATGATATGTGGCTTCCTAGAAATAGAAATTGCTTTCTTACAGAAGGTTGTTTGTACAGGGCATGGCCGTCGAGAGGCTGATTGTTGTTGGTGCTGTGACGGTTATTGGATTTTGGTTTTGCGCATATTGACATCATTTTTAATTGTTTCCTTCTTTGAATTTGGCGGAGGCAAACGTCGATACCCTCTGCATTCACTTTGTCTATATTTCATGGTTTGATATATTTTTTGTATCCTCGCAAAGCAGCATCGGATAACCGGAGTTGCTGTGTCGAGCCACAGTACGTTTTTTCGTCTTAAATTCTACGCTCTGCCGTGGTCTGCCACGCGCGCTGGCGTTTCCTCCATCTGGAAATGGTTATGCAGCGGAGGCATTACGCCCAGGGGTTTGTGATACAGTCATGAGGTGGTTTATTTTCGCACTGGAACTCAAACCCTTGGGTGTACTGCCTAGTGTCGACGAAGGTAATTCCATGCTACATTGTGTATTGGTTCTTCAGGTAACCCGTTATTCAGTCAGTGTATTTGGTTCCGTATGTGCAGCAATTGTTATACTTTCATTATTTTTTCCCTAATGCAATTTTTCATGAACGTAAGTAGCAAGGATCTCTAAAGAATATTCCCCAGCACTGGAATTCGGAACGTTGAAGCACTGAGAGGATAGACATTGTGCTTCCCAGGCAGTAAGGGGATTACGCAGCTATACTGTTGTTGCGGTCGGAATTATTCCAAGTGACACTGCATTTGAGCGTCACAGGGAGTTATTCCGGTCGCGGCAGCCGTCACTCGAATACCCTTTCCCGTTTCATGGTTTCCGTGAATGGGATTGCGATTCTAGATTCCACTATTGCCGTTTTCCATACAACTTCACTCGAGACCAGCTCCTCTCCGCGAGACATTTTGGACCCCTCGAACGGCGGATTGGGTTCCACTTGGTCTTTGGCGGTATATATATCGTCCCTTTGTCGAGGCATCTGTGGATCGGATATTTCTATAGGAGGTGCCGGGGTATGATCCTGCGGGGCGATGGGAGGACAGGTACTAATTCACAGTTGCTTTTCAATGTGCAAGCACTGGGATTTACGACCTGCCTTTACGACGTTCCATGCTACTACACTACCGTAACTGTCGTATTGCAAGCGTGTTCTATGTGGACCCAAGTCTAACCTTTGTCTTCAGGATGGTGGAGTATCTTATCCTCAGGTAAATGGGTTAAGAAATTAGCAGTCCGGCTCGTCTTGGTATTCCCGACAAAAACTATATATTTTTTCCATGCGCAGGAACGGAGTATGGCGATATCTGGATTTTTCCACAAGCCATAGTATAGCTTTCAACCATGAGCGGTGTATGATGACATTTCTCACAATATGGAATGATTTTACGTGACGCTGACGCTGATTTAACGCACTGTTGACTGTATATGTCATCGGAAGCAATCAGAGTCTGCAAGGTGCCGTCACTTGGGACTCGTTCCGATACTCCTTTTCGGGAAGTCCTTTCGCAATAGCTTTACTTTAGCTAATGCTTTTGTGCTCGAGCTTCTCGCTAGGGTGTGTCCCCTGCACCTTTCATTTTGACTTTGCTTGAAGGGAAGTTATCATAGCTTTCAAAGCATGGCATTCATTGGTAACGTAGCCTGGTTGTAACAATAACTGTTTAGCTATTGGTTCTGTTGATATTTTTTTCTGCATATTGTATATTGAGGGGATTGACCATTTACTGTGTGCTATAAAATCATTCTGAAGATGCTTACAATCCTCGGTGACATAAATACAGCTTTTTCACCTCAGAACTAATTACTCTTATTAAATCTATCGATTATTACTCGATAATAATAATGATCGAAAACAGAAAGTAATTGTTGATAGTTTAAGCTCTGATGTTGTCGCAGTCACATCCGGTGTTCCTCAAGGGAGTGCTATCGGCTCAATTTTATTCATTATTTATATTCATGACCTAGGTTCTAGAGTTAGCAGTAAATTAAGGTTATTTGCAAACGATACAGTTAACTAACGTGAAAGTTATGTAATCGGACCGTAACAACGTTTCTTGTTGGTGCCGGGAGTCGGGGTCAGAATTAAATATCAGCAAATGCACCCCAGTTCTTCACAAAAATGCCATACCGATACTGTGGGTGGAGTAAACTTGTTCAACTTCAGTAAATTTTTTTTGAATTAACTTCTAAAATATAATGGGGATTCCACACACACACGCGGCAAAATCTTAAAGAAAGGTTTTGTTAAACGTATAATAGTAACGTCCTCGGATGAAAATGTCAAAAAGATATGCTACTTGCTTGCTTGAGAGCTCAAATACGCCGCGGGCATTTTGGATACTGGTCGTAAATATTTAATCAAAAAAATAGTAAGAAGTAGTAAGAATAGTTTTTAGTTTAACCCAGGTTGAATATTTGCGGCTCAATTGGCGCTCAGGGGAAGCTCGGAAATGGCGTTGTTTTTGTATAATCGTCCAGCCGGTATGCCTCTACAGTGTCATTCGGCGTGTCATCATGCAGAGAAATGACGCACCGTTCCACCTTTTCCTGGGACGTAGGGCTGTATTGCATCGGGCACTGGGGTTTGTGGTTTAGTTTGCCAGGTGTATGTTAATTGGAATTGGATCTTTAATTGTTCGACTAGTCTTTGATTTACGTGTTCCAACCGTTCAGATGGCATTCAGAACCATATTTCGCAATTCATGGCTTCTTTAGTCTTGTCAAGATAATTTTTGTTATCGTGTTTCGCATCGAATCAAGCGGCCTCATGTACAGTAATCAACGAGAGACTTTATTTATTTACTTTCCTTTGCAGACGTTTGGGACGGTGAGGTTTTGGTCCGGTTGGGCGAGTGCATGATATCATCATACTATAGCTCCGGTAGTAGGCTCCACATCGTGATAGTATCTCCGCCATAACAATAGTAATATATCTTTTGTTTTTTCGCTGTTTTCTTTCACAGGGCCAGTTATTGCTCGGTGAAGGCATGGAATACAGTTGGTGACGACTCATTTGATAAGTGATGTTCACGCCGTGCCGCTTTTGGTTTTAACGCAGGGATTCAACCCGCTCGCGATCGGTGCTAATATTCTTTGCAGCTATTGGCATGTGGGCGGGATTCATGCTGGGCGGAGATTCAGTTGGCAGAGTTTTCGTCCTTGTCACTGGACCTCCTTCCCGCGTGATACCCTACTGAATACTACGACTGCAGATTATCCTAGAGCTGCGGATGACTGCGTCGCTTACCGTACCTGAATTTTCCTATATTTGTCGCACGGTCGTGTCTTGGAGTGTTCGGCGATAAATAAAGGTAGTATGGCGCTGGGCTGAGAGGTTTGCGGTTCAGTTGGCCAATTACAATGAACTGTGGCACTGGATCTTAAACCTCTTGCTGTGGCGTCCGTATCTTCGACTTCCTTCCACGCTGTTTTTTTGCTCGTGAATTTTGCAATTCGCTTATTCCATGTCTTTCTATGCCCGGAAATATTCGTCTCTGCCTTTACTCAAGAATTAAATGTGTTTATAGTCATAACTTCACGCTAGGGTGATTTTCAGCGATTAAGTCGTCGCTAGAAGACCTTTGCGTCGTTATCATTGCAGCATTTCCTATGAGCTAATGGTGCTATTTTACGCTGCTGCTGTTCGTCGTTATGCGTGGCTTTGCATGAGCATTTATTTTAGATTGTCCTGTTTCATAAAATGCGTATTCGTAAACCTCACACAAGGTATTACAAACTCCATTTATCGATATTAAATTGTCGATGAATTTCAGCATCTTGATTGGGTATACTTCGCCTCTCGTTAACACAGGCTGAGCGATGAGGACTACTCGTTTCCCTAACACTGCCAGTGATTTTCATTCGTATACTGTTCGTTGTCTTACCTAATATTTGTTTTTGATCCGTCGAGTATGGTGGCCTACGTCACCTAGGATTAAAATGGAAGTGTTCAAGCCCATGGCAATGCAACCTAACGGATAATTGTATCGCTGATGTGGCAGATGGCATTTCAGCGATTTTAGTCCTCTCAGGTTGAATTTTTGCGGCTCAATTGGCGCTCAGGGGAAGTTCGGCTGTGGCGTTCTTTTTATATGATCGTCACAGCCGGTATGCCTCTCGAGTGTCATTTGGGCATGTCATCAGGCAGAGAAATGACGCAGTTTCAGTTTTCGAGGTGTATGTTAATTGGCACTGTACTCCAAGAAGTATGACAAGAGGAGCTAGGTTTGTGAAATGTTGCTACGATAAGTGTGCAAGTGTGTCTGGATTGTTAGGATAATTGGGGTGGGAATCACTATCTCAGCGTAGAGTAAATTATATGCTTAACCTGCTAACTAAATTTCAGGAAAAGCATTTCTTCAATGACGTGAAAAACATACTTTTAACCCCCTCGTACTACGGCAGATTAGATCGCGCCAATAAACTTAGAAAGATAGATTGTAGAACCGATAGGTATAAAATGTCTTTTTTCCGCGTGCCATTCGGGACCGTAAAAGCTGTGATCGTCGTCATGAATAGTGAATATAGTGACTAATTTCTGTATGATGAAAATATTAATGTTCTAATTTATGCATTAAAATTTGAATCTGTAGTAGTAGTCTTTGTATCCCTTGCATGTTGGAACGATTGACAATAGAATGTTTCTAGGTTAGTAGATTTTTAATTGGCACGTTGCATGTGTGGTTCACTTGTTTCAATGTAATTTTGGTGTTCTGGCATATAATTCATGCATACCTCAGATACCTACAATACAGAATTGTCTGCAAATAATCGGGTTTTACTGTTTTTTTTGTCTGTTTTGATGTTTAGACATTTATCACTCCTGCAAATACCTTTTTTACCTAGTTAGAGTTAAGTAACCTAGAACTTCATTAGTTTGAAGTAAGTTTGAAGTTAGTGAGTGATGTTTGTCAGTGACATTAGCTAGTTTGAAGTTAGTTTGTTCCTAAATCTACCGCGTAGTGCTAACACTTTGCATGAATCATGTGTCACGTTTACATATTTACATTATAGATTATTTTAGTCGTTTCCGTAGCATTAGTAGCATATCTATAGTGAGGTGCATGTTTGTGAAAGTAAATTTCTTCATCGTAGTTCATGTAGGTGATAAATCACCCCCTGCCAAAAACCCTTCTGGTGGCTTGCAGGGTAGTAAATAGATGAAGATGAAACTTCTACCGCAACTATGATGGTCCCTTATTGTACTAGGAAAAAAGTTATATCTTCAGTCTATCGGATCTGCAGAGTATTTCCTTACTCTCATGCCTGTGATCGTATCTGCAATGATAGTTAGGTTATAGCAAAATATGCTGAGCGTCTGGCACAATGTAATCCACATTAAACTTCTGTAAGATTTAACTTACATTATTCCCTTCGATCGGATAGAGGTTCCCACCCTAATTTCCTTAGCAATTTAGTAACACTGCTATGTTTATCGTAAAAATGTTTAATAAATATAGCTGCTCGTTGCTGTATTCGATTTTTTATCTGAAACTAGCCCTACTTCGTAAGGGTCCCATATACCAGCGGCGTACTCCAAGTGAGGTCCCACGAGAGAAAAATAACATCGCCCCTTTCCTTCCTCGTCACATTTTCTTAGAATTGTTTTAATGGGTCCTAATTTACGATTGGTCGGTCCGAAAATTTCACGTATATGCTTCCCCCAGTACATGTTCTGATTACGGGTCTAACTTAAGTATGAAACTGAATCTACATAATAAATGAAAAGTATAACTTAGTTATTCCACATAGATTCGGTGTGGAGTAACTAAGTTATACTTATCATGTATAATATTAAGAAAATTCCACGAAGCCACGCCTGAGACAACGGAATGACTCTACGTTTATTAGTTCGGCTTCATTAATTCTGTATGTCTATATCTTTATGGTATATTAAAGGATTAGAGCGCGTGCAGAGGAGATCCGCTAGGTTTGTTAAAGTCCGTTATGATAAATGTGTGTTACGAGCTTAATAGAAGAACTCGGATGGGAATTACTATCAGTACGCAGGTTAAAATTTAGGTTAAACTTTTTAAGTAAATTCGAAACCGTTTTGTTCACAGATGACGTTAGATACATATTGAGCCCCCTTGCGTATTATGGTAGGTTTGATCATCTTAACAAGATTAGAGAGATAGATTGTCGTACCGATAGATTTAAAATGTCATTTTTCCCGCGTACTATAAGAGAGAACAATAGGCAGCGTAGCAAAGGGATAGGTAGGTGAAATATAGTTAAAGTAGTCTGTAGTGCATGATGCATGTAATAACATCCAATAATCCCTTCCGTATTATGCAGATACTATCTAGCTCCATGTGACCCTATTTTCTAGCATGTCTCATTTATATATCCTAGTTGCATGTCAATAGTGCATGTTTAATGATCTTCATCCCCTGCCACACAACCTCGTGGTGGCTCGCAGGGTATTACGCAGATGTAGATGTATCGGTTAAGCTACTCTTTCCCCAAAAATTCATCTCAAGGCACTTTTTAAAATTGAATTCTAACTGCCAAGTATCGCACCATTCGTTTATAGCATCTAGGTCTTTCTTAAACGCAATTCTGTCACACTCTTTGAGTTTCATCTCTGTACTATACCTACTGCTGGTAATAACGAGGATAAATGTGCTAATTGAGTTTCGCAGGATCTTCGTTCCCTGAATCCATTCCGTGCTTCAATCAGTATGCTCTGCATATCGAGGTGTTTCAAGACTTGGCCTACAATTATATGTTCAAGGACTTTGCATGTGATGGATGTTAGGGATATCGGTTTGTAATTCGATGCCTGTTCCTTGTCACTACTTTTAAATATGGGAGTTGTATTCCCAAATTTTGGGGACCACGTGTTCCTCGATGGATTTTCTATATATTCTACGCACGTAGGGGGCTATGTCTGAAGCTAGCTCTCTATGCACGCGGGAAGGAAGACCGGGTGACTTATTTGTTCTGAACGATTTAAACAAATTATATATTCCGCGAGCACAAATGTCAGTAGGCGGCATCGTTTGCCGGTAACAATCATTAACCGTCGCGGATGTATTCTGCGATGACTTGCTGAATACGCTTCGGTAGTACGATTTTAATTAAATTGCTTTGTCCTAGCTGTTTGTTAGTACTTATCCTTAATCTGTGGATTAATTATAGATTTTCTGTCTTAAACTTCATTTACGTATGACCAAAATGCTTTTAGGTTATTCCATAACTATTCTGAAAGTGAATTTATCTTGAAATCCATGAATACATTTCGAAACGTGTCCTTTGCAGCGGCATTATACAACTTACATATTTTTGTAAATTTACTCGCGATTTCATAAGAGTGCTCCATTACTTACCCATGTCGCTTCGCTGTTGGGAGTAAAGAGAAAGGAAGAAGCCATATTCAGTTTTTTTGCCGACATGTTATCACAACTCGACATTATGTTTGCATCTGTTAGTAGGAGCCGTTCAAATTTGTCAACGGTTTCATTTTCTAAATAAAAACTAAACGCAATGTTAAAGTAATGAGCAAGAGTGCACCACTATGTATTTCAACAACCTTCATTTGCCTATAATCCCTGTAACTAAACATCCCCGCAGCAGGGGTCGTACTGAATCTAGGGAGAAAGGAGAAGGTTACGTAAGCCTAGTGTGTTGAGGGAAGCCAGTGTTGATCCGTCGGGCCGACCGCCGCGGGGTGCCTACTTTAATGAACGTTGAGAGCAGGTGCAGGAGGACGTACTTCAACGCGTGGGAAAGAGCTAAACGACGTCACTGTGATGAGGATGGAAAAATTGAACATTTTGATCGTTAAAGGGGGAGGCGATGTGAGATAAACTTTACAGGAGAAAATGGTTGGGACGTAAAATTACAAATTGTGTGAAGACGCCTAAAGCTACAGTAAAACCGGTGTGATAGTTAAATTTCATATACATCGTATAAGAAAAAAGATAAAGATTACGTCCACTTTCATCAGTGTAGTAAGTCAGTCTATGATGCATTTTAAAGATGATGCTAATAATACGAATCAAATGAAAGTTCGTTTGTTATGTAAAAACTTCAAAGACCAAACTCTCCCATTTTAATTACATCTACATCTACGTCATACCCTGCAAGCCACCCAAAGGGTGTGTGGCAGGGGGTGCTTCCACACCAGGCATGCATGAATGATACGGTAGAACACCAACATTACATAGAAACCAGCGTACCACACATGCAACGTGCCAATTAACAATCTACTAACCAAGAAACAATCTATCGTCAATCGTTCCAACGTGCAAGGGGTACAAGGACTACTACTACATTACACTACACTACTCAAAATATCATGCATAAATAAGAACATCAATATTTACATCATGCATAAATAAAAACGTAGAGAATAGAAAGAAAAAGATTTACCGTCTGCCTATTGTCAATACTCGAACTATTCATGACGACGATCACAGCTGTTATGGTCTCGAATGGTACGCAGAAAAAATGACATTTTACACCTATCGGTTCTACAATCTAGCTCTCTAATTGTATTGGCGCGATATAATCTTCCGTAGTACGAAGGGGTTAATAGTATGTTTTTTACGTCGTCAGAGATATGATTTTCCTGAAATGTAGTTAGGAGGTTAAACCTATAATTTAATCTACGCTGTGATAGCGATTCCCATCCTAATTCTTCTAACAATCCAGACACAAGAGCCAACTTATCGTAGCATCGTTTCACAAACTTAGCTCCTCTTCGGTGTACGTATATAACTCTGATATCAATCACGCTTCATATGGATCCCATACACTTACACCATATTCCAGATGAGGCCTAACGATTGAAAAATAACAACGTTCTTTCACTTTCTCATCACATTTTCCGAGTACTCTCTTGATAAAGCCTAGCTTCTTGTATGCTTGACGGCATATTTCCCGAATATGTTTTCCCCAAGATATGTCGTGAGTAATTGTGACCTTAAGTACTTGACAGACTCGGCGTGAATAATTTCCGTATTATTAATTCTGTAAGCCCTACCTGGCCTATTTTTCTTTGTCATAAAGCTGAATGCTACGCACTTTTTTATGTCTAGCTCCATCTGCGACTTTTCGCACCAAGCATGAATAGCAAGTAGGTCGAATGTTAACGAGTAGCTATCTTCGGAATTGTTAATATCCCTATACACAACCGCGTCGTCTGCGAAGAGTCTAAGCTTACTTTTAACGACGTTGCTAATATGTACAAGAGAAATTAAAGTGGATTAATGACACTTCACTGAGGAACACCCGATGTAACGCTGTGTTTGACATGATACAGTCTATGACAACCCTTTGTTCCCTCCCATATAAGAATTGATTAATCCAACTAATAATGTTTTTATCTATTCCATATACTTCTAGTTTTGAGAGTAACTTAACGTGAGGTACCTTATCGAAAGCTTTCTGTAATTATAATTCCACGAATTGATAGTGACTGAAATAATACTACCATACTACCTACCGTACTTAGGAGTCACAATTAGTTACGACCTATCTTGGGGAAAACATATTAGGGAAATATGCGGTCAAGCATATAGGAAGCTAGGCTTTATCAAGAGAGTACTCGGAAAATGTGATGAGAAAGTGAAAGAACGTTGTTATTTTTCAATCGTTAGGCCTCATCTGGAATATGCTGTTAGTGTATGGGATCCATACGAAACGGGCTTGATATCAGAGTTAGATCGCGTACAGCGAAGAGGAGCTAGGTTCGTGAAACGATGCTACGATAAGTTGGCTAGTGTGTCTGGACTGTTAGAAGAATTAGGATGGGAATCGCTATCACAGCGTAGATTAAATTATAGGCTTAACCTCCTAAATAAATTTCAGGAAAATCATTTTACTGACGACGTAAAAAACATACTATTAACCCCTTCGTACTACGGCAGATTAGATCGCGCCAATAAAATTAGAGAGCTAGATTGTAGAACCGATAGGTATAAAATGTCATTTTTTCCGCGTACCATTCGGGACCATAACAGCTGTGATCGTCGTCATGAATAGTTCGAGTATTGACAATAGGCAGGCAGTTAATCTTTCTCATTATATTCTCCTCTTTCTTATTTATGCATGATGTAAATAATGATGTTCTTATTTATGCATGATATTTTGAATCTGTAGTAGTAGTCTTTGTATCCCTTGCATGTTAGAACGATTGGAGATAGAATGTTTCTTGGGTATTAGATTTGTAACTGGCGCTTTGCATGTGTAGTACGCGGGTTTTTAATGTAATGTCGGTGTTCTACCATATCATTCATGCATGCCTGGTGCGAAAGCACCCCCTGCCACACACCCTTTGGGTGGCTTGCAGGGTATGACGTATTCTATTCTTCTTCTTCTTCTTCTACCATCTCTATTTTTCCCGTAATGCCCGTCCCGTAGTGCATGTTTGGTGATCTTTACCCCCTGCCACACACCCTCGTGGTGGCTCGCAGGGTATTACGTAGATGTAGATGTAGATGTAATGTTTGGATTAAAAGAGCTTCAGATTAAACATGATAAGCAAAAATTCATTTGAATAAGATGTCGTAAATGTCTCCGGAACAGTATTCCAGGCTTTGCAGTTTAACTACATATAGTCTTTAAGAAACACATAGTAGGTACATTAATCGTTTCAGAGGCACTTAGCGATGGATTCATGTTAGATAAATTTTTGATACTAATTTCAGACAATTCTATGCTTGATAATGTTCTCTCCTATTATTCGATACTCCTATTATTAACTCCTATTATTCGATAGTAAAGGATAAAATACTAATCTGTTATAATACAGTTCATTGCTATGATAATACAGTTAATGATATAAATCATTTGCGAACTCACATTACGGCATAAATTAACAACAATTAAGAAGATATCTCCGTTCCGTTTCCTTACGCTCTGAAAATAAAGTGTTTACTGGTTACATTCAGTCATTGGCTGGAAGGAGTTGCGTCATGAAAACCGAGACGTACTTCAGCGAAAATTCGGGTATCTTTGCATCAACTTCCGACGCGAGACCACGGTCACCACTCAGAATTATTTACCGAAACGCTTACGGGACGCTCCTTGTCGTGATCATGGCAAATTACCAGTTTTTAGGTACCACGAGATCCCTGGCGGATTTTCTAAATGATTAAATAGATTTTTGGTATTACTTTTCATGCATGCAGAAATAAGGAATCCATGAAACTGGGGAAAATAGTTATCGGCGACAAAAAAACTTTCTTTCAATTAGAGATGAAATAAACATGATTGAATAATGATGAACATACATCTAAGACACTTGCACTGGAGCTCAACATGCCTATCAATGGTACCACAAAAATTGAACTGCAACAATTTAGCGAAAAAATACACTTACTTGAGATGTTGAACGATGCGGACTGCAGAAATATTATGATTCTTGTAGTATTTCTCGCACCATTTCTCACACTCCACAGGCAATGGTTCCTAAGTTATTGCCTTGAAACTTGCAAACATGATGCAAAATAGTCCTTTTTTTCTTCACCACCCACATAACTATACACTCATTCCACCGTTGCACATAATAAGTTGTGCCTATACCTTTGGATTCACTCAAAGCTCCCATTTCCCGCTGAACACAATTACGGCGGCTTGTAGGTAGATGGAATATCTTTGTCTAACGAGAGGGTGCGGAGACGATCCAATAACATTCACGGAAGAATAATGACATAATGATGAAGATGTAGTTTCCAACTCCTACGGAAGTATATATTAGCACGAGCCGTTGGGCGGGTAATCCCAGTGTGTGCTTTAGTTTTTTTTAACTTATAAAGTCACAGCGTCCAATGAACATTCTTTCACAACGAAGATAACTACGATCGCCTAGTAAATGCAGGTAAAACACCCAGCACGAGTCACGACACAACTGTACTTTTGGGAATCAGGATCGGAACTGGAAAAGACGAAGCTTCGCGAACTACAACGGCCTTCACAATTTAGTTGTGAGTTAAAGCTCTCGGTGTAGGGCCCTGTTGACTGAAAGACCGTTTTAGGACGATTTGGAGAATAGGCATCCAAGGACAAATTCTCCAGCTTCGAGCACACGTATCCTAAAGCATGACCGAGGTGCAGATTACACCAACTTGGCCACCAACTCCGCAGACATGCATGCATACGAGGAAAAGGCATTTCCAAACAAAAGTAAAATACCGTGTTGAAAAGGACGTCAGATCTGAGGGGCATTCCTTCCGTTTCCCTGCATCATGTTTCTTATAATCAGGTTCTTATACATGCTCCTACATGCTATCTTTATCATCTTCTGTACGTTCCCGCTATGACTCTTTCGAATCTCGAGAACGTAGTTGCATTATACACTGATTCAATAGTTTCTGTAGCATTGGTGGGACACCTATAGTTCTGTGCGAATTAGTGGAAGTTAGTTTTACATTATAATGCTTGCTGGTATTAGATCACCCACTGCCAAACACCCTAGAGGGGGTAAAATATAGGCGTAAATATCTCAAAATTTATTGTGTCGCACTACCCCTCCATAGGTTATTATACACAAAAGCTCCAGCTGATAAGTTGCTTTGCTCCACAATGTTTTTATATAATCTGCCATATAGTATTACCAATAATAAAAATGAATACATTCGTAAAACCATTAGCTGAGGGCAGTAAGCACAAATTAACAACATACATATAATAAATAAAAATGAATACATTCGAATAAACCATTAACTGAGGCAGCACAAATCAACAAAATACATAAGGTTATGAGGTCATTTATGTATTTTGCTGATTTGTGCTAACTGCCTCAGTTAATGGTTTATTTGAATATATTCATTTTTATTTATAATATGTATTTTATTAAGTTTGTGCTAACTTCCTCAGTTAATGGTCTTTATGAATATATTAATTTTTAAAGTGCTGACTTATTCTATACTTGCAAGAAAAAGTCCTGTGATCAATAAACTATCATTATTACCGTTACTTTAGTAACATTTCCCTCAGAGTCCACGACAACCATCAGGTTTCATTGCCATCATAATGGCCAAGGACTCTAGAGGGGTTGTTACTATAATTATCATGATTAGCATTAACGAGATACCAGTATCATAATACCCTGCATGATACTTATATCTTGTAACGTAGTTGCCTAGTTCAATATCATATTATAGTTCATAGCATTGGAAGCATATTAACACAGTAGAGCATGTTGATTGAAATAAATTATTTCACTGTAGTGCATGTTGGTGATAAATCATCCCCTGCCAAGCATCCTCAAGGAAGCTTGCAAAGTAATAGGTAGATGTAAATGTAAAATGTCAACCTCCCAATAAATGTGGCCTTCCATAAATATGAGCTGGAAGCGGGAAAGAAAAATCTTTTTAAATGTAATTAAGCTTACATTTCAGGATTTGGAATCTAGATCTGTGAACTTGTCCGGAGCGATTATTGTATGCACGCAAGTTGATGTTACATATTGCACAGATGTAAATCACAATTGCAGAAATTGAGAAAGGTGAAAACATGCAGTCAGCAATTTTGTTTTCAGCAATCCAATGCTATTTTAACCAGTAGTGCTCATGAGATAACTGTCATAAAAATTTTGTTACATCCATACAGATATTCTTCTATTGTGAAATAGCACATAATAGCAATTATCATGGTTTATAAAAAATAATGGTGGTACACCCAGTCAAAGCTTCAAATAACACATGCAAGAATTAATTTTGTCAAATTCCTGTCCAAATGCCCCGTATTAGAAAAACAATGATTTTTGTTTACTAGCGACATCACAACTGCTGTATGAATGTTGTATCAATACCACGTTTCCTATGATTGCTGCATGACTCCTGTACATACGTACTTGTATGATAGATTAATATAAGTAGTTTCTGGAGCATTAATTTTTTCATTCATGTTAGTGATAAGTCACCCCCTCCCATACACCCTTACAGTGGCTTGCGGGGTAGTAAGTAGATAAGTAATAAGTAGGTGTAGTAGTAAGTAAGTAGTAGTAAGTAAGTAATAAGTAGATGTAGCGCATGTTGGTGAGGATTTGTCGCTTCATGGAAACACATTACCAGACACAGTTTGACGAATTTTACAATGGTGCATGAAAGTGCTTGTTGGTGATAACTCACCCCTTGCCACACACCCTTAATATTACATGTAAGATAATAACTTGAAGAGATGTTGCATGAATCATAATCACCGAATATTTAATTCATTTAGAACCATCTACGATCACTGAGTGACTACCCCACAATGTATTAAACATTGTTTTTTTTCTACCATTTCTTGTTGTTTTAAACTTGAAATACAACACTGTTTTAAACTTAAAACACTGAAAATGCCAATATTGGCATGCAGTTTAGTGCTTCTCTCTGCCGAAAGTGCCATTTTTGGCTCATTCATTACCAGAAAACCTCATAAAAGTCATGACCCCATATTAATCCAGCAGGGAGGGACTTAAGGAAATTAAAATCGGGCATTTAAAGGTTAATCTGCATCAAAATTTGTGTATTTCTCATTTGAACTGTATTTACAACCACAACACTCACATTATGGTAGACTGCCCGCGCAAGACATATACCCATGCTAATTGCTTTATGTCACATCAGGGAATTGAGAGTAGCGCCAACCTGTGCTAACGAATAAGCATTTAAATGACGGTTTTATATTTAGTAAATTAACTTGGAAGTTTACACTGTCTACATGAATTAAAATATAATAAGGCTTTGTTACGTAATATACCAATCCATACATGTTCATGTATCAGTTCATGAACCAAATGAAGCAGGTTCTATTTTCCTGTTCATGCTTTCATAAATTTGTACAAGTTTGTGCCTTCCATGATGGATTTTCACGTTTATATAGTCACACAAACTTGTGCGGATTTAAGTATTGTGTAACCAGGCCTTTAAAGGAGGACCTCCAGATTAATTTTCGCCAAGTTATAGAATGTCCTAATAATGGAAAGTGATGGTAATTAGAATGTAGTAACAACTCTTATGAGTACCAATTGTGTGCTACACAAACCCTTAGCAACCCTACCAAGACTTTTGATTGTTTCTCACACCATACTATTGGAAAAACTGAAATACTACGGGATCTCAGGAGTTCCCTCTCTTCCCACGATATCTTTCTCAGTCTTAAATGTGGTGTCATGGAGGTAGTCCAGTACTCGACCCCTTCCTACTCATTATGATTTTCCTGAGTGGTCTGTCCTGGGACCCATCTTATTCTTTATAATGAATAATGATCTTCCAAATGGCAACCTGAAAATTACATTCTTTTTGTTGATACAACATAATGGACATTTGTAAGTGTACCACCACTGCAACTGTAAGTGCGGTTAATAATCTAGCATTGGCTAACGATTTGTTTAGACGGAGTAGTTATGTACTCAAAATGGAATAACCTCTAAGTTAATTTGCAACCTGAACTCTATGTTGTAGTCTGAAGCCAACGCAACTACTAGGTTTTCATCTTGATACTAAACTAAGCTGGAACAAATATTACAGAGGTAAATAGGGATGTTTTCCAAAGAAAGAAAGAAGATAGCTAAGCTTGACACTCCCTTCTGACTACATGAGATGCTTTTTTTTACCACCAACTTGGACCATGTCTTCTGGAAAGTGGTGGGGAATGTCCCAGACAAAATCTGTACTTCTCTTGCAAAAAAAGGCCATTAGGATACTTGCAAAATCCATATCTTGGGAACAAACTTTACAAAATTAAAAGTTTTAAATGTTTATAGTGTGTGTGTACGGAATATCAATACATGTAAAGGAAAACCTTGATCTATTTCCTACAAGACACGCAACTCACAACTACAGGACTAGAAAAAATGTCCTCTGGAACCCAATGCTCTTGAGCTTAACTCAGGTAACTGACTATTTAATCCCTTACCAATTTCAGCCAGAACAACTGGCTTGGAGAAATTCAAGCTTTTGTTTCACTCCTGGCTTGCCTAACATGCATTCAATTCTGTGGATGAATTATTTCCTCATACCACTTGCAATAATGTATTCTGATGTTTAGTCAACTGTACTAGTGCATATTTTTTTGTAAATATATGTAACTTGTGTATATATATATATATATACATTATCTTGATGAAGAGTATTTCCAGAATGCTTTCGATCACTTATCTCATAAAATTAAAAAAACTTAAGAAATAATTTTTCCTGTACTTTGTCCCACTCGTATTGGGACCATGAGTAATCTATGTACTAAGGAGGATCATCCTATCAGATTCTACTATGTTGCATTTATGCTTTAATAAACTATCATATTATCATAAAAGGGCATTTCTAACAATGTGAATTTTATGTAACCTTACCCCATTAGGCATTCAAATCAGACCGAAAAGACATACCAAGTTCTTGAATTTACCTCATTAAAGAGTGGACGGAGCCGGCAGAAAATAATCACTGATAAAATGGTTCTCCAAGCAAAACAGACCAACAGGGAGAGTAAGGGAGAAACACTGATAGTAAGCGAGCTGAGAGCAACACACTTGCTGTGCACCAGCAGGAACAATCACTTATGTGCAACATTGTAAAGTCAGCAGTGAATGTGGGAAATCACTCGATCTTGTTTTGTCTTGACCAATACAGCTTGCACTATCACTGAGGATTTGACAACAGCACCGCTAAATAGGCCAGAAAATCATGGGCCATGGAGGCAGCTTGATTACAGTATGCAGTTAGTTACCACAATCTGTAAGAGGAGATCAGTAAGCATTTGACATCTAAAACATTGTTTTTAGATTTTGACGGGTTGTCAGCCACCAGCACATGTATTCCACAAGTCTCTAACAAGTGCTTAGCTCTAGTGGACAAAATCTGCAACTCATATCAGTTAAGTTATATTAGGTTTATTAAATTATTTAAACAAAAGGGATTCACATCTCAATTCAATTAAACAATGTCATATATTTCCATAACCACAATTTATTTCAATACCTGCCTTATATACAGCTAGAGAGAGCATTATCAATTTCATTTAGCCTTTGTTCCAACATCACACGAGTTGAGAAGAGTACACTTCTATTTACTTTTCATTTTTTTCACATCAGGTTAAATAAATCAACTAACTCAAAATAGTTAACTTTAATTGATGAAGATTCCTAAACACAAACATACCAATCACATACAACATGCAGGATAGTAAAAAAATGTTCACACACAGACATGCACACACACATTCATTCAATTTTAGGAGTTTTTTGAATTTTTCCAGTCATCATATGATGGGAATCTGTAAACAACAACACAACAGGATGTCCCTGAATGTTTTTCTACACCACAATTTTTTCCACCAATCCCGAAGTTTAATGTCATGAAAGAATTGGAAGAGAGGTCAAACTGTCAACACTAAGCACTGGAATAAAAGGATTCTAGGTTTCAAAAGATTCACTTCACTTTTCTTCATCAGCCACCTCCTTGTAACGAGCAAACATTAATTTCTTCACACTGTCCTTGTAAGTTTCTCCTGGCCGAACCGTAAAAGTACTTCCTCTGAGACCTAATCCAGCAGTTGATCCTCGCCCTTCGGCCTATGATGAAAGAGAAGTGGCATCATTACGAAGGTTACACAAATATGATTAGGGGAAGATGGGGAGGGTAGAGGAGAGGAGAAGTAACGGGTGCATATTGTAGCATACTGGATGCTATCTCGCATCATAATGATGTGACACTTTTGCTGATACTATCTTCAAAACCAGGGGTTCCCAACCCCTTATTTTCAGGTTATAAATTTTATTTGAATATAACCTTGGCTGCAGGTCAGTAAAATTATGTGGCCAATTATCTAAGTGTGCCATATTAGGCGAGATAGTGCAACTCTAGGGAACATGGAAAATCTCGAGTATGGGACACTGAAAACTGCAGTATTATTTTGTAAATAGGTGCATTAATGAATGAGGGTTTGGGAACTTGGGATGGGAAAACAAGAGTATGTGGGGAGGAAGGGGAAGGGAGCCTAAGCCAGGCCGGGAAGTTGGTGGGGAGGTTTAGCAAGGTTGTGCAGGACCCACTGACCCATTGGGTTAGTGACCTTAAGAGAGACAAGATGCATGAGATTTTGGAGAGAGGTTAAATGAAAGACAGACCTTATCTTTCGTTTCTTCCCTTTCACCCATCCTGCGCATCTCATGCTTCATTAGTCCCTCTGAAGTTGACTAACCCAATGGGAGTTCTGTACCGTCAACCCAGCTAAACAGCTAATGTGAAGTATCCATTGTTTGCATGGTAATTCTAGACAACCGTACATGTGGCACAGCTTCATGATATATAATGTAGCATTGAGGATGCTTGCATGAATGCAGTTGTAAATGCATCAAAATTCATGAGGTATTTTTTGTCACTATGAGGGCCTGGACTAAGGTTCGTAATTACATAGTATCGGAAATTTCTTAAATTCCTTTCTTATAGGAGGCGTGTTTTTTTTAAGTAAGTACCATTTTGAATTTAAAATAAAACAAGTACACACTTCTTAACGATTTTACATTTACAAGAAAACCTGTACCTTAATCCACTTTTCTACATAATTTCCATTAACATTAACTTATCGCGTCACAGAACCAGCTTTTTAATTCCATCCTCACAGTACTCTGTCACCTGATTTGACAACCAACGCAACATGGTCGTTTTGATCTCATCATCATCGTGGTAGCACTGACCACCCAGATGTATCTTACATGCAAAAAACAGGTGGTTGTCCCCGGGCGCTAGATTGGGACTGTACGGATGGTGATCAATTTATTACCAGCCAAATCATTCTATGAGATCCTGACTTTGATTAGCCATGTGTTGACGGTTATTGTCATGGAGCAAAATGATCCCCATGTCACACCTTTTGTTTTGGATTCTCTAAGAGCTCTAACCCATTTCCTTACCAATCCATCGCTCATAATTTTTTTTCCATAAACTTTACTGATCTGACAGTGAATTTCAGCCACTTTCAGATCTTTAGCACTAAGAAAACGAATCAGCACGTATTTCACGGTCGGCAGGATTCTCAATCAGCAGAGGCATTTTAAACACTCAGAAAAAAGCTTCAACATGGTTTCGTAAGGGTGCCTGCGGCTTCCTAACAGATGTAGATACACAGCACGCATGTGCCAAATGCCAACTGCAGCACTAGTGACCGAATTTCAAAACGATACTTAAAAAACAAGCCTCGTACCATTCATTAAGATACCCCCTTGACCGGGTCCAACGATTTGCTTCGTAAAAACAAAAACTTAGTATGAATGTTGTCCATAAGAACAAAAGTATTGTATAACCTCGATACAAAATACATGCACATTTGTGATTTTTACACAGTTTAAGGAAGCATTCCCATGATGAACACGAAAACTTGAAAGACATAAAACAATGAGCATTACAACATGTAATTTCTGGACCTTAAACTTGGTGTCATTAAAAATTATTACCATTATAGGTATGTTTTAGTTACCATTATAATAAGTATATTTTATGTCGCCGAAAAGATAATGGAAAATCGGGATGGGAAAAAGGGTGTGCATTTGGGAAAAAGTGAACATGGATTGGAACAAATCACATTACACTTTGATGCACACAAATGACGTTAAATCAGTGGAATGGAAAGATGTGCACTGGCAAAGAGTTTTGTCAACAGCCAGTTCAAAAATATTATTACACAATCTACGCTTTTTATCAGACTAATTAACAACTTCATAGTAAGCACAAGGTTCTTGCCAAACTTTCCCAAAATCACATATTTTGTTATCAATGATTGTCAGTTATTTGGTACCTAACGACTAAGCTCATCTGTGTTGAAGTGTACACCCTAATACCCAGGGCCTGTAATGAAAGGAATGGAAGTGAAAATTGTCAAGAATTGACCATCACTGGAAGACTGACAGCACCACTGTTTGTTAGTAGTGCACATACATCTCGTTTGCCATCTTATGCATCATTGTGCAAAAATTTCAAATATTGTTCGCTTCCTAATGTCCAAATTTAGTCACAGATAACAGTAAATCACAGTACAATAAACAGAATGTCCACGTTGTAGATGAATTGACTGTCCCGAAAAAGAAAGAACTCATTTTTGCTTCACACATGTAGACATTAAAATATTGGCTTATGTTTCGGCAGATAAACGTGACACTTTAGATAAACCACAAGGGCAATAAACATGACTGACTTAAAGCCCTGAAATCCTAAGTAATCGATTTCCAAACAAAAGAGGCTTATATAGCTTGTTACTCACCTCAACTATCTTGGTCCTTCCCTGATTTGATTTGCCAAGGCCCATCCCCTCCTGCCAGCCCATCTTCTGGAGCAACTTGTTCCCAACATTGTCGGATCCAATTCCTTCTTTTGTTGGCTCCTCGTATGACGTAGCTGCTGCCTCTTCTCGTGCTTTCAGGTACTTCTCCTGAATGAACAATGTGACCTCCCAATGTGAGACATTTTACAACAAACGAAAATTCTATTTCAATGTCTCGACACCTCTTTTTATTTACAAAAATGCCTTTCCAATGCAAAATCCCTAATTCCCATTCAGAGAGAAATAATGAGAATTTAAAGAGTGATGAATTTCTTAAGCTATTAATCCTATGATGAAATTACTGGATAACTTTAACAGCCAGGAGACCAGCAATGAAAATTTAACAAGGATTCATTCAGATTTCACTAAATGTCTCAGTCACTTGAATCTATCTCTTGAAGACATCAATTTGCTCAGCCCACCTTCAGGCTGTTGGGATGGGGTTGATCTGGTTCCCCAAACTTAAGCCTTCGCTCCTTGGCCCGATCCCGGTAGTTCAGTGCTCTGTCATCACTACCACCAGCACTACCTTGAAATAGCCGGAGATTTTGCTTGTGCAGATCTGACAGCTGTTGGTGTCTGCAAAGATAAGAAGCAAAATCAAATTTGGCCAAAAAATCAATAAACTCAGAGATTCCGCATTACTTTCCTCTCTTATTTGACTTGATATTTATTCAAATTGGCAACTTTGCTCTACAGAGAGAATTCATTTCTAGACAAGAACATTCTACCTATCGAATATTAGTGAAATACTTTAATTTAAATTTTACTTTGGACTACATTTTAGTTTCCACAATGTTATCAACAAAATAAAAATTTGGACCGATGAATCAGAAAGAGGAAGATTATAATAATGCAGTAAAATTTCACAGCCAACACATCATAATAATACAATACCTAAGTACATTTTTGAAGACTTGGGCCATGTGACACTCAAGAACAAATCTCGTAATTACGCACTACAATCCTCTTTGTCCTTTAAAATCTACTTAACCTTTAAAAAGAAATTATTACTGAAAAAACATATCGACAGAGAAATTTTAATCAGTTATTTTAAATAAAGCCATAATAAATAATTCCTCGTTTTAACATTAGTGCAACTTGCCACTGGAATTGTTATTATTAACAAATATCCATACAATAATGATCACTCTTCTGACTTTAATAATTGATACCGTACCTAACGAGGGCTTCTTTGCTTGGGAATTGTCTTTTACAGAGCAGGCAAGCTAACTTAGTCCAGTCAGTGTGCCTGTCATCAACGCCACCAGCACCACCATCATCCCCATCATCTTCCCCTTCACTGCCTTCTCCATATGCTGCCACAAGACCACCCTTGCTTCCTAACTGGGCAGACTGGAAGAAAAATTGAACAAACATTTTAAAGTGATAAATAGCAATTATAGCTTCCCATAACGATTCTCTTTCCTTTTTGGAGTATCAAAAATTGTAATACCATGAAAACACACTGCCAAAAGTCAGGTTTTCCAGACTTAATACAATTTTTGAAACCTCAAAAATTATTGTATTAAGTTATAAGAGAGTCTTATTGTGTCACCACAATAACACACTTATAATTACAGCATATTTGCTGAGTTGACAAAAAATATTGTAAATGAAAATATTAACTACTAACATGAAAAAAAAACAATCCACCATTATAGTAAGAGAAAATACAAAGGAATGTTGACACACAGCAAGCATAGCAATACCAGAGATCACATCAGAAGAGGGTTGGGAAAACTATCCTCATTTATCAGAGTGGTGCATGCCCATTCATCATTTGTGAATCCCTGGGAGCTCACAAGAGACTAAGGAAGGAAGTAGATTTCTTTCATTGACATAGCAGCCACCATAAAACAAAAGGATCTTAGACATAGGCAAAGATTTAAAATGCTGGATGACTGAAGAGTAAATCAATAATTTCCCTTACCATTGACAGAGGAGATGAGGCAACTCTATCGTCATCAGCACCACCAGCTCCACCATCCCTTTGCCTCTGCAAGAACTGAAGAATAGGAGCAGCAGGGGGTGCAGACCGCCCAGGGTCTTCCCCACCCCTATCCCTCCTCTCGAGAACTGCGTAACCGGCATCTGCAGCTCCACTCGAGCGTGGCATAGATGCCGAAGCTAGCGCTGCTTGTGCCTGCCTAGCATTTTCCTTCCTTTGGTTCAAGGTCTTAGCCCATCTTTCCATGTCCTAAGTATTAATTAAGGTAGGGAATTACAAGCCAACCCAATGATCCAGAGTAATCAACCATTTTTTATTTTTATTACAACATTAGTCCCATTTTCGGTGATAGTTCAATAACTTTAATCAATTATGAATCAAAAGCAGGGCTAAGACTTACAAAAAAATCCAAAAATCAAACCCATTAGTTAGTGACAGGTTATTTTGGGAAGTAATCACAGATTGTATGAAAAGTAAAAATTTCAATCATTTGCTCATTCTGTAAAATGCCTTTCGATGGTAATCATTTAGGCCATTAAATTAATAATTGCCGTATTTGAAGGAAACTAAGAAACCTAATCCAAGAGGGCTATGACTTCCAAATGGGAAATATTTAGAATTTGAAAGTTTGAGCAACATGCGGATGTAGTGAATGAAATCAAGGGGAATCCAATCAAATGTCATTCCTTAAACTTGATGTATGATAAGAAAATGGTAACCAGAAATTTTGCAGTCAACACTAAAATTTTCTTAATATTTAGAATCCTATTAAATGTTCCTTAAGCAATGTTTGCAAGATACAGTTAAGCACCCCTAATCCGGAAATCCCTAATCTGGGAACACCAGTAATCTGGCAATATTTCCTAGGTGTACTTCACAGAAAACTAACTTTTTTGCTGAATCATTGCTTTGTATATACTGAAACTGTAACCCACTCTTAACAAAAATTCTCTCATTCAAGAGAGAGAATCGGACAATTTTTTGTTAACAATGTTGTCTACATCACTTATCATGTGCAACATTGTTATTCAGCAAATTGAAGACGTCACTACATATTGCATCGTTGCTGAAACGAGTGTGTGACATCACGGAAATGGACACTACCTGTCTTACCTTACATGGCGTGCCCATGTTTGCTTCATACTTGGTGGCAACTCAAAGTAAAAACTATCTGTCATCTGCACAGTTTTATCTGTAATTATGTCTAACGTAAGCAGTTGTAGCAGCAGCAAGGGGGCGAAGCATAAACACACAACATTAACTATAGCATAAAAGTGGAAGTGTTGAAAAATCTTAGTTTTGGTACATCAGTGAAGCACCTGCGTGATATGTACTCCATTGGCTCTTTGACAATCTATCCTCAAATTTTTCTGTGAAAGTGACACTAAGAAAAGGACGGCAATACGAAAAACCATCAAAGAAGGGTCTAGTGCTGATTTAGATTGCATACTAATGCATTGGTTTTGACGGCGTCGAAGTGAAGGTGTCAGTATTTCAGACCAAATGTTAATGGAGCAGGCTAAAATAATTCATGCAGAAATGAATCTCACAGATCCATGTAATTATTCAAAAGGTTGGCTTCAAAAATACAAGAAAAGACATGGCACATCATTGTGCGCCGTGGGGGGAGAGAGACTATCAGTGGATCCTAAAGCAGCCGACGACTTTGTTGAAGTTGGTGAATAGTAAGAGCTTATGTCCTGAGCAGGTATATAATGCTGATGAAACTGCTTTATTTTGGTGTTGTTTGCCGAAACAAACATTGGTCTGTGTGAGGATGAAAAGGCTGTCTCTGGGCTGAAGGACTTCAAGGATAGAGTGACAGTGCTAGCATGTTCTAATGCTGCAAGGACTCACAAGTTAAAATTACTGGTTATAGGAAAGAGCAAGAAACCAAGAGTTGAAAAAAATGTTATAAGTGTTTCCAGAGGTATACCGGGCAAGTAACTGCGGTTGGATGACCTCTGATATTATGACAGATTGGTTTGAAAATCATTTTGTTACCGAAGCTCTGTGCCACTGCAATGCTTCTGGTTTAGACCTCAAATGCAAAGTATTGTTAATTCTGGAGTAGCTCAGCCCATCCAGAGGCAGAATTGATGACAAAAGACTATGTTACAGTCATCTTTTTGCCTTCCAATTGCATGTCTATGATACAACCTCAAGATCAGGGACTATTAAGACCGCTAAAATGTAGATATCGATCAGATTATATGAAGCAGTTCCTGACGGGTATAAATTCAGGGAAATCAATAATTGAAGTGATGAAGGAGTACAACCTAAAAGATGTTATCTGAGTACTTTCACAAGCATGGAAGAGTATCATACAATCAATTTTAAAACACACGTGGTATAATGTGGCCAGCTTTATGGTTTGATGGAGACGAAGAAGATATTAATTTCAAAGGCTGTTGGGATTAGTTTATTATGCAAATAGCATCAATAACCCAGCACTGAAGGAAATGAAAGAGGGAAATGTACAAGAATGGATTGGAATTGATCACAACACTCCCACCGTACAACATTTCACAGACCAGGAAATTGTTGAAATGGTCTTCTATGATAATAAATCTGAGAGTGAGGATGATGATGATGAGACGAAATTGCTCAAGAAAGAGTGAAAATTATTGAATGTATTCACATGCTGCCACGCTCATAAAAAGTTTGGAGCGACTAAGTTTTATCAGCGAACAACATCATGAACCTTTATACGCTGCAAAGCCAACTCATCCGTGAAAAGTCAAGCCATCTAAAGCAAATGACCATTTTAGATATGCTTAAAAAGGCAACCTAGGATGGACATGAATCTTCCTCCTCAGTCGTGCCCAATGTATCAACAGATAGCCACATAGACGGAAGCACCAGTAGCACCAAGCGTTGAAGAGGTTGATGGCGTGCCATAGACAGCTCATTGAATCAGATGATATCATATAAAAAACAGAGGCATAAGGATGGCAAGAAACATGGGAATCAATGAAAATTTTTTATTTATCTTATATATTGTTTGATGTGCAGCAATATGTTTATATGTCATACGCATTCTTTTTACTCTGCCATTTTGCGATACTACCGGTTGACTGATTTTGTTTGTGAATTTAGAAACAGTTTATTCCTAATTTTTTTCAAATTATTTGTCAAATTATTCAGAATTTATTCAAATTTAATTTGTAATGTCAAATTCCCTCATTAAAAATAGTGACCCCATAATTATACTGGTTAATACCACAGCACCCGTAGTCTGGAATCACTTGAGTTTCGATGGAGCCAGATTAAAGGTGATCAACTGTATAATCATACGCTGCTTGCTTCCCTCTCTTTCAGTATAAAATTCCATATTGAGAAAGGCTAATTATTTAAGACTGATGATGTGTGCGCTCACTTCAGTAGGTAAATTGTAGGGTATGCTTTCCTCAGACATCAGAGTGGTGCATGAAACCAATCATCATTAGTGAAGCATCACAGCATTTAGGTTAGCATCCAAATTTAGAAACTCAATATGAAAATGGATAAGGTCTTACATAGCCCCTTACATAATTTACCATCAAGAAAAATGAGAAGTCCCATGTAGCTTCACTTCAAATTCAACCTTGAGAGAGTTTTGAGTCAAAAAAATGCATATAAGAGTTTCATGAATCACAAATGCCTTCCACTGCTAGTTAATTCCAAGAATTGAGAGAATGTCCGCCAATTCAAATTATAGAGCAATAAATTTTTTTCCTAAATAGATTTAAAAAATTAAAATTCCCAAATAGATATTTGCTCTTCAATTTAAACCTACAGTAAATTGAGATAACAATTCTAAAAAAGTATTAAGCAGCACCTGACCCAGTGAGTATATTTCACTATTAACTTAGTAAAGCATTTCTTACCTTGGCAATTTTCTTAGCAACCTTGACTTTATCTGGTTTGTCTTTCCCCTTGCCTTTCCCATCAAGGTCTTTGCCACCAGCTTGATGCTCTTCCCCACTCCTTTGCATTTGTTCATCAGCACCAGCAGGAGCAGGCAGGTATGTTTGCCTAATGTGGTCCCAGTAAAGGAATTGTTGTGCGTGGGCATTGTAATAATATTGCGATGTGGCATCATAATAGAGGCCAGTTTGTGGGTCATAGTAGTAGCCTGATGACTTATCATACTGGTAAGTGCTGACATCAGGAACAGCTAAAAACACAAATGCATCCACCGATGGGCAAATTAGACATCTTACACAGCTCTTGTTATTTTAAAATTTATATAGTAGGCCAATATAGTAACACCTTTTTGTTCATTTAAATTTTTCTGGATAAATAGCAATTTTAAAGCGCGGGAGAGCAAGCTACTCAAAATAATTCCATGAGTCTTTTTTCAATAGTAATGTTTTTTCCCTTACAGACTTTAGGAAGAAAAGCAAGTTTGTCTTACAACTGAAATTAATATCCTTGGGACCAATCAGACTGCGTCATCTTAATGTTTACATTCACCTGTGTAGGCACGTACATAGTAAAATCCTGCTGAAGTTTCATCAAAATTGTCCTCCCAAATTTTAAATAAATTTCACTTGAGCAATGACCACCAACTAATTTTAACTTTATGCCTATCTCTTTTGTATTATTGATCAAAACTTACGGTATTTAGGATATTCATATCCATGACCTTGCGTAGAGATATAAGGAACAGTGCCATGAGTAGCAAGTGCTCCATTCCCTGATGTTATGGATGCTGCCGTTACTTCATTCTCCAACTTAGCCTGTAACATAAAAATTTCATTATCATCATGTAAAACAGAAGGCTATACCATTTGCCAATTGAGAATCTTTCTCAGCCAGCTACAGGAAAATTTTGATTTTACACAATCAAAGGGACCAAAACAGTGGCAGTTTGTGATGTCAAGGATTGAATAAAAACAAATAATATTTTTCAGGTCCCTTGAGATGAAGCAAGCAATTTGTTATCAATTTGTTTTGATAGGTGAACTGGATTTAAGTGGCACCTTTTCTCCCAAAATATTTCTTAAGAAGCCTTAGCCACGATACACTCCACTGATGGAAAATTTCAACCCAGTTAGTCTGCACTACTCAGCCCTTCCCAAAGTACCTCTATTCATAGCCAGTATTGTTGTTACAAACAGTACTAGTCAATATATACCTAATTAGTCCCAAAATAGCCCCCCTTGGTATAGCTTTACACACCCTCCTAACTTTTCAACTTTTTTCAATTTCTGAAAATGGAAACAAACTTTCTAATCATTTATTAGTATTAACATATTTCATAACTTATTTAAGAATTTCCTTTTTATTAATATTCTACATATGAAAATTGAAGGCCCTTTTTCACAGATCCCTAGATCTAAAGCATGGAAAAATATCCAACATGTCGATGATATGCGAGCTGTATACTTGGCTGAAATTTCAATGGTAAAAACTTAATTTAAATTGTTTCCCAATTTTATGCAGTTTATTGATTGCTGGATGTGCCACTTCATTCCCTAGGAGCAAATTATTCTCACTTTTATGTGAAATTTTCAGCATTTCAGAACATTTATAGCAGAATTTTGGAAGAGGAGCAAACTCCATTAGGTAAACAACCATAGCCAGCCCTTGCATTTCCCCAGGCCAAATATGCCAAATACAGTACTAAATATTCAACTTAACCCTTTTAGTGCGGCAGGCTGTTATATCAGCTTTGGCATCTCGGGAGAAAAGTGCAGCGGGCCATTATATCAGCTTGTGCAAAAATATTAACTTTAGTACACTAATATAAATACAATAATTTTTATAGCATAATGTCTTTTATTATAATTATCTAATTCATCTTATGCACAATTAAACAAATTGCATATGGATATATTGAACAATGACTTCCTAATATTTCTTTCCTGAAATGATGCATTTCATTAAATTACCCTCCGCATTTCGCTACAATCATTCACAACAGTGCACACTTCAGTGGGTGGTAGGGTATGCTTTCTTCAGATCTCAGAGTGGTGCATGAGCCCAATCATCATCAGTGATGCACAGGGTGAATGACGGTTTAAATAAGATGCAACAATCTCACAAACTTCATTAACAATGTAGAGATCCAATTACAGATGCCTTCTTACAGCATTGTGAGAAACAATGTGATAATTTTTACTGAATAGTGAGATTTCCCTGAGACTTAGTGTAATGTTCAGCAGAAATGATTTGTGTTGGTGTTGCAGGAATCATGGATTCTGCTCCAAGATGGAAAAATATCCCTACAGGACAGATTTTTTAAAAATAATTACAAGAGGTAATTTCCCTACACCTGCTTGCTCCACAGCATGAAACAGAAGTCCTATTGGAAAACTATCATGAAAACTGTAGGAATACGATATATTAAGGGTCATATCAAAACTGCTACAATAATAAGAGCTGATTTTTAGCTTTAAATCACTCCCTTAGATTTAAACTCCCAGCTACCAGATGCTAGGTAAGCAAAATGAGAAACAAGGCCTTCCTAATGTTTAAAAACAAACACCACTGACTAATGTAAATTAAGCATACCGGTTGTTTATTGAATTCCTTAGCTGCCTGTGCCTGAAGTATGGCTGACTGAGCTATAGCAGATTGAGCTGCTGCAGCAGCACTGCTGGAAACTGGTGTAGCTTGGGTTGGAAGAACAATCGTACCGCCCTGAAAATTAAGGAAGTAATATTAGCCAGCTCAAAAACTAATTAATACATTTCCATAATTTCACCAAGCCATCAATTGTTCTGAACTAAATGTTCTTGTGCATTCCAGTTTTGACAGCCACTGTCAGCATGTAAGTATAATACCTTGGTACCCCAAGGGAACTCGCATGATGAGAGGGGACATTCATTAACAAAATATTTTGACCGGTGAATGGATAATTTTTGGGAGTTGTGTCTGTCTCCTCTGTAGCCACACACTCAAGGGTGGGGAACCAGGAGAACAAGAGAAGATGGTCAGCAATCATAAGTCACCTGGATTTATTGAGAGGCAAATATGGTACAAATTTCGTATTTCAAAATTTTTGGATCCCTTTAACAAATCATATATAAATATTTCTCTTTGTATCCTCTAGCTATAATCCCCATTGGCAATATGTTAATATGAGTTTTGATTATAATATGCGAAAGCATTCTTGAAAAAAAAATTACTTAAATTATCATGAATCCTAAAATGACTATTACTAGGTAGTTTCCAAAGCAAATGCTTTTAAGTCCATGACCATAATGTTGGCAAAATTATTTCCACACGGTTAGAAAATTTGTATAAAGCTTCAATTGTATGTATAAACGTTAACGTAAAATAAAATGTTTGAGAATTCTTATTTCCCCATGGTAGAGAGGAGTGACTAACATGACTGTTTGTATTTGTTTCTCACATCTATAAAGTTACGACAGTAGTTCGCTCGACTGCACTTAGCCCTCTCTTTATGCTCAATCATAGGTAAAAAGAGCAAAGGACTCAGCCCATTTCCAATTGAAACCATCACATATTACTATTTGCAGTGTTTTCCACACCACCAGCTGAATAATGGACTTGAAGGAAATATAATTTTGTTCCAATTACTAATTATCTGAAGACAAATGGGGCATGATTTGGCTTACTTTCCAGGTCACCATCAGTTTAGGACATGATAACAGTTAAAAATGGCAATATTTAGGGCGGATTTTCCAATCTTGACGTAAACACCCCTGTTAGCCAACCATTGGAAATTGCTACCAGTTGGGAAGCTCCCATGCACCGCTTATCCAACAAATTTCAACTGGTAGGTAGTCACTCAATGGAAAGATGTGGCAACATTGGTCTAGTTTCATCAGTAGGAACATGAATATTGTAGTAAATGCTGTGATTGGTCACTGCATGCTCTGAACAAAAGAATTCCTTCATTCGCAAGGCTCCATATGCCCATTTTGGGATTTTTGGCTGCGACATTTTTCTTAGCTATAATCAAAACCTTGGATTATTGTGCTTCATGTTGTCAAGTTTCTACTGAAGTTAAATCATTCATACAAAATTAATAAACCAAGTTTTGATGCATTAAAAAATGAATTGTAATTTCCTCCACACCAAAAATTAGGGAAAGCAGCCAAAAAATAACATTCACCTCGTCTCTACGTTGAATTCCAGGAATAATGGACTTACCTTGGGGCAAAATTACAGGGAATACAAAATCAAGCTCATCCATTTTTTGTCAGTTGTCCCTGTTAGCAATGCACACTACAACCATTCTATGCGTACACCTACTCATCCAATAATGTTATTGATATAACAGATGAGCAATAGGGAATTAATACTAACCTCTGCAACTTTACTGGCATAATACGCCTGATAGTACTGAAGATAAGCTGTATGCTCCTCAGTTGTCTTAGCATAAAGAGTTGCACTGTATTCTGCTAATCTTGGGACATCCTCTGGGCCATATTCCGTCACCTGGCTGTCACCTCCAGCTGCAGCTGCAGCAGTGGCTGTTCCTGTTCCTTGATGACTCCACTGAGCTGCAGCCAGAGCAGTGCTGGCAGCCACAGCAGAGGATGACGACGATGAAACTTGAGGAAGCTTGCAATAAGATACGAACACTGCAAAAAAAAATAATAAGAATTGAGCATAAAAGACGAAAGGCACACAATAATTGAATACAAACATATCAGAAAACCACCTTTATTGATCACATGAATGGTATACACATCACAGCACTACAACAATTTACTAAAACAAAGTTCACTTCAGAAATTTGGTAGGATAATTATCATCACGACTCAGCGTGGTGCATGATCCTATTCATCATAAGAGAACTGTTAACAACAATTTAGAATAAGGTTATCAATTATCAAGCATCTATTAACGTTTTCCACATTCACTGTGGGAATTTTCACAAGATACTTATCTTCTTGAGGTGTTATATAATAGATGGGTATATTATCACATGAGAGAATAACAGATAAGAAAAATAACAGCATAAAACTTGGGTGAGTTAATACAGAAGTGTTTATCCTTTTCAAAATATTCAAGAGTAAATTCATATGAAGACTGCTAATAATAAAATTCTATTTATCTACTATATATCTTCTATTAATTATTTATTTTTTCTATTCTATTACTCCACTATATCTCTTCTTGCAATGGATGTACCAGTGATTAAAAAACTAGCAAAAGTTCATAATCTAGTACACTTGGTGCCATTACTGAGAAGTCTTCAAATGAATGGCAAGAGTGTGACATAACATATACTGACATAGTTAGAGGCAGATAATGAAAAGAGGATTACCACTAAATGGTTATTACATGGTTCATCAGATTCTTAATTTAGTTCAACAACTATATTTATTAATCTATGCATATTTTCATTACAAAGACTATCAAGATGTACCTTTCTTTCCATCAATGACTGGAGGGTTGGCAGCAAGGGCATTGTGCAGGTACATAGCATCAGTGACACTGTTCATTTCTACATAACAAACACCCCGAGATGTATTGGTAAGAGAATCTCTTCCAATTCGTATGCTTCTTATAGGCCTTGAAGAGAATGTCTGGAGCGCACCCAACACTGAGTCTTCAGTCGAAAGTACATCAAGCCGCCTCAACAAAACCGCTGAAGTAAAAAAAGTTGATGACATTAAAGAATTAAGAAAATTTATGAATTGAGGAAGAAAATACATGCAGTTGATTTCATTGACCTAAGGCTAACAGTGAGGAATGGTGAGTCAGCAAAAAGCTAAAATCTGAGAATAACTCTTAAATATTTCAATTTATTTCCCTAAAATAACTACAAGGAGATTAAAACATTAAGAGTGAACACCAACATTCAAGTAATACTTCCATCAGCTATGGACACACATAGACAGCCTTATTCACAAGAAATATTTAACACTAGTATTCAAAATCAACAACGGGGATAAATAGAGTATGATTTCATTGCTGCTCACTTCAGAAGGTGGTAGGGTATGCTTTCATCAGAACTCAGCGTGGTGCATGATCCCATTCATCATGAGCAAGCAGCAAGTTTCCACTTCAAAAGAATGAATTATACATAGCGCAAGGAAGGCTATTTTAAGTTCTGTCTAGATAAATTTCTAGTGAGAATTTAGACACCACGAAGAGGTATATATTAGCTTCAATAGAAGCGAAGGAGTTGCTTTATTCACAAAAAATTCAAATGACACACTTTACCAATATTTTTATACAACTTGATGATATTCTTGTTGCAACCAAAGCATAGATTTTCGAATGACACTGACGACAGATAGGAGAACAGTTAAGACAGGCAACTGCTGCCTTATATACAACATTTAAATGGTTACGATAGACCATCACAGCACAAAGGGGAGAGACCGCTAAGTGTTCACACCGAGAAAATATAATAACACATTCAGTAAAGCACGAATTATCTACCATTCATCAGATTATCCAACTATCATCCCACAATAACCCCTTACCCTACTCTTCTTTTCCATCACCCAATCTTCCACTGCGGAGGCTTTTCAAACATGCTGTTGACAGCGTTGCATTACTACGATACTCATGAATCACTACTCAAGGCTTGCGTTACAAAGGTGAGCAAGCATATATAGGTTCCACAGACCTTTTGTATTTACCTTTCCTTCAGCAGTATAGCTAATATATAAAACGTGTCCCTAATTCTTTGGGAAAGTGAAGGCGCAACGACCACTTCCAAGAAGTTGATGATAATTGACAGGGTATCCAAGAAAGATCTTCGCTTACAGTGGTGCATAGCAAGCACACTACTAAATTAGACTGATTGTTGACCTTGACTTTTTAAGTTGGGTGGGCTGAGTATTGCCACAAAAGAGACATGTCCTTGGGTTAGATACAGTTAGTGATGGAAGAACCTGACTCTGAAGAATTGTTGACGTGCAAGTGTGCATCAACTACCTTGATAGGAGTCTCAGAAGTTAAACTTTTACAGCCTACAGTCATGTTCCTCATAATAGGTTGACATTCAAGTTTACAAGATGCATGTATCTGTGAAATTTGGTGGCAGGATATATGCATGAACTAGAGCTCCAAATTAGAGCATGGGCTACTTCATGGCCAATTGTTCACATATCTAATCCAATCAGTACATGTATCGGGTAAACACAGCATTATACCTAGTGATCATGACTTTATGCTTATCGATGGGCAAATATCACAAGTTGGCATATTCATAATAACAGAAATTTATTAAAACAATGCATTGCACAACTGAAAATAATGCTCACCTCCAAATGCTCCACAAAATGATGGAGCATATCTTTTGTAAATAAGCAACAGGCTTTAATTTTAGCCAGCAAAATGATCTTGAGAAATAATTGAAAAAAAAATGAATACCTGGTGAGGGAATATTAGGAATAATATAATAGCAAAAGGAGTATTTCATCATTTTACTGTAGAACCTCAGATATACGACCCTTGTATGTACGACAACCGATAATATTACACACAGATTTTTTTTGGTCCTGTGGATAACCCCATAAGACCCCATATATTTCCAACCTCCCTTATGAAATGTATTTTCCCCGTTCCATGACATGAAGTACCTCACTTACACGACTAGTCAGAGAGCTGTCCTAAGGAAATATGGCATATATTAACTGCAGCTGACGATAATTATCAGTCTCGTGCTTTCAATTGGGCACATTTGTTGTTAAATTATTATTAGGATAGTGGACATAAATGTTCACCGTACTTTTTGGTGGAGTATTCGTTGAAAAAGTGTTTTCCTCTAGTAGACAATGTCCACATAGGAACCCCATTTATTAACGTTACACCATCAGTTATACATTGGGTTGATATGCCATAATTAGCTCATATCATAGATAAGAAGGTAAATAATATTGAGTTATAATGCCTTAAATTCAACAAATGAGGTCGGAACATCCGTAAAATTCTGCTTAATCTATTCTCATTTGCCTGTATTAAACTCAACTTGAATCAAATCATCATCGTCAGGTAACGTATATCAATATAAGGCACCTTACAGAGTTAACAAATGACAATCGATATACAATAGCCGACAATCGATATATGATGTGAATTCAGATTTCTTTCCTAGATGCTAGAAGAGAGCATGTGGGAAAATTGTTGGTAATCGGTTTGTATCCTGCCCAGCCTCTATATACGGTGTTTAATTAAAAATTTTTAACTTGATAATTAATAGATAGGGAAGTCTTGCTGAAATTGGTAAATGTATTTACGTTAATGCTCATTAAATGATGCAAAATCAGGGTAAATTTATTGTTTTCAATTTAAAAATGGCTGAATGAATATTATTTTCTAATACCACTTGCTTTCTCATTGAATAGAATCTCAAAACTAATATCAGATCTCTGCACATATCTAGTGATATTCTATTTCAGAAGAAAACTAGTTAGTACAGGAAAAAATTACCTTTTTATCAAAGCAGATTTTTATAAAGCAATACTGCCGTTGCTTTTAGAAGATGAACTGCCAATGGTCAATGAGTTCAAAGATGTGAAATACTTAACCATCCCTCGCTGGGACATTAGAAAAGTGTAACGAAAGACATCTCAAAAATTGATCAGATTTTTGTGTTTTTCGATTACTTATTTCACTATTAATCTGTATGACTTTCCTCAAGTTTCTCATTTCTTCAATCCCCAATTTTGATCTGTCTCCTGGTCACAAAATGAATTGCCTGAAAACAGCTGTTCATGATCTCATGAGCTAAATGTTTTCAAAAATTGGCTACTCTGCACTTATTTAGCATCATCATCTCAAAATTTCCTAAGTGCAAATTGAAACTTCAGCCCTGAGGCAAAGTGCCAGGAATGCTAACAATTAGACCAAGAAATTCAACCTAGGAAACATTGTTCAGGAATGCAAATTAATGTTTCTCCTTTGGTAACATGAACATTTGTGGTGTTGCTTGTGAGTACATAAGATTATTAGGCTTCATTTTCCTGCCTCTAAATGAGTAATTGCAGCCAGGAAACCAAGCAGACCAAATTGGGCAACTGAAAGGGGTTTCATGCTCCCTTACCATAAAACCTCAGTTGTGAAACTTCCTCACTTATGAAACTTTTTTGGTGGTCCGCTGAAAGTTTCATAAGTGAGGTTTTACTGTATTCTCAAAAGCCTTTGAGAAAGCTAGGCACAGAAACCAAGGTCACCACTACCATACAAATGAACGTTATCAGATCACCAGTCAATTTTGACTATCAGAATCAGCTTGCTCCTTGCCCCCCCATTAGCACTGATAATTGGCACTCTACTGTAATATAGGGTTGGGCAGTAAGGATATACAACTGTTCATGATGACCCCTGCAGGGCTAATACATAAAATGAATGTTGAGTAGAGACTGGACCACAAATAAGAGTACAAAAAAATTGCAATTAAGCAATATTTGTGTCAAATATTTACTTTGCAAAACAATCCCAAAACAGCTGAATGACCACATTCAGAATGATAAAAAATCACCAATTATATTACCGTAATAATGCACAATTTACAGAGTTTGCTCTAGCTTGACACCAATGGGAAGCTTAAGAAACCTTGCCTTTCTGGAACCATTCAGACCCATTATGAACTCAATTTGAAGAAAGAAACTTACTATGAGTTGGGTGAGGACTAACTTCATCACTACCTTCACCGCCATGCTCCGATTCCTGCCTTGATGCTTGGCAACGAAAGCAAGTATCCCGCCTCTTGAAGTTATGAGCGACACACTGTGAATTTATGAGAACAAGCCAATATTGAGATATGAAAATGGAAAGAAAATAATGAGCATGTCATATTACAGGAATAAACCATGCACTTGCCAGCTCAAAACAATTGTACCCACATGCCGACAATTTTTTTGTTTCACACGGATCACTCATTTCAGAAGAGAAACCATTTCATATGTAATGAATAAAGGGATAAATGATGTGTGTATGGTAAGCTGATAGACACACTGGTAATGAAGAACACAATAATGAATGTGTCACTCACGTGAATAATATATTGAACTCCGAAATGTTTCATCACAGTTATTCACATATCCAGTAAAGTTATATCCAGTAAAGGGCAAATACCAAGCTATGGGACCACATTACAGATGCAGTTAAGACATATTCCAATCAAAATGTAAGCACCAAAAATGCTTCTGCATTACAATTTAAACTAAATGCAATAAAAAATAATGAGACCAGTAGCTACAGTTGATTAAGCTGGAAGTGAAGTAACTTACAAAAGAAAAAAAAATAATAACATAGAAACTTTCAACAAGATGAAACCATTAAGAGGGGTAGCAGATTCCCGGCTGAGATACCAACATCAGAAATGCCATACGTGTAATAATTGTGCCAAAAGAATATTGTGCCAATCACTGAACGAAATTCTCCATACTAGCAAAAATTTCAATCCTGATGTCCTATTGCATGGTTAGAATAATCACACAATACAGCTGTCGCTCTGAAAGCATCAAAAAATGAACAAGGAATTTAAGCAGGCTAAAATGACAGAATGAAAGACAATCCAAATTTACCTTCACACAGTACCAGTCTTGATTAGCACTAGAAGAACCTCTATCACCCATACCTTCCCTGGGTATACAGTATTGCATAATTGCCCGGTACTTGTCCTGCAGCATCAACACACCCTACAAAAAGAACAAGCAAAGAGATAAGAATTAGAAATGACCAGTTCCAACAAAGATGAACATGACTCCAGGCAGGAGGAACTGGCAAAGAAGGAAGATCGTCGAAGCTGGCTGATTGGAGTACACTTAGAATATCTCTCTCCTGCTGAGGGCTTGGTAAGTATGACCAAGGTTGTTCCTCCACGTTCACATCCATAAATTTATGACTATCTCAGCCCTTTCCCCCCCTTCTGCCCCACTTTGCTCGGGGAAAGGGAGAGGGGAAAAACCTAAGGTTCTCGGGGATGTTTTGAGGCACTAAAGCCAAGTAGCCAAATCCCCGCAGGAGGGGGAATGCCAAGTCCCAGAGTCAAATGCACACAAAAAAATGGAACTACTTGAGAAGGGGAATTACAAAGAACCCGGCGTTCATTTTAGTTTTCCTTCCACTTGACACGCTAATCTTTGGATAGGAAGAAAGCCTTCCATCAAGAGCTTTCATTAAAACAGAAATATGTCCCAACCTTTATGCAGACCAAAGGGAAAAATATTGTGAAAACCCACAAAAAAACCAAGTAAATTTGCCTTAGGTCATTCATTAATGAAAGCCTTGAGGGAATTCTCAGAGAGACCAATTGTGAAAGTTTTACTCGAGAATTTAATGCTTGCAGGCTTTTGATACATTTATGCAGCTGGTTTCTTTCACTTCTGGACACCAGTTAATTTTCCAAAGATACAGAATAATTGAACTTTAAGTAAATTACATATATGAAAGGCATGCATATGATAAGCAAGTAAAGCAGACTTCTAATTTACCTCCAGTTACTTTTTTTTTAATTAGGCCTTTAGTACCGAACAACACATTTAATAATTCATTTCAGCATTATAATCGGCAAGGTAAAATTCAGGCCAAGATATATTGAGCATTTCCAAAAAAGACAGGGATTGAATCAGTTACATTAAATCTTTTGGAGATAATGAATTAAAACAATATTGAAGCCCCATTATAAAGGCAAGAAAGAAACATAGGCTAACTATGTCATGGTGACTACATCAGCTGCTTAGCAAATAAACCCTATCCAAAGTACAGGTGACATGTAATATTTAAATCAGAATCAAAACAATATGCAAGATAGGGGGTGCTACCAGAGCAAATTGCCATTTATGCGAGTAGTAATTTAACTTCAAATAAAATAAATACTAAGAGAAATTCAAAAAGGGTACACCTATGCCACAATATACAGGAGTTGGATTTATCAACCTGCCACCACCAATAGCAAATTCTAAAAAAAAAAACCTATCACTACAGGAAAATAAACAGACCATAAAGTCTCAAGCAAAAGAAGTGACATCTGAGCAACTGGCCTCATCTGGCTTAAAGGAAAAAAAATATATATTTAAGCTCTCATTATATCCTTTGAATGCATTCTTGAATGAATAACTATTCCACACCAACAACATTAAGAGCCACTTTATTTGAAATATAACAAAAAATTGAAACTAATTACACCATGCTAAAGCTAATTACTAAGCACATGAACACTAAGCGCAGCAATGTCACTTGCATTTATACCATACATTATTTGACAATGAAACCTGGCATATATTTTCATCCTGATAATCTCCAAATTACCATATACATATCAAAATCACCGGTAGCAGAAGCATTACTGGTATTGATCATTGTATAGGAAAAGAACATTAAATGCAGCGGCTGTCAAAAGAGAATGCCCTCACCTAATCCTAGCACCCTTATATAAGAGCACTCCATTCACGAAGATACCAATGTCTCACTCCAACAAATTAAATCTTAGTTCCAGTGGGTAGAAAGTACTAACATCAAATTTTGAAAACCAAAAAATAGTTAATTTCAACCAAATATTCTTGCCTCAAATGCTCAACGGACTGCCCTGCGAAAGGTGACACAACACAATTCAACAAGTTTGCACCCAGCCCTGGGAAATACATTTGACTCTGATTATTATGTTAATCACAGGACTAAAAAATCAGCAGTTCGATATACCGGACCTATCAACGAATTCTTAAAAATAAATACACAACAAATATCCCCTAGCTGTTTTTCTTATCTGCTCAATATCGCATACTTTATAGCTGTGCGGTAGAATGATTTCAAATGTATAGGCATAATTAACAATAAATATAAAGCACAAAGATATAAAATCCAACAGCTTGTAATTTGTGACTAGAAAATCATATATTACACCATTTCTTCTTGCCTTAATCGTAAAAGGCCAGGAAATTAATCAAGTAAGAAGATTAACTCCACAGAAAAATTGCTGTTGCCAATTTGACAATTATTATGTCACTAAATTAGTACAGTCGACTTTTGATTTTAAGGGAAACCTATTTTACGAAAACATTGAGCTCTCACTAGTGAATAAGTGGTCCCAGCCAATTATTTAGGTGTACTAACAAAATCGACATTTGTGATAAAACAAATTTACACCAGGTGGTTTCTGTTCCCAATGATTTGATTTTATGATATGAAACAACAGATTTTTTTAAATTTTATTTTCTTACTTTTGGTTTTGTATTTTTCATAATACCTCTGAAGATTATCCTGGAATTAACTTTAATCAGTTAATTTTCTTAGTTATCTTTTCAACTGGTATGAATGTGGTTGGAAACAGCAAGTCTACTGTATAGCTTTTTTACATCAACAAAGTTTCAACATGCTTTTTAACGAGTACTACTCAGCATACGAAAACCAAACTTTGAAAGATACTGCTAAAATTATGTTATTTCAAATGTCTACTTCATAAAACTCAACATTACTTCAGATGAAATTATCTCCACCATCCTACAAGTGGATCTTTATCAAAACCATTGTGCCACAAACTAACAATGCTGCGCCTAATGATTTTCAAGTACTTAAGACTCTGTTTTGCAACATTTTGAACTGTGCTCTTTCAAGATGCATTGCATGCATGCATAATGAAACCTGAGGTTGAATAAAATCATGCATGATTTTGTACAACCTCAGCTTTCACATACAAGGTGACATCCTTACACAATCAAATAAAACAAACCTCACCACAGAGATATCCAAAGCTAAATCAGACTGAAGAAATACAGCTTCGGTTTTCTCCAATATGCCATCACCTTACAAGGTATTTTGACAAGTTCTCATTCAATAAACAGTGATAGTGTCATCTTCTTGACTTCTCTCAATCTACTTCAAATGCTATCCATTCCAAGGCAGGATCGATTGTGATAAATGACAAGGACTTACCAAGTGAATCATGGCATATTTTAAGCTAGCATGTGGTGCCAGGGGCAACTTTTATAACTCAACTATGTACAAAAAGAATTTAAGAAAAAGTTGGGAAAGGCAACTGAAAATCATAATAGGAGGCACGGATGCTTCATTATAAGAGTAGAGCAGTATAACCCTTTTACTGCCGGTAGGCCGATATATCGGCCCTTGTTGGATGTACGAAAACTGCCAAGGGCCGATTAATCAGCCCAACTTTTTTACTTTGTGATATGAGGGTTATTTAATGGCTCCCGTTAAATAGGCCTCCATTCTTCCATGGTTTTAAGCCCCAAATATATCTTCAGCATTGGGAAAAATCTAGATATATAAAAATAAATAAGTACTAGAAATAATTGAAAATGTGAATTCTTGCGAACTTCCTGAACACAACCTTGGCAGTCTTTGCACATCCCACCCAAAATGGGCTGGCAGTAAAAGGGTTAATTAATTGATTAAAAAGTAAACACTCCTTATAGCTTCCTGGGATTCACTGCCAATTTTTAAACTACATGTATGAAATTTGTAATCCATTCCACTTAGAAAATTCAAAGTAACTGTAACACGAAAATAAGTTTTTTCACTCAATGATTAAAGATGCATTTAAAAGAGCAGAGGCGCTATGAAATACAGATGGCCTACAGTAAAATTATGATGAACTTACAAACCTTTCAGAGCTTGATAATAAAATATATTCAACAGAAACTGTTTTCGCTGTTAGTTTAATAATAAAAAATAATAAACAGATACTGTTTCCGGCATTAGTTTAGCTGTATAATATCTTTAAGAAAAGCATTAGCTACGTAATAATATTTTTTTAAACTGTTAAATAGAATTAGTTTTCATCATCTTGAACCTGAAAACCTGTACTTCATAGACACAATTTGATCTTCCATAGTAGACTCACGCAAATAGGCACAATTATAGAATGTAACCCCTGAGTTTCACAGTACACAAATTGAGCTGTGTTACAAACTTAAAAATGAAAGTGACAAACATGACTGGAAAGTGTAAAGACCAGCCATTATAATTTTAGCTAGATCCAATTTTCAGAGACAATCTAAACGCAATACAAATATCATGGCTAACACCCCAAAGACAGGATTTTTTAGTCCACTACAGAGGCTAACTGATTTCTGACTTACTTAATTCCTAAGAAACGATAAGGCCAAGAAGTGTATCTAAGAACACATATATATTATAATACCTCAATATCTACAGCCTTTTTTCCATTGTAAAAGCACAGCAGTTCCAGCACAGAGTTTTCATAGCAAAAGCAGCAACTCAAAACACTTGAAGACTCAAAAGAAATTCTTAGTTAAATATTGTATAAAATGGCTTTCAAATTCAACACTTAATAGCATTATTACCTATTAAGCAAAAACTAGCTTAGATTTCAAGCTAAAAAAATCTACATCATCAATGTGTGTTTGGAGAAGGATAATTTAAAAAAATCACTCCAATTGCTCTAAAAAAATTTCATGAATTAAATGTTTGGCTAATCACTCATTCAAAGAGCATTCAAGGCTGATATTTACAAAAAAACAGCAATTCTGATGCTTCAATTAGGCAAACTATCTCGAATTAAATTCTTCTGAGGTAACAGGTAAACCCTGCTTAACGTAAGAGATGTTCCAAGAAACTAGTGCAACATGAATTCATGTCAAATGACTATATTAAAGCCATAAAAACTGAATATATGATAAGTGATACAAGAGGTAAATGATTGAAACATGACAATCAGTAACATATTAATTACGGTTGGGATTCCAACAATGCAAAACACACAGACAATGAAATAAAATTATTTTTTTAGAGAATTAAGAGCAAAAGGGTACTTGACTAAAATAATTAGTCCATTAAATTGCCATTTTTACATGATAAAATAAATATCTGAATTCTTTACTCACAAGCACAGAATTTCTGATGCAATGAATGCAATAAATCAACAACCCCACAAATCGTGTTTACCCTGGAAATTAGGCCATTTCATACTAACACACTCAATTGGTTAGCTGTGTTTAAGCAAATATGACACTAAATGAATGTGTTAAGCAAGGGATACCAGATCATAAATACTAAGCTCACTCATTTTGCTTTACACTGACCCCTTTCTAACACACTACTTTCAGCTGGTATTCCCTTTACGACAACCTCGAATTTCTTTTAAGTAGTAGTGCAGCAATTCCCATTTACTGACCTATCTGAATAACCGCCTGACACTCAAATCTGATAGTCATCACTGCTTTAACTCGAGCAAGTAGTAATCCAATTCTACTTCCATCCAGGTTTGAGCCTAATTGGCAATATGAGAAGAGCAAAGAAGACATTTAAGTATGCGCCCACGCTTGCACATGGCTATACACTACAATGAGGGCATCCCAAGCAAGAAACTAGACAAAAAAAAAGGTGCTGTAAAATAAAGAACTATCAGGTACACTTGCCACTGGTGGTGGAGGCCAATTAGTCCCAATGCGGCATTGGTGGAGAGAAAGACTGCCGGGCAGGAAGGGAATTAAATTGGGGAAGAAGGAAACCAAACCCGAATGTGGTGTGGCACCCTGGGGGGTGCACACAACTCACGTTCAACACAACCACACACACTCGCAGCTTGACACCTTGAGGTTGGGGGGGCCGTGGGCAAGCAGGAGGGGGAGCTTGCCGAGACCCCACCAGTAGGCCCCCCCCCAAAGCCCGCCCCCCCTGAGCGGGGGGACGGGTCGAGGGGGGCAGAAGAAGCACGAGGAAGAAGAGGTGGTGGAGGCGGCTCGCTTGCTTGCGCCTGCGAGTGTGTGTCTCCAAGTGAGGATAGACCTGAGTGATACCTGTTTCATCTCCATCCACTGAGTGGCTTCCTGGAGGACGTTAAACTCGACGAAAGCAAAGCCTCTCGACGCACCTACACGGATGGATCAACAACAACACAACCGTGCGTTAATTATCATTCGGCTCCCAGCCGTGGCTCAACACCACATACAACACCACCACTCTCCCACCCAAAATGTCCCCCTTCTTTTCCATACATATTTTTTTCCTCCCCTCATCCAACCCTTCCCAACACCTCTTCATTCCAACTCACCATTTCATCATCAGCCGTCGTCACCAACCAATCACAGTACACAACAAAAGTCAAAGAAAAAAATTTCACCACTCCTCCAAAATGCTTTTCAAATGTGTCCCCTTATTTTGCTCACTGACTTCAAACCACACTTTAGATGGGTGGTTAATTAGGAACCAAAAATCAGATGGTAACAAAAATGTCTCATAATGCTCTTTTTTGGTCCTGAGAGGTTCTGAGCATGAATGCAGTTAGGTTTTAAAAATTATGCACTTATGTTAAGCAAGAGAAAAAAAATTACATTAGAAGAGAAGGCAGAGGCAGGCTGGAAAAGGTATTCAATCATATTTAGATAGTTGCACAATCAGCAATGAGGAGAAGAATGAACAGGTGTATATTTCCTGGCTGCCTATACCTTCATAAGATTTTTAATTCAGTTTGAAAATGATCCCTAAATAGACCAACAAAATGTTTGCATTCTAAGAGACAATCGTTTAAAAATATCTGTTTATGCACAAGAGGCAGATCAAAGACATTCAGAGCAGCATTATCCCCAATCATATAACAGTTTAAAAGAACAGTTACTGAACCCCCATGTATCTATTAAGTTGCAACAATTAAAAAAACAAGGAATGGCCTAGGGTATAGGGGCAGGCCTATTTAATAGTGAGCCAGTGAGCATTCAAGATTTGGAGAGAAAGGGTTGCGGGCATTCAAAGAGAAACAAGCAGCATCATATTTAGTTGCCGAGCTTCGAAGCATGAACTATTCCCAATCATTACCTGTATCTTTTCTTCTCATTAGTCGAATTTCCTTCGGAATGAGTCCGCACTGCAACACGTCTTGTAAAATCTGAAATTGGAACATAAAAATAATACAATCTCCATGAACTCTAACTCCACAAACAAGACTCTCTTAGAAAATGACAGCTTATGACCTACATGAGTTCTATTAACAAGTTCTCTTTATTGCAAAAATAAAAATAATTCACCACCAGGATATCAATCATTAACCTTTGGCAGTCTCTAATCATTAAAGTTGTACAAGGAAATGAGTCAATACAAGTATACCCCACTTACACCCAAGGGAAATATAGTCAGTCAATGGTGTAGTACAGACTTGTCCAACAATTTCCCCATCATGTGACATGCCAATAATGAACTGATTCACTTGACACTACCAAATTCCCTTGCTATCATAAATAATGATAAGGGTCTTTAGGTCAGCAATTTGTTTTGATGGGGCACACTATCTTTCATTATGGAGTTGCTTACGTGGAAGGGGGGCGATTGGTGAGTCAGAGGTCAACCTTAGGGGAAGTATTCCTCTCAAAACTTTAACTGCTTCAGTATGAAAGAATCCTTTCATGAGTAAGGAGTGTGTTATCTCTTGCGGAAGTTTTTCTTTTCTGTGATCATTCTGAATTGGATGTGATAATGGAACATAGTGACCATTCAGAGGAAGAGTGAGAGATTCAGAGAAAATTTTCTTTTGGGAGGACATGAAAAATTTCATAGGAGAATGAGAAAAGTTCATTGGTGGCTCTGGACCTCAAGGGATGGCTTCATTGGTAACATAATTTATACCTTAAGTTTTCTTCAACAAAGAACATGTAAGTACAATTGTACAGGAGACTTAACATTGTGCTGGATTGTTTGGGTGGCACATCCCTATCCATAAATCCGGAACTTTCTCTAGGAAAATAGTGCTTATCGGTGAAATTTATTGTGTTGGTATTATTTACGTAGATGGGAATAATACAAAAGCCATCACTTCATATTTTTCCACCAAGAATTCTGTCCACACCTGGACTTGGAGACGTAATCTCAAGAGATCATATTGAGCAAAAATGTAATTTTTTACCCTATACAAGCAATGAAGACACTCATAGTTGCCATGGGTCACCAAAGTTCAAAAAAATACTTCCAGCCATTTCACACCTCAATGATACATTCAAGGAATACTATCTTCCTTATAGAAATATCTCAATTGATGAATCTTTGACTTTATGGAAAGATCATTTTTCCATCAAACGGTACTTGCTGTTGAACCATCCAAAATTTGGTATGAAGACATTCAAGCACAGTGATCCCACTAAAAGCTACCTATGGTCTTTCCTATCTCCACCTCATGAGTGACTTTAGCTCACCAAATTCCACAGCAAATTCAAGTAACTGCAATAGTTTTGAATTTTGTGTTTCCTCCACTGAATCAGGGCAGAACACTTTGTACAATTAGCCAAACGTCCCTCAAAAGATGAAAGATAAGTAACTAAAAAAAGGAGAGGTGGCCAGTCATCACTGCCGCCCAGTTTCAGTTGTGAAGTGGAAAGAGAAAAAAATAGTCAACATGATCTCTACATTTCATAGCATAGAAACAAAGGTTATAGAAAAAAAGAGGGAATAAACTCTAAGTCAGTGAGTTTCATAGATTATAATAAGTATATGGGTGGGGTATATCTGAGACCTCAGTTACTTCAAGCCCACTTGATTGAAAGAAAGTGTCTCAACAAGGGGGACATGAAGCTATTCAGAAATTCCTGAATTCAGCAAAACTATATGCTCTAATAATATACAGGGAAAACACATCAGCGTTCAGTGCATTTGCACTTCCACCATATTTAATGCTCAGTATTTTATATTAAAACATGCATTTTTGGCAAATTTACCACCTAAATATAAAATAATACGCAAGAGCTTCTTTCCATTAAAATAATCCGAAAGAAATCAAATTGGTAGCAGCAGTAGATGTGAAAAAAAAACTTTCACCACAGAATATATCTTATTATTTTAGATAGTACAAGTGATACTTAAAAAACATGGAGAAGACATTTTACAACCATAAAAAAATTCTGCAAATTTATTCAATGGTAAGTTATAAAGTTAAAATTTTTACTTAACATATATGAAAACAGACCATTCCAATAAAATCTCCTGCGGGCTAAAAGGATGATTCATTTAATTCCTCTGGGCTTTATGGGTCACTCAACATTTTTAACACCTCTCTAGTCAGATTTATACACACCACAAAGAGATTTCAAAAATTTCACGAAAAAACTTCCAAAATGCTGTTCTGTGGTTTTCTTGCAAAATTGTTTTTGAAAAACAATGTGAACAGAAAAAATTAAAAATTTAGTCCCAAGTTCAGAACACACTAAGCTAATTGGTCCATGACCTTTCATGACACTTTAAAGAAAATCAATTCTTCTCGAAGGTCTTCAATATCAATTTGATCAACACTTCTTAAGTATGTGACACTAATGAACAGGCCTAGATATGTTAGCAATGATTAAAAACATACAAAAAGCTGCAGGGACCAAAGCCAAATACGGCCATTTGGTCTCAATGTGCATTCTAGTTTTTTTTAATGAATAATAGATCATCTTGGACTGAATAAGCTTGCCAGATGCCTCGTTCTCACTCACTAATAACCACACAGGAGCCAGCCTTTTTAAGAAGATAAACCTCTGTAGATTAATAACTACCTCCAACAAATCCAATACCAAGTCAGCTACGGGGAGAAGAATCCATGGCCAATTTACTGTGTTTATAGACCCTCAGGCAAGGATGCAGTTCAACAGTACTGTCAGTCAGTTTGAGACTTGGACAAATTTTAACTTCAAAGTTTTGAAAACTTAACTTTTTAATAATATGATAGTACTAATAGAAAGTTCACTTCAGAAAAGTGGTAGGATAATTATCATCACACCTCAGCGTGGTGCATGATCCTATTCATCATTAGTGAACTCAAAGAAAATTAGTACATGCGTACTGAGCACTTATCTATTCATAAATACGTATGTATATATATCTACTTGATTTTTCATATTTATTAGGGCAAATTTTTATGAAATTAATCTTCCAAATTAAAGTAATCAATATCTTTACCCAGCAAAAAGAGGAACCAATACCAGAATGAACAAATATTTTTGAAGAGAAAGTGATTGATACCAAGGATTACTCATGGTCAGTTTCTTTACTCTAGCTGAGTAATTATTGTGTGCATTAACAAGTATGAATTAGATGAAACTATAAAAATCATCGAGCAATAGAAAATCATACCAAACAAGTTATTTACTATTGGTGGACAAGCAATGAAAATGGCTGATGTGTTCCAGTGACCAGAATATTTTTATGAGGTCAATAACTTTATGGATCTCATAACTATTGATTCCATAACTGAATGTTCTTGCAACCAGCCATTAAACAGGTAAGCAATCATTTTCATACCAGACTTAATGGTAGTAGTAACAATTCAAACTAATAAGATTGAAGGTGATGTTGAGAAGATTGGGGATACCATAGTTTAGTAATTCATTACTTCAAATGAAGAGAGGAGATATATGGATTAAGCCCTGTTATAGAAAGACATTAGAGCAATGATTCTATGAGCTCCAGCAACAAGGTCATTAGCGGCAAAACCGAGGAGGGCACACTAATCTATAATTCTCACAAATTTACTGATTTAGCACTTTTGAAACTGTTTTGAAAGGCATTTGAACTGCATCCTTAAACGCACAGTGAAAATATTTACTAATACTCTGTCCTTTTGGTTACAGTTTGCAACCTGTAACTTTTTTATGAGAGCATTTTCAAAAATCCATATTGCACTCATTCCTAAGGATTGATTTCTGAGGATTGGCTGTACCAGAGGGATGATTTCACCTTTAAGATTTACCTTCCTCATGCAGCCAAACTAAAGTCTAAAATAAAGCTGTCACAAGTCAAAATATAATGATACTTACATCATTCTCAGTCATGTGCTGCGCCAGCCCACGCACCATGATGGTGTTGTTTGGTATTTGGTTGGTGTGAGGCTCTCCATCATAATTCGAGGACCTAGATCCAGGCCCTCTGCTGCTACTCCTTCGCCCATCATAGTCACTGGACCAAGGCAATCAAAAGTGGTTAAAAGAAGCTGCAATTTGTCTTCTGACAATAATTTCTGAAAGCCATTTTCCTAATTGGTGATGTGTTCATGAGGACCACTGTAACCTGCTTCTTTCATCATTTTGTTAAGTGTCCATGTAAATGCACTCAGTCCGAGAGAGAACCTTGACACTGACACATATATAATCAAACATCTTTCACCCAGACATTCTACCACAACAAAATGATAAAATTTAACACACATCATTAGGTACAAAATGCAAGCATTTATACTCTGGAAGATAAAAGCAAGACACCTTTTACTAGTCACATATATCAACCAAAATACGAACTATTAGGGTAACATAAACACCAGTTATGTAGAAAAATTCACTGATTCACTGCATTAAATTTTCCATCAAAATATTTCATGTCGACATGATTTCCAAGTACATTTCCAAAAAAAGCAAACAAAAGACATTAATCCTCTTCATGCAAATCAATGGCACTTTCATGGTGCTAGTGCCTCAATTGGGAAGCCATTCCCAACACCAAATTCAGCCTTTTATCCTATAATGGCAAAACACGTCCTCTATAGAAGTCTCTAAGTCTATAAATTATCATGATGTTAATTGGCACAATAACCTAATCCATAATTAGGGGAAGTTCAACTTTTTGACCAGGTGTAAGCATAAAATGTGGCACTTTCAGTGTTGATATCTCAAAATGGAAACCTCACATACCAATTCCAGCTATATCTACAGAAAAAATAAGTAAAAATGGGAACCACAAAGGGAACCCTGAAGAAATTAATTTCAGTATCTCACCTTGACCGGCCATAACTGTCAGGGCTTCTCCCCCCATCCTCATCTCTTCTCCTCCAACTTCTGTCCCTATCCCGGTCCCTATCTCTATCCCTGTCACGGTCTCTCCCCCTATCCCTGTCACGATCTCTGTCCCTATCACGGTCCCTGTCTCGGTCTCTATCTCTATCCCTTCGGCTGCTGCTGCTTCCACTCTCTCGACTCCTTCCCTCCCTATCCCGGCTACTTCTCCTCCAGTCATCATCCCTTCGACTGCTGCTACGGCTGCTACTTTCAGATTCATCATCATGCCGGTCACCCGAGCCTCTTTCCCGCTCTCGTTCTTCCCTGCGGTCCCTGAAACAAAATTTTAAATAGAAAAATTTAGCACACAATGACACATCAAAACACAACAAGTTACAATTTTTTTAAAAGTAAGTAGGCAGTGCTATGATAAGATTGTCTCCATGCACCCCTGGGGCACTAATGCTAAAAATTAGAAAGGCTCACCGCATAGCAGATCCAAAAGCCAATCAAAATCCAATGATATCATACAGGCTACTGTCATTAAAATTACCCCAAAAATTAGGCTGCACTGGAGCCATAAGTTGATGAAAAAATTATTTTAACTGCAGGATGTTTGTAAAAACTCAACTAAAATTTTTGCTTGATCTATGAAAACCAAGAGGACCACCTGGTACTAGTCAATAAGAGTATTTAAACTATTTACACATTTTTCTGTTGTTTTTTTTAAACTACTAATCAATACTAGTCTATAATTCAGGAAAAAATTCTGTGGAATCTTGTATTTCACTTTCATTACACTTTTCACAAATAATTCACAATATATACAGCTATGGGAGTGAGTTTACAATCAAAAAGCAATTTTATCAAGGTACCCAATAGGGCCACAGCTCATATGCTTTGTTTCACATGTTCTAACTCCCAATCTCCTCCCTCAGAAAAATCCCTTGGGAGGTTAAAATCTTCCTCCCAGGAGTCTTATTCCTTGTCAGCCAAAGGGAGGAATTCTGCATGTTAGGGCAATCCCCGAAGTTCATATGGTAGACGAGGTGACGGGACCCACATTTTGACCAAAATTCTACCCATCAAGGGAGCCGGCGGACACCCTATCCCAAGAATTTGGGCAATGGGCTTTGCCAGTTCTCTACAGATGTGTGGTAAGTTTTCGCGTAAGCGAGACTGGTGAGGACTGGTCCAACGTTGTTGGGGGAACCCAACAGCTACGAGGACTAGGGGGAGGTGGGGGCCCATTGTCGTCCTTTTGACGGCAATCCGCCTCATGGTGTCGGCCTCCTGGTGGCTGTGCTTCGCTAACCCTTCCCATTCCTTTACCCTTTTCCCACTACGTACCCGCCCCAGTGATATGTGAAAGGGTTCAGGCCAGGGGGTAGGTTTTTAGCCCACGGGGAGACCCGAAACACCTGCCCTCCCATGCAGGGGTGCATTTCAACAGCATGGTCACAGCACTGTCACGTTAGGACTTAAACTATTTTTAGCCACTAACAACTATTTTTAATGACTATTAATGCTTAGTTCACTTCAGAAATGTGGTAGGATAATTATCATCACACCTCAGCGTGGTGCATGATCCTATTCATCATTAGTGAACTGGTAAACAGATACATACTGAGCTCACATGAATGGTGTTTCTATTCATTATGGCTATTATCAAGAAATGAACCTTTTAAAATAAAAGAAAACATCTTTGCATAGAAAAGGGGAACCTAGCATTGCAAAGAGCATAGACACACAGAAAAATTAAGAAATTTCAAGGATTTTAAGGAGGTAAGTACGTCCATAAGTCCTGACATTTCGGAGAACAACTTGTTCTCTGTCTTCAGGGGTTCTGATGCTGTGTTTTCCATTTTGGCCAGTATATACTCATTCCTATAGGGTCAGGTTCCATCTGATTGGCTATGACATGAGCGTGTTTTCCCGCCTATCCGTATGTATTTGAGCCGCACGCAAGGTTATTGGGATCGCCTTGTCAAGGAAGCCATCTGCAGTCGAAAAACCGCAACACAGACACTGGTTTCCATTTGAGTAACACCAGGAGACCCATCATTAACACCATAAAATACGTACGGGAAGGGGGAAAAAAAATGCACACGCCATAACCAATCAGATGGACCCTGACCCTTAAGAAATGAGTTTATATACCGGCCAAAATGGAAAACACAGCATCAGAACCCTAAAGATGGAGAACAAGTCGTTCTCTGAAACGTCAGCACTATGGACCTACTTACCCGGTGGAACACCCGAGAAACATTTAACCACTACACTAAGATTTTTGTAACATTCAACATAAAAGTCACTAATTTGAAACTTCATATACATGAGAGAAATTTTCCTTTCTTTTTTTTCCCTTTTCCTCCATCTAACATTCAAATTAGCTGAAAACTGCTTTCTTAAATCTATTAAAAAAATTCTATTTTCACTCTTCAAAACAGTCAACCTCCACAACAGCCTAATGTCCCACCTGAGCACCCATTTCACTACATAGGCCCACAACCTTGTTGACTGGAGGAGATGCGCACATATTTTAGAGGTGAAATAGTGAGTTTCCCACTAAAAGAGCTTCAGTGAAACTCAACAAATGGCATCCAAAAATTACCAAAACTGCAAGTTTTCAAATGGAAATATCTCAAGAACCACATGTATAACAGGTGTTCTTAAATTTTCTAGAATTGCATTCATTATACGACTTTACAGTGGCACTGCTATTTACGTGAAAAAAGATGAGTTTCTTACAAAATATTTTTTAAGAATACGACAGAAGCAGACATTTACTTCCACTCTTAATAAATATGCAAATTAAAGATTAAATAAACATGAACCTCTTTAAAAATGTAACGATTTATTCAAGCCAGAATAATAGCATTATTTTCCCACATGATTTTGTCAATGAACATACCTTTCCACCTTTTTTGTGATAATTGGCTTTGAATTAGTATATAAAGAATTACTGTGATTAACCAGGGCTCAAGTAGTTCAGTTAAGCAGCTCAGTGGTACGAGTCAGCAACATAAGAGAGGATGGTAGAGGGGATAGTTAACAGCAAAGGATAAGCACAGTTACTTAGTTCATCAAAGTCTATCATACCCAAAGCACATGTAAGTCTTCTCCAGGGCTTAATTTAAAGTTGTTATCCTATTCTCTAAACAATGCAACCTTTGGTCAGCGTCATTTAGAGGACAGACATCTTCCTACTTTCCAGATTATCTCGTACAACTGTCATGGCCACCATGAGCTAGCATGTAACCACCATATATAATTCCTGTAATGCTGCCCCCTTTAAGATTGTGGTTGAACTTCATTTGCTTAGCATGGATTGGTAAAACCAATAACTGCTATGTGAGTCCTCCTACTTAGGACCTAATAAATACAGAGGACGGGCCTGATATTTGGAAATCAGAGCGATGAAATATCCTGGATAAGTATAATTTAACAGAGGATGCAACAAGATCATATTCAATTAGGAGTAGGGGTAATGTTTGGGTGATTGCCAAAATTTGACAAATTTCCTTCAGTCCAGCTAAATGATGGCAATTGTTAAGACAGCAACTAAGCTGATGCAAACAATAGTTAAGCAAGTCTATGTGACTATGAAGACTTTAGTAGAGAGAAAAGTAGCCCTTAAAAAACATCTTGGAATTTTAAAGAGAATGAGAAAAACTAGATAATGCTTTGACATGAATTCCATCATCACACAAGACCAAGATGGAAGAGCTAAAGGTACATATGGATAGGACAATGGAGTGAATGAGGAGAACTTATGTTACAGTTTCGAACTGTAAGCTGCATAAACATTCATTCCTGAAAAAGATGCTCATGGAAGACCAAAGGAGACAGAAAAAGACATGAATAGATCATATTCCTGAGAAATGATTCCAGAACATTACTTACTAGTGATGAAATACAATCTTTCAAGTTGAAGCACTCAATAAGCCAAGAGGGATTTATGAAAAACAGAGAAACTGATGGAAACTCAGCCACCATATGACATTTCAAAAGTTTATGGAGGAAAATCTGAAGCATAATGCTGATAAGAGAAATAGACAAAAGATTGCAACATACCATTAGAATAAGGAGTGGCAGAGGCTGCTAAAATAGCTGCAGACGCCAGGAAAACCACAGAGATAACCCCAAGCACCACAGAGAACTTCAAGTTAACTGGTAGAGTAGGGGCAATGATACCAGAATTGAAGATGAAGTGCATTGCAATTTAACAAGATATCAGCCAGAAGACAGGAGAGGCCACCAAAACATTACACATTTAAACGTGAAGATATGCAGAGCTTTTAGATGAAAGGGAAGATGGAAGTTACCAATACACTAGTAAGAAACCACTTGAAGGAAATAGAGGAAGATGTTACACCATTTAGCATGAGAAAGGGGACTTACTTATTGAAGATGGAGATAGAGTTAAGATGTGGATTTCCTAAACAACTTAATGCAGGTCGAGTTGTCATCAACAATATCGATTTCTGGCAAAATAATGTCAAAGAGCACAATAAATTAGATTCTAGACTTAGATCAAAATTCAATGCATCAGTAAAATATTTATGTTGGGGCATGGTTCCAGGAATTGATAAGGTTGTTTCGAAGCTAGTGAAAATGCTGGAAGTAACACTTTACCCAAGATTTACAAACATCCTAGCGATTAGCACAGAAGATTTATTCCATTACTCACAGATTGTGAGTCTGATGGTATGTGCAACAAAGTCACTCAAAATAATCATCAACTTAAGTTTGGTTTGGACGAAATTAGTTCAGTAGCAAAAAACTAGAGGCACATGTGAAGCTAGTTTGGCCCTCATTCTGCACACATGAGAATAGACAATTCATTCGCCTTCAATGACATAGTGCTATATGGAGAACGAATCTCACATAAAGGACTGGAGTGAAATTCTCTGAATTTTAAAGGGTATAAGAGTAACTTGCCATGACAGTGGAGATATTTAAGGCCTTTATGAAGACTGGATGGTGGTGATAAAATGAAAACTAATAGACAAAGCAATAGTAGGGAAGGGGTGAGCCAATAATGCATGCTTATTCACTTGATATTTATTGATACATTAAGGAGGAGGTACGAAGTCAAAGGACACGTATAGGCAGGCACATATACATAATGAGATAGCATGCCAAGTATACCCAATGGTACTCCTGTAAGAGCAAATACAGGAGATGTTAAGATGACTCTTCCCAACTTTAAAATGCCAATGAAACATTGTTCCCAAAACAAAAAAAGACAACTAACGTGATGACCTGCAAGATTACATGGGAATAAATGGTGCCATTAGAAGCTGGAAATATAAGACAAACTCTGTTATTTGGGAGATGGAATCGCCACTGATGGAAGAACAAACAAGGAAGAAACAAGTAGAACAGCACAGGCAAAAAAGGTAATAATCATAGAAAAAATCTAAGTTAGGAACCCAATCCTTGATGCAAGGAAGCACATAAGGACATAAATATGGAGTATCTTGTCAATGGGAGTGAGACTTAGGGAATGAATGCAGAAGATTGGGGTAATTCGATAAGCAGTGCAGCAGCAGGATGATAACATTACTTAGATCAATCAATCAACACAGATATATACTGAGAAAAGTAATAAGAGGAATTTCTAAACTAAAAAGAATAGGTGGCACAATATATTGAGGCACATGTAAAGATACAGGTGACAATATGGACTATCTTTGAAGGAATAGTACATGGGAAGGTTAGACTTTGGTGTTAAAAATGTAGCCAATTCTATTGGATGAGCAAAAACAGAAATATTTAGAGGTGAACGGGTTAGCACGTGAAAGCATTCGCAGGAAAATTGAATCAAACCAACCATTGGCTTGATGCTTGGCTTGGCTATTGTGATGTAACGGAGTAATCAGTGCGTACTTAACTTCTTCACCCCTCGTTTGCACTAATACTTCACACTATGATACTTAGCTTTCGGAGCCAAAATCATGGTTCTTCAGAAAAAAAGACATCCAAACTGAGGAGTAACAAATCCAGAAGCCCCTTATCAAATGAGTTTAAATACTGAACCTGAAAGTTAGTTCCTGGGCATTAATTCCCCAAGAGCTTGAGAACGGCATCAATCAGGCACGATACTAAAAGCTTACCGCTAACATCAGGCGTAAAAATGGTACTTAAACCATAGGGAGGAAAAATAAACTTGAACTTCAACAAGTAAAAGCAAACTTCCTGGCTAAATTGACATTTTCCATGACTCTCCCAAGCATAACTGCCCCATTTTCAAATTCCTTGACTTTTCCAGGCCCTTAGCAATCCTTAATTTCCATAGTTTCGTCCGCACATAATCGACAAATTTACACAAAAAATGAATCTCCCAACTGTTTATTTCTTCAAGGAACATTCAATCATTTAGATAAATCAAATCCACGTACCGCCATAACTAATGGTCAGAGACGCTGACTTGGCTGAAATGGCGATTAATTTAATCGGCAACATTCCACATAGACTACTGCTACGCGAGGCATTATTGTTTGCGGAAATGAAGCGCCCAAACTGTATACTGACGATAACGATTAATACTACCAATCTTAGCAACCAGTGGTCAAAATCTGAGCATAACTTCACCTGATGCCCTGAAACTCAATAAATTATCCCGGTTACAAATATTTCTTTCATGCTGCTACGCCGTCCTCTAGAAGTCGGAAGTATATCTAGAAAGGCTCACCAGTCTTTAGAAGTCTGCCGGTCATTGTACTGTTCACTCGAATAATCCAAATATTCCTCCCCTTGCACTTCGACCCATTTACTGGACTCTGCAAATAAAACCTCGATGATAGAAAAGGATCCATATATTTTGCTTCCAATAGACATTACAAATTTAATCCAATAACTTACCGTCCACCGCTCTTCTGCTTTCCCTATTCCGACTTAACTGCGACATGTCTATATCCATGAGGTAATACTGCGGCAGGAGCACATGAAAGCCAAACATTTCATTTGTTGATTTAGGCGCTATATGGTAAGTAATATAGTGATGCCCAATATATTCACGACGTAGAACGTAAATATGATAAAAGTGAGCAATAAAACTCAATAATTAGCTAAATTCAAGATAACGTTGAGTATTGGATTAGGCTATGCGGCCGACATTTGCAAAATGCCTACGAAATCTAAAAAAAGAACGGTTCAATTCTCTGAACAAAAAAGACACCAAACTAATAATTACCTGATATAGTATCTGAATGTATGCGTAGATATATATCTAAAATGAACAAACTGAACAAGAAAATAACTATTATTTCCCCCAAAATTCAACGACGCCACGGTATAACTTTCAACATGGTCACTTGGCTTGAGTTCTTCAACCCGACTTCCGCCGCTTACCAAGCTTCCGGTAAATATCTTGAATTCGTCCCGCCAGAGTGGGTTCAAATCTGGATTTCCTTTCAGGGATGGTGAAATGGCGCGTCATTTTGGAAATTCATTCTGTAAGGCCAGAGGGTTAGAAAGAGGGACGGGAGGTAAAGGCCTTGCCTGCAGATCCTGAAGCCCTGGTTATACGATAAACTAAGCCGTACAAGTTAATGTGAGAATGCATGAACACGAAAATTCACCGTGTAACCACACCAACTTGTACGAATGCATGAACAGGAAAAGAGAACCTGCTCTATTTGGTTCATGCATTCGTACATGAACTTGAACTCGCACGGGTTAATTTATCGTGTAACCAGGCATTGAGGCTGTGAACCTGATACCTTTTTTTGCATAGCCAGCACCAATAGGAAGCGATGGCCAGTTAATAAACAGCCTACTTTATTATGAACGTGCCTTAAAGTAGATTCCATTGTATCTAAACAATTACTTGTTTACATGATTATTAAACCTAAACGAAAATTAGGAGATCCTGATTTGAATCCTTGTCTTGAAAAATCATTCTTTTGTATTGACAATTTCATCCATTTGGTGTATATCTGTATTTGTATTCCAAGAAGTGACAACTACAATAGTAGCCTGTGCCCTCTAATCAGTTCTCTACCCAAGCAGCCACATTAGGCCATTATCGGCCCAATATTATTTGCTGATGAGCCAATGTTGGCCTAATATTGGCTGACAATATTGGGCCAATGACGGAATGATAACTTTTTACATCATTTAGCCAATATTGGCTTCATATCATTAGTCAATATTAGCTTGATATTGACAGCCAAGATTCATCCTATAGAGCTCATAAATTGAAGTTAAGCATTAATTCAGAGTTGAATGCTCAAAAAGCTGCCCTAATGGAGTATCATTTTGTATTATGTAATGTGCATATTTTGGTTACGGTTAATGGACTTTCCCTGGCTTCTGCGATCATGATATGATATGGGGCCTATGTTGGCTCCTGATATTGGACGTATGTTGCCTCCCGATATTGGACCAATGTGGGCTAAATAACAGCAATTACAGACCGGTGTTACCAATGTAGAACCAATACTGGACCAATATCCAGCCATTATTCATGGCTACTTGGGTAGCCATGTCGATTTGGGCTAAACACCTCATTCTTTATCTTGGCATATACCTTTTACCTCTCATGTTATTTAAAAAGAGAAGCTAAAAACCATGATCCCATACCATAATATAAGAATGCACTACAAGGAAAACAGCCAAAAGGAATTGATGGAGAAATCAATTTTATCACTTGCTGGCATAAGCTATTTAGCAAAAATTTATTATTGTAGAATTGTGAATGTAATCCCATGAAGAGCCATTATTTTCATATTATTAGGTGATATACTCATGAATACAGGTTTCAAATGGAAGTAAGTAAAAATCACCTTAACTTTCACAAGTGCAGGGTGCTGTCCACTAATAATATTTCTTTCTTTGTCTCAGCAAATGTCTTAACCTTCTTCATATGTACTGCCAATATAACCTATTTTCTTTCTTCTCCATCCCTGATTACTCAACATCTTCCCCACCACCACAGCTTTAAGTAACCCTCTGCCCTGCACTACTCCCTCTGATCATAAGCAGAGCGTATTTCTTAATTCATCCAGCTTTTTTTCCTCTCCCACCAAGCCATGCACTTCCTCATTTGTCCTTTCTGTCTGCAGCACCTACCTTATCCTCCTCCATACCTACATCTTAAACCCCCGCAGCCTCTTCTTGTCCTCCTCTCTAAGAGTCCACATTGCTACCCCATAAAATGCTACACTCCACATCAAACTCTGAAGAAGCCTCAACTTTGTGTTATGATCAGAGGCTCCTATTATTGGCTGCCTTCCATTACTGGATGCTCCGTTTGCTGGTGCTAAAGAGAGTCACACGAATGAAAATCCAATGACGGTTACATTTCTTAGGGAGAAATTCCTTTTTTATTCATTTTGAGGTCCTTTAAATTAACCCTTTCGCTGCTGTGAACGTAGCAGTTACATTTACCCGGTTGACTGCTGTGAACTTAGCTCCTACATTCCATTGGCGAGTGGTTGTTCTTACCGTTCCTACCCACGCCTCCAAACTTTTTCTTTTTCTGCAAATGCCATTTGTCTAGTTCATTGTTATGCATTGTACTAATCCCTCTTCGGGAGCGAGAGTGACTACTGAGTCGCAAGTGCAACAAGAACAATACTTTCTGTGCCGAAGTAAATGACCATTCACTTTTTCGCCGCACAGGGATTGGAGAGTCCATGCAGTTTGACCGCAGCGAAAGGGTTAAGGACTACTTCATACCTGTTATAAAAAATAGAAATGGGTCGAAAAGCATTTTTCTTGAATTCGAATATTGAGTTCGAATATCTAATATTTTTTTCGAATATTGAATACTACATGGGCGTTTTTTTAAGAAGATTACAAGAATGTGGAAGACTTGAAGCTTTAATAATTATTAGTATTTTGCTACGTTTATCACAAACCTTTAATTAAATAAAGGATTCACAATCATTTTAAAAATTGAATTTGTAAAATGTACGAGTCATTATGCAACGAGGAATCAAAAAAAGGACCAACGAACCTTGCGAGCATTTGAAAATTCATTCATTTGCTTTTTTCATGTAATTCCCCTGAACTTATTATGGATTATATATATTTATACTTACTTAACTTGAAAGATGAAATTTTGTTTGAAATATTAAGAATTTGAACCAGCCAAATCTAGTAGACCAAACGCTTTGTAACATGTAACACCCAACCGATTACCACGAATTTAAAAAAACATAAGCCGATTCGTGTAATATATTCGAGAGGGTGAAATTATTATTTTGTGTTCTCGAATATCGAATAGTGCAAATAGCTTATTATTCGGGGTATTCGAGAATTTGACTATTCGAACGTCCCATCTCTAATAAAAATCATCTTTCTTATATCAAATTTCTAGTTCCTGAGCATGGGCAGGGATGGACCGGCCACCATAGCACTCAGGGGACATAATTGATGGATGAAATTCCTATTTTTTACTCCCTTTTCCTTTCTTTTTGTAATTCCTTGCCCCATCTCGTCATTTCATAATTCCTTGCTAATACCCTCAATTTCAGAGTCCCACTCTCTAGTCACCAGTTGTCTCTCTTTCAAAGTTTCTAGTGAGATGGGATGCCTCATTGGAAACTGAAACTTCCATTGATCTTTGCATTCTCCATCAAACTTTACCCATCCTTGCAGCCTCCACCAAGTAAAATACCTCCCCAATCCTCATTTATTCTATCTTACTTATTTTTCTAACCTATTTTGAACAAGCTTCTCCATTTCTTGGGTTTCCACCACGTAAGTTGTTTTTGAGACAACAGTTTCACCCATGTTCCAACAGGCGCCTTTAGGTCAAAGTGCAGGGGCATCATTTTGGCCAAGTTAATGTAGGCCATCTGTTTCCCTCTGTGATTGGCTCTTGTATTCCTGCCAAATCCTCTTCCGTGTACTGGATAAATGCGGCCAAAATGATGCTCCAGAACTTCAACCTGAGATGCCTATTGAAACATGGGTAAAACTGTTGTCTCAAAAACAACCTACCCAGTGGAAACCTGAGAAATGGAGAAGCATTCATCTGAACACGGCAGAAATTTACGATGGAACTTTTTTGAACATATTGGACTCTTTCTCCAAAACACTATTACGTAATGTCTTCATTGTTCAGGTATTTAGGTTCCAAACTTTGCGTAGTGTGGCTCCCCATCAAAGTCTAACATTTTTATCAGTTAATTTATTGTAATGATCCTAATCATAATTTTTCTCCTGTCAGTGAATGTTTCCTTATAATGCCATTACATAGTTGTTTTATAAATATTCCGTTATATAGTTACCACAGCATATATTCATCGAAGAACTAAGGGAGTATACAGTCCCATTTTGTGCTGAAAAGCACTAGGCTTGATAGGCATTCATGTCTTTCCCCCAAGTTATCTTTTTCCATCTACCTGACTCATTCATTTCACTGTTACCTAACTTGCAAAATCTTTTCCTGAATTGGCTTTAAATAATATTCAAATGCATTTGCCTCTACCTACAGTTTATACAGTGAAGCCCTACTCAACGACCACTCATATCAAACAACCACCCCTCACACTGACCATTTTTCAGAACTGTCGGTGGACGCTTAATTCAGGTTTCACTGTGTGTTCATCAAATGAATATGCATTAATATTTCCCAGGAGCAACTAAATTATGATGAAATAAGTGCCATCTGGATAGGTTTTAACAAAACCATTGGTTCAAGAGTTATTCCTAGGTCTTCATATTGATCCGCAATTAAGTTGGAGTAACCACGGATCACTGAAGTAAAGAACTTAACTCAGCTTTTTTTATCTGTTTTGTGTTTTAAAATTCTCTGTCAGTCACAAAGTACTGCTTACCATGTACTTTGGCTACTTTTATTCCAGGGTCCCATATGGAATCATTTTGTGGGGTTCATCCTCCAGATAGAATGAATTGTTTAGCAATTTTCAAGCTATCCGGGACTAGCCACGGAGTTCCACTTTTACGGAGTCACCCGCAATGCACATATGTGCGAATTTCCACAGAGAAAAAATCATCCACCTTGACCGGGATTCAAACCCGGATCCCTAGATTTCCGGTCGAGTTCTTTAGCCAGTCACAAAAATCCGCAGGGGAAGAGGACGCCTCGGTAGCTTAACTGGCTAAAGCACTCAGCTAGAAATCGAGGGAGCCGGGTTCGAATCCCGGTCAAGGTGGATGATTTTTTTCTCTGTGGAAATTCGCACATATGAATTGTTTAGAATGAAAAATAAAAAAATTGTGAGGATTGTAGGAAATGTAACTTTTAGGCAAACCTGCAAGCCCCTTTTCAAAAAATTTAAAATCCTTACTGTACCTTGTATTTATTTATTCCACATTCTAACTTTTGTTCAAAAGAACGTCAGTAATTTTTGACTTAATGACTCGTATCATCTCCATGATACCAGAAGAAAGAGAGATTTACACGTTGAGAGATTTCTCGTTAACACCCACTCCAAGGGTTTGGACAATGGCCATACAAATCTATAGTAAGTTGCCAAAAAGGATTAAAGATATCACTAGTGTTAATAGATTTAAAAAAAGAAACATATGGATACCTTATTGAGAAATGCTTTTACCCTGTACCAGAGTATCTTAATGAATTGTGATTTATGTATTATAATCTTTGTATTTGACTTGTCCTTCAATTGTATGTCTCTGGATGAATAAAAATTATTATTATTATTATTCCATTTCTTCAAATCATCCACCTATTCATTTTCAGAATAAGTACAACTAGAAACTGAACCCCTGTCGAACAACCACCCCTTTTAATGACCATTTTTTGGTGGAATGTGCTCAATACAGGTTTCACTGTATCTATATTTTGCAGAAATTCCATCATATATTCCCATTCTAATACTCCAAATGTCACCTCAACATTAATAAAGCAAACAAATATGAGAATTTACATTCTTGACTCTACAGTGTAAGTTTTTTTTTGCTGCGGCAGAGTCACAATCAATCACTAATCGATATCCTACTAATCCCGGACAGATCTCCACCTTAAGCATTACTTGCCCAACTTATCTATCTCAAGAATCGGGTTGGTGTGGTGGATAGTGTACTGGCTAACCATACGGACGTCCAGGGTTCAAATCCCTGCAGAGGTAAATGTTTTTCAGAAGAAACCTGATCCCTACTGAGCATCTTGTGGAGGGTTCTTAAGTGCAGTACTCCATCTGTCAGATGAGACCTTAAGCCATGGTCCCCTTGGTGCCTTTCTTTGAGAGCCTAATGCTGATGCCGGGTTTCTATCCTCCCTTACCTGTTCCCTATGGTACATATCACCTTAGCTGTCGGTCGCCTCCCCTAATATCCAATCATTATCTATCTTCGACCTGAAGGCACTCTGTGTAATGAAGGACAAACATTGTCTACTAAAAAAGACCTACACAGCTGTACTAAAAACCATAGAATCCACCACGTTTTGTGCTGTTCAGCAATGACATGCATGGTCCATTTCTGTTATCTCTTATACACGTCTCTGACTATTTACATCTATTCTGATGACTTTAACATGTTCGCATAAAATGATTTCATATAAGACGAGTTTTTTTGTGATGTATCTCTAGTTTTAACCTCTTAGAGATTACATTCAGCGGAATGGCTCCTTTATGTTTATTACCAACTCCCTCAGCTGAATGCACTCTTAATCAGCTGGAGAGAGACTTATAAATTCAACTCCAAAAATTCTGGAGGCCAAAAAAAAATTCACACCAAGTATACACATGTACTAAATGTGAAAACTTGATGATGATGAATACTAAGGATTGAAAAAAGTAAATTAAAAAATAGAGCAAAGACAGCAGTCACCAGATCTGGAGATAAAGCTCTAGTTTGCTGATGTCCTCTTTATCACATCCTATACAATAGAATCATCAAAGTATAAGGGAAATGAACACTGTAATGACAAAAATGGCACTCGAGTAACAAATATATACTGGCATTATAAGCATACAGTATGTACAATGCTCTTTACCTGAGAAATGCGAGAATGCTGAGTATTTAAAATGATCTACATTACATCTCATTCTCAATTCAATAACAACAACAAATATATACAGTGGGTTGGTAGAGCAAGGTTAGGTAAATATGGGAACGAGTATTTGTTAACCAAAAAAATGATAAACAGATAAATGATAACAATCAGGGCATTTTATTTTTTGTTTAAATGACCCTTTGATGTTGCATTCAAACATCATACCTACAGTTTTGTTTTCCATCGTCCATCACATTTCATTTGGATTGTTTATAATGATGAATAATTATTACATTACAGAATGGTCTTTTTTGTCACATAAAAACACCAAGGTCTGTCTATGAATGTATTTGTGTATTTAGTAATGATTTTATTTTGCGATGCTAGTCTTGTGTGCAAGGTGTAAAGCGCAGGAATATCCTAGTTGGCGATGGGAAGGACACACTTGGAACACTTCTGAGTGAGTCACAGATATCCACACACAAATCCCTCAATCACCACTTTCTCTCTCCTTAAAAAAAATTGATCCTTCATTTCACCTTTATTTCCAAAAAATGAAGAAAAAATATAGTACATCACTTCTCGAGCTAAGTTCAAATGGATGGAACCAACAATAAAACAGTCAATAACTGTGACTCCAACCTTGATTTAACCTCTGCATGACCTTAGGAGGGTAAGAAAGGGGCATTTTAAAAAACTCTTTTTTTATTACAGATCACCTACAGCCCAATGCACAGTTGTTGCAAGCTTATTTTCTTAGTTCAGCTTCAAAAGCAGTTTCCAATCCATGAGGATCACACAATGAGCACTTGCAAATGGAGCTGTAGAGTCATAAGGCAGAGGTGGGAAAAGGAAGGATATTGTTATGTAGTCCACATTTGCAGCTTTTTATGGCCATTGAAAAACTTGCCCCATGAGCTCACTCACCAATTTGTTAATATCCATAAATAAGTTGAGAATACTACGCTCCAACCAATAGTGAATGTTTGAACAGCAAAGGTGGCACTGATAAGCTTTGATATAATATGCATGTATTTTGTGAGAAAAAAAAATTACCAGAAACATGGCTGTGGTACTTTCCTTACATCTGAAAATATGACTAAAATTCTGACACAATGAAGCAGTATTGACCAGGGCATTGACAGGCACCAATGAGACACCAGAAATAGGGTTGCTATAAAACAATCACGCTCCCATTCCCTTTTGACCAACAGCTTACTTATCTATACATTGTCGGTAAAGGAAATCTTTTTCAAGACTTATTTTTCACAGCTTTCCAATTAAAGCATATCACATATTCAAAAGATTTTCCATCTTAAATGGCAAATCACTTGATTTTGTTGGAATAATGATATATAACATACCTATAATGGACATGAAAATAAACAAACATACTGAAAACAATGAATAGCATAATTGATACACTAATGGACATTTTGATTGAATGCATTTTTTTACTAGTGTAAGGATGAAATCATTCATTTAGCTCTTCGGAAGAGAATGCAGGCAAAATATATCAATGATAAATTAATGAATTTTTAAAACAAAATTTTATAGCTTCAGCTATTACTAGATTGTTCAGAAACATATTCTTTGAAACAGTGATGAATCAATTGCAGCATGAAACACTGTATTTAATTATGATGTTAGCATGAATTTGTGCTCCATTTACATCACTTAGAAGTGTTATTATCTCAGGCAAAATTATAGACAAGAACTGTGTTCTAAGACTTCATGAAGTTATTCAAAATTCCTAGGCTCAAAAACAAATGGTAAAAATCCTATTACCATCATTTAAGGAATTTTTTCAAGCATGTCTTCCAAAATAATTTCAGTAGCCATCAATTCTGATGGCCCAGAATTTATTCATACATGTGCATGAATTTATGGAAAATTTAATTAATATTGAGGACCATTAGTGTGGAAAGGACAAGTAAAATAGTCATCACTTGATAATTTATTTTTATCGTTGTTGCAGACATTCAGTGTGCCACCTAACTGACTCATCACTCCTTCAAAGAAAATATATAGAGAGGGCATTAACAAAATGTGCAAAGTAAGTCAAAGAATGTTAAAACCATTCAATAAAGTTTGCATTCCTGGATGAATAAAAGTGACCAATAATCACAGAGCCATTGATCAGGTCCCAGAAATTCAGTCCAAAGTTTTCACAGACCTGATGGTTACAAGTGTATGTAAGTGCACTGCCAAGCCTCAGCTAATTTCTGCTATACCCATTCCAACACAATCATTTAAATTGCGCATTGATAAAGACATCCATCCACTCACAAGAAAGCAATCAGTCTCAAAATTAAGTGAAAATGCAGGAAGCTGTGTTCATAAAATGAAAAACATTATTAAAAATTAAACAGCATAATGAATTGTAACAGAAGATTTGCAACAATATCAAGCCAGGTACTGAACTTGATCAAGTTTCCATTGGACTTGTTGGTATATTTTTCCAAGCATTCCTCATTTAATTTAATTACTCATTTAAATGTGGCCATGTCTTCAAAGGGAAAGAGTGAATTATTTTTAATCACTTTTATGCGAGAGCAAACGTCATTAGAGTTACAGATGGATAGGACTTGGACAAGATTATGAAGCCATTTCTTAAAAATGAAGGGAATCACATGTGCTTAACCATGCCAGAGCATTCCTGTTTTTGCTGACAAAATTGGGTAACAGGAGATAGAAAAAGAAGGTTCACAGCATACATAAACATTTGTGATACCCAAACAAAAAAAAATGAGTGGATAGATGCTGACAAATGGAAGATTTTTTTCATTGCATCAAGCAGGCCATTCAGCACACATGTGTGTAGGTACTTCTCCAATGGGGCTTCACAAAATGCTGAACGTGAGTTTTTACTTTTGTGTTTTCAATAACAATCGAGATTACAGTTAACATTTGGTACTATTTAAAGATTTTTTTCAAGGTCCATTCATTTAAGTGGCTCCAGTGAGGTTTTACCTGGCATATAAAATGATAATATTTGAAATAGGTATTTATACATGAAGTATCCACTCTCATGGAAAGGTGTAACAGAAAGTAAGCTCTAATAGAATAAGGCGGCCAGCGGAGAAAAAGAATGGTGCAATTCTCAGCGAAATGCAGAATGCCATATCACGAGGCAAGAGCTTATCTTCCAAACACAAGGAAACCCAGTGATAGGATTATGTAGACTATTTGAATACATCCCTAATAATCTCCATCAAATCCCGCAACCAGTTCATCAACAATAACTACGCATTTCAGTTTACGTGAAATGGATTTGTCAATAAAAATCAATATCCCAGTATGTTACTGTTAGTCTTGGATTGGACGACTTGTTATTAAATCCCATCCAATCTTGCTCATTGCAAGATAAACTTAATTTTTGTTCTGGTTGTGAGGATCTGGGTGGAGAATAACCTTGTGTAACATGGGTAGCTTAGCAGGGGCACATTGAATTTGATAAAAATGTTGCTTTACTAAGGTAGGCAGTGTTGGCAGAAGAGAATTAACCGTGTTTTGGGATGTAAAGAAGAGGGGGAGTTAGCCAGTGGGCCCAATTATAAAAAATTACCATGGCACTTTTCAATGCACAAATCTTTTTTTTTTCCTTAATGAATTGCCCATGCACACACACACCAACACGCAAAAACCACACATCAACAACACAGCCATACTTTTGATGCACCTCAGTCTTAGTTCAGCAATACCTTCACCACCATCACAAAGCCCAGTTATTACTCAAAGTGGCAACTTTTCGTCATGTCTATTCCATTGCTTTGAAATGCGTTTTTCACTATTTTCTGGACCACATGATAAGCATAGCATCGAGTAAAAACCTCTATAGTAAAGGACCTCTTCCACATCCAACATCCTGAGAATCTCTTCATGTGATTTACCCAATGTCTCGTGTCTTATTGAAAAGGAAGTTAGAAAACAAGTGAGTCTTATGAAATAAATCATATAGAACTGAGGAACCTATGAGAGATTTTTTTCCAGAATACACGGAATAATGACTAAAAATATATGTCCAACTTATGTACCTATTCATTCATATCTTATGTATTTGATAATTTATTCTGAATAAATAACAGAAAATGTAAACTGTAGGTTCCATATAAACTGCTCAGTTGAGCTTAGGAGTGGCTAAAGGTAGAATGGGTAAAATCTGAGTATGAATGCAATTTCCTTAGCATTAAAAAAATATTATTAGGAATTTGCCCAACAATTGAATTCAACCTGAATGGGTCACTTTTTGCTCAATGAATCAAATGTTCTCGAAGATAAAGACTTTTTTAAATACTATTGATACCAATCATGAAACACCCTTCAAAGCAATTTTCAAAGCTTCCTATTTTCTTTTGAGATCAAGATGTAAGACTATTAACCTATTACATATAAAGGTCCCGAATTTCCAAGATTTAAAAAAAATCTTTATACTCCTCCCAATGGCATCCCTCAATCGATATCTTCTGTTGCAGTGATATTTTTGGCTGTGGGCTAACCATCCTTCAAAAAACACCCCGGACTATATTATGCACATATCTCGCACATTAGGAGAATGCTTTCCGAAATGCTTACATGCAAAAATCCAATCGCCCATGACCAGTAATATTCATCCAACCATTAGAGACTCCTGAACACAACCAGGCATACATACACGCCCCACAGTTACAAACTCAAGTTCACATGCACACAACCAATGACGTGCATTCAGACACTCAACCACACTCAGCTGTCCACATGCGCACGCACATCCAAACACACCTTAATAATTGGATAACATTGACACAATCTTATTTAGTTGAAGTGAACACATTAGTTCTTAGTTAAACAATATACATATTATCACAAAGTAATGAATTCCAGTTCGTGTTTCTCACAGTAAACCATACAAGACTTATGCAGCTTTCGGGCAGTACGATACTTGCAGCCATTGTGCCATGCTTTAATTCATTTGTTTTTTTTCCTCTCTTCAATCTACATACTGGTGTGAATGATGGAGACACAATTTTTTTTTCTTCCCTGAAGAAACCTTCCTGTTGTGCACACACCGCATCGACCACAGTTGCTTCCCATCCTACCGCTTCGGAAAATGTCTTCAACTTGATACCCCCTCAGCTACTAATTATTTTTTCTGTTAAACAGTCTTTATCTCTGAACCACAGTCTTTTACATGCGAAGAGAGAGAGAGAGGGATGGCTTCATCATGATTATATGAATCACTCTCCTTGATTCTCAACCTCCACATCTTTCACAATAATATTTTATTTATCTTGTACCTTCACCGCTGGCATCTAGTTTCGGGCCAACTCAATCATGCTTGGAAAAGACTCTCATATCTTTCTTATGCGATCCACATCTCCCTGAATACCAAATGCACGAATAGCACAAGCATTGGCTGTTAAAGGTACAAGCAGTCTGCATCTCTCACTCCTCACTAAGCAAAGTAAAACCACCCGTTCATCCACCTTCATCTGTTTCCATAAGGACAGGGATAACGAGGAATAGGTTAGATGAATGAGTCTTCATTAGCAGAGTGAATATGAAAATCCTTGAATAGTCATTTCATAAAATATCACAAAGGAAGCATGAATTACAGTGGAAAAGAGATTCAAGAGGAGGGAAATTTGCTCTCCTGATGGAGCACCAGAAGTTTAAAAAATGTTTATGTACATCATAGTTTTAACTGAGATGATGATTTGAAATGACAACCTTGGCAGAGTCATGATAAACCTTCCAAATCTTCCACAAAGAGCCAAGGAAACGTTATAAATGTCTCATAGTAGTTCCAGCGATACTCAGCATTAAAACTATTCTCGCAGAACTGTTAAAACTAGATATTCCAATATTGTCTAATTTCAAAACTCAACAGGAAAATTTGGCATTTTTTTTCAAGAGATACCCATATTGTGACTGCAGAATTATGCATGATTGCATGACTCCAATGGAAATCTAACTCCAAAATACTAGCATCATATTCACTCTGCAGAAACATTTACTCATTCCTCATCAATATAGAATTATTTGCACCAGATATAGAAAAACAGACTTTCAGTGAGAGCAACTGTCATTGGTTGGAGAAGCCTTGGTAAAGCACTTGTGCCAAACTTGCAACCTTGCAATACTTCTTAAGGCCTAGAGACACAATCACTCACAGGATAGCTAGTCTGGGGAAATGTGGTACATTTCTCTCGTAGCATCTCAACACCGTAAAGTAATAACAAGGTTGCCAAAGGAACACAAGGTACTCCTAGGGAGGAGAGTGATGTAGGACTGTTTTATCAACAAGCAGAGGATTGCATAAGGGGGATGAAAGGGTGGTGGGAAAAAATCAACAGTGAAAGACTAAAAATTGTTCACCCTTGTGAGGGAAGACAATTGTTCGTGTGGGGCAGGATTTTGTGGGTCAGGGACCACACCTAAAGAGCTTTCAGTGACAACTGGCATGCCACCCACAGTCCCACTCCTCTCCACTCTACCAACACACGTAGAAACATCAGTGTCTGTCGCTGATCGAGAAAGCACTGTACTATCCCATGAGTTCACAGCGCTCGCCGAAGAGACACTGGCAACCTTTGCAACCTCTGCCGACTCCACACAGCCACTGCTGTCCCACCTCGGATCACTAACTCGCATTACAGTGGGAGTCACTGTCGGCTGAAGCCGAGAGACGGAAGCATCCATTGTCACACCACAGATGTCCTGAACGTGGTGGCCCTCCGGCGCTTCGCTCTCACCATCGGCACACGGAACCCCTCGGTCCGACCCCATACACGGCACCATTCTTAACCCGGCCAGCAGGCCGCCACTCCCTGACGACCCGCTCGAACCCACCCCTGATTGACCTTTGGGAGACGTCGAGAACTCGCACAGCTGGTGACTGCGCGAGGGACAGATGGGTGGGGTGGCGGCCACGTCGGCCAGCTGCTCGCTCGGCTGCGGCACTTGGGTCCTCGCCGAGGGGAGGGAGGGTGGGGGCACAGCTACCGCCGCCGTCGTCGTGGGGACGAGGATCACGGGGGGGCCGCCGCCAATCGTGGGGGAGGGCAGTGGGGACGATGCACAGATGCGGGAATGCGTGCTTGCGAGAGGCCCTCGGGGGTGCGACGAGGTCAGTTGCTGGTGGTACGGTCGGGGAGGTGACTGCGGATGCATCTGCAATGAGGGCGCGATTGGATGGACCTGCCCAAGCCGGTTGCTGCTCAACTGGGGTGGTGGAGCTGAAAAGAGAACCTTTGTGAGTGAAGCAAACACAAAATTGCTGGAGCTTTCTAAATTTCTAGGCCTCCCACCACATCTTTGAGGGCCAGGTTTTATTACCTCAGGTTAAAATGTTTCTCAGTGTGAAAAATGTTCACCTTTGAAAGCCAGAATTTTCACTCCATTTAAAATTTCTGCTGCCTGTAATACTAATTGAATTTAATTTTTACTTAACTCTGGTTCTTTTAAATTCTTATACAAGCAAACGTTACCAAGTGGTCCCAATTGTTCTCATTTGGAAAAATGGAATCCTTTTATTGAAACAAAAATTTCCTCCAAGCAGATTAGAGGATAATTGTTCATTATCCCATTGGTCGTGCTCATGCCAGCTAAACAACAGCCTTGTGCAATAAACAAAACCTGAACTCTCAGATGACATCATCTTCAAGAAAAGGCTACTTAATCTGACTGCTAACTTTTATAAGGAAATACGAAATTAGGCCTACGAATACCAACTTAACGAGGTGATTTTGATCTGCAATAACATAAGTTCTTTCTGCTTACCATACAATTTGAGGGAAGGAGTAATAAATTCAATACTGTAGAGACAGAATTGAATTTTTGTTTTCAAAAATACAAGACTGATAACCTTGAGCCAATCCCCATGGAAAGCATGAACCATTGCTGATATCTTCATACATTTCACTCATACACATATAGGCCAAATTGTAAATCAATCTGGTCATTAGCTCCATGATAAAAATAAATCTACTGTGAAGAATGAGAGAAAGATTACCACATCCATCCTCAAAGCAAGTCACCCTGTACTTCTATCTATGAGACATGAGTAACTTTTTAATGAGTAATTTTGGAGACATGAGAAAAGGAGGGTCCAATGTACTTGGCTATATCACAATGTAACCACAACAAGTAATGCAAACATTCACTGCAACAACTTTGTCCTTATTGCTGTCCAGCTGGCATTATTTAAATTTTAAGAAATTAGAATCAGGTAAAAAAAGATATCACTCATGAGATGTATCCTAAAAAGCTTAGAATATAATCTTAATTCTAATAAGGCAATTTATCCTTATGGAAAATGACTATACAAATAATTTAAGCAAATTTCACACGTACAAAATCATTTCAGGCTTTATTTTGTGGAACTCATGTATCTCCATATTGCAATGAAACAATTGGTCAGTTGTCAATAAATGTTTAGTGTGGAATTTTTATCAACTGTTTCATTGCAATATGGAGACGAGCAAATTTCAATTCCACACACCATAAGAAAGATTTGGTTAATTGGAAGTAGTGTCTGCTACAATTATAATACAGTGTACATAAGGTATAATTTGACAGAATGCAAGAATTTTGGTGAATATGTGAAAATTTAGTAATACAATAACAGTTTCCTCAGCACAATTTTGAAACCATTTTAAACATGTGTGAAAGAATTAGAAGATTCTAGTCTATGCTTCTACATGATACGTTGGTGGTCATTAATGCACATCAATGCCCTAATATTTTTTATGAGATGGAAAAAGTTAGTAGATACACATTGCCAATAACAATAAGTGCATGCAGATTTAAAACAATCTGCATCATAAAATTTTTCAAGGGCTTAAATAGCAAAAGTTAAATTTATCTTTCAATAAAAAATTCTAATGCTGCTAAGTATATTTTTGTCATAAATGGTAAGTAAGATATGCCATTTCTGGACAGTCTATCCTGGTTTACTGAGTATAAAACAGTCTGACTCGTAACTGTCAATGAATGTTAATTAATTTAGTACAATACATCCTTAAGACTTTACACTTAAATTATAAACAGCAGAGTCATCTTGGCTGGTAATGCTCTGGCATTAACCATTAAGAGCCTAGCCTTACAATCTGTATCGATTCAGTATTCTGAGACAGAGAGGGGGAGTGGGGAGCTATGGCTTATTACAGTGCACACTGTCCCCATGAAATGCAAACTACACACAAACTAGACAAATTGAGTAAATTATAAATCATCACCTTAGACAATGCTGAAAACATAGCTTTTGTCATTTCATTTCATCCATCTTGAGAGGAATAAAAAAATCCCATAAATTGCCAACCTTTTAGAAAATTCATAGAAAACTAGTTTAAAATGGCTATCTTCTATAAAACATCTGTATATTTTCCACTCTTTTTTTCTCTTTTTCTCTCAAAACTCTCACCACATCAAGAAAATTATATTTGAAGCATCAAATTATACTCATTATAGCACAATGTCAAACCATACATAAGATAGAACTGCACATGACTTTGCATTAAGGTGGGTCAAAATTTCAGAGTTAAAAATGTGAGGTCTTGAAGGTTAAATTTTTTCCTTTCGATGTAAATATAAAGTATACTAAATTTGGGGTCAATCACCTTTTAGGTGGATACCTTTCATTTGTACTTGTGTGTGAGTTTATGTGTGGGTTAAACAAAGCTTTCCCCCATTCACAGACATTTTATTTTTACCAAGTAATGTCTAAGCATGTTTAATTTCTCTGATTAAAAAAGAATCAGTAGAAGCAATGTCTCTTTCAATAATAATACAGTATACATTAGGTAGAACTTACTAGAAAGCAAGAATGTTAGTAAATTTATGAATATTAGTAATATAATTTCTGTTTCCTAAGCAAATTTTTGAAACCATTTTAACCTGTGTGAAATAATTGACCCTTTGAACTCGACATGACATGAATTCACGTCATGGTATTTTTACGCCGGTTCTGATGATGTGTTATTATATCATGGGTACCATGATTAATAGAGATCTTTCACCAGGGGTTCTAGTGAAAGTTCTCTAGTGAAAGCTGGAATACTCGTGGTACCCTTGACGTGATATCCCGTCATCAGCACCAGTGTAAAGACAACCATGAATCGCTACCACATCATGCCACGTTCTAAGGGTTAAAAGGTTCTAATCTCTGCCTCAGATCGTTATGTATGGATGACTTGAAATTTCTTAAAGCTTTCCCTGTACATAACTACCATAATTTGGGGTTTTCTGCAGATGTGAAGACATTTAATACTCATCGGTTATATCATGGAGACAAATTGGACACAGGACTATATGAATTATCAATGGCAGTGGAATCAAAAGGAAAAGTAGCAGCTGCCCTTCATGATGGTGTAAATTCCACTGAAGAGGCCATTAGGCATCCTCACTTCAAGGCAGCAGAAGCTTTCCAGTTATTCCAAAAACATTTTTTGGACTTAGTTGCTCTAAACTCCCAGAAGATGTTTCAAGATTTGGAGTAAAAGTAGGGATATATGAGCTTTCTGGGAATGCTTCATTGAATATAAGCAAGAAGATTACATTTTCCAATAATGCCAAAAATAATGTAGCTGAAAGAATGATCATGACTTGAGTGCACTTCTACTCATATGTATTAAATAAGGGTATTAATAATGATAATTAAAAGCAGTGCTCCATAATTGGTACCTAATAGCTACAGATAAAGCATCCTAATTCCAGCAAACCTACCGAGAAATATCTACTTTGCCTTCTTGTACATATTATTCGGTTAGTATTCATAATGAGGAAAATGTAATACCTAAGTAGCATATTCAGATAATATGTAATATTCAAATTAATTTTGTTTTAAAGTTTATTTATAAGGTGGAAAACCCAAAGGTTAATGAGCAATTTTGGGAAAGGCGACAAAAGTTATAGATACATGTAAATGTGGGCTGTATGTAGGTAGTGTATCCACCATGGGGCATACACCATGTTTTTGTAACCATTATTTAATATAAATATATCAAATATAAAATACTTAAGTTAAAATAAATTAAATATAAAATAATTTAATATAAAAAAGTAAAAAGAAATATGAATGGAAATTTATAAATGTTATAGTCTCACAAAATCTACATAAATGAGGCACATTCCTATCACAGAGAAAATATATCGACATTGCGTCGGATAAGAAAGGGGAAAAATACAAATCTCAGCCTATAAAAAGGAGAAGTTCGGCACCCCTGCGGTACGGGTTGCCGGTGGTTGATAGACTAGAAATTTTGTTTACGTTATATTTCCATCAAAAGGAAAAAAAAAATTAGATTTCAAAGCCCATTAAATTCGAAAAAAAGTTAAAATTTTATTTCTATGGCCCACCCGACTACATATGTTAAGTTCCCCAATTCCTTGTCTTCCAAAATGAAGAAATATTTGCGTGACCGGAGACTTTTAAGGGGAATTCAGTCCAATTGTGCCGATTCTTGCACTTCTACTTTAGTTTACCCAAATAATCCTCAAAGCTTCCCCTATCGCCATATATCGGGATATCAATCTCTCTTTCTGACAGTATGATTAAATATGATTTAATTCGGCAAATAAAATTAAGCATGCTTTAGAAAAAATTTCAATCTGTTGACCTCCATAAGAGTTGAGATATTTTTCACCAAATCCGCGATTCTGCGACACCAAAGCTATCATTTTCACCAATAGGACTCGAGGTTCTAAGTAGCTGATATCAAGTTTGCACTCGTTTGGCTCCTGCATATCAGGAACTAGATATTGGGCGATATATCAAGTGATGCATTTCCATGGGCAGCGGTGGATGTAGATGAGAAGGAGAGGGCATTGGGACAACTGATGAGAGGTGGGTAGACATTCCTTCTAATTCCCATTCAGTATCGAGAAATAATATAAAACACCACTCATGTCTCTTTCAATGTATACTTTTTACATTCTTCTTCTTCTAACTACCGAAATGTCGGGAAATACGTTCCTTAATGCCTAGGTGGTAAAGGTTCTCGAATGGTACAGGTATACTGCTATTTAGAAGATTGGTCAGACCCATGAGAACCCACAAGGGAGCATCCCTGGAATGCAAACTAAAAAAAAACAGCAGCACTCACACATACGGACGGGCGATGAGGTGGCAGCAGCGGTGCACGACGGTGCCGTCGGTGGAAGCGACACGGCGATGGGCGGAGGCTGTGGCGGAGGCGGCGGGACTTGGGGTTGACAGTGGTAAGGCAAGGCACCCATCTTGTGTCCGCCACCCCCAGCGGCCTTGCCGGCACCCTGGGAAGCGACGGGGTGCCCCGAAGACCTTCCGGGCACGGCCGCTGACGAGGACGACGCCACCTTGTGGCACTGGTGTTGGTGGTGCGCCGACACCCTCGGTCCCTTGCCCGCCGAGGAACTCCGATGGCCTCGCTCCGCCGCCGAGTCCTTCTTGGCGAGGGCCGCCGCTGCGGCCGCCGCCATCGACGAGCCCGTCTTCTCGCACGCCGGGTTGTTGGACGTGCTGAGGCTGTGGCAGCGAACGAAGCCGCCCACGTAGCTGGCCATGGAGGCCGTGGTGCCGCTCCAGTCGCCGCAGCCGCTGTTGGCTCCCATGCCGCCGAGGATGCCCGAGGCCGAGTTGGATCGGTAGGGCGGCGGTGACTCGCCGTCGAAGATGGTTCGGTTCGGAGGTGCCCGGACGCACTTCTGGTAGATTTCGCTCTCCTGTGCATTCGGGAAACGGGAGGGACATCGATTAGAGAAGAGTACAGAAGGGATCAGGTAGAGCAATTCTTCCGTCATCGGCCGACAAGCGTTAATTGTCGCATCTGGCGGATGAGGCCGATACTTCGTAGGAATCCATGAATTGGTACGTCTAAAAACACTTAAGGTAGTTTGAGCGAAGTATCATTTCACTTAGAAATCAATTAATTCAGTCTCATTTCAAAGAAAAATATCTCACCTTTCTTCTGATATAAAAATATCAGCCCCTTACCGGACTACTTCCAAGATTTTCGACAAAAAATACCGGCAAAAAATACTGGGAAATAGTACGTGTATGCATTCTAGCGAACTGTTTTTTAAAAAATGAGGAATTTCTAATATCAAGATATCGTAAAAAAACTAAGTATGTAGTTTGTATGTTTCCTCAACTGTTTTTGAAAATATATCATATTGTTATCGATGTATTTTTCAATCGTTAAAAAACTTTCGTTGTGAAGGAATTTTAAGCGTACTGTGTGAAGAAAATGAGTCAAGTTAAAGACATATGTTAACATATTTATGCAATTTATTAGGATTTCAGTCGTATATCAGCGCAATAATGCCCCACTAATAATGCAATATCAAATTCGTGATTCCTACATCTGCGGAAATTAAAATGTACATTTCAAATATGGTTTCCATTATGACTAGGGAACTAACTCTCTCAGACTACCTTAATCTTTCCACTTCGTTGAAACCATAAAAAGTATACATTTTAGTTGACTAATTTTTTCAATGCTGCGGCAGCCGTCACGCATCTTATGAATTATGTTAATTACCGTTCGCCAAGTTCACTTAAGAAGGTTCCTCCAGCACTGCGCGAGTCAAATACTTAATTCAAACTCTTTGAAAATGGTTTTAAAAATCCTGCTTTTGTTGATAGAATACGTTAACCATTAACAACTGCAATTAAGCACATTAAATGCCAATTATTCTATGAATACATTTTTATGAACACTTTTTATCGACGCTGACCGCAACTTCATTTTAATGGAATCGCCACATTTTGACTGCAAATTTTCGCTGTGATCAGCAAATTAATCTACCAATAAGACGGTAGGATTCGTTTATTTAAAATTTTAATCAATTTTCCGGGAATATTTGCTTCTTAAAGCTGTTTGAGCGAAATATCGCTTCACCTAGAAATCCATAAATTCGGTCTTATTTTAAAGATAAATATTTCTCTCTTCCAAAGATACCGAAATATCGGCCCCATTCCGAACTACTTTCCGAGATTTTTTTGATAAAAGAGAGGCTATTTTTTTTTAATAAATCCTATCGTCACCGCAGAAATATTTTCGGAACCACAAAAATCCTTCCGCTGTAAAGGAGTTAAAAACATACGGCGCGAAAAAAATGAGTCAAGTGAAAGACTTGTAGAGATATTTTTATGTAATTTATTAGAATTTCAGTCTGGTAAAAGTGTAAAATTCCACCGCTGACAATGCCGTATTTAACTCATTCTTCCTATAGCTGCTGACATTAAAACGTATCATTCAAATACGGTTTTCATTATGACTATGGAACTATCTCGCTCAAACTACCTAATAACAATTTTTTCCGAGATAATGACATGTGTATTACAGAGAAAAATATTTTCCTTGTGTTTTTCCCGCAATTTCATTGAAAGCCATGAATTTAAAGCTCAGTTTGCTAAGAAAATAGCGCCGAAAGGAAACATTTGCTGTTCATATCGGAGGGAGGGCATATTTACAGAGGAGAAGTATCAAGAATACGAATAAAATGACATTTATTTCCTTTCCCAGTGGGACCACCGTAAGATGAAGTCATTCAGGCACTCATCCTGATGATGATGTCTGAGTCTGCAATCGAAACGTTGGGAGTTTTTGACAGTCTTACCCGGTGTGACACCCGAGATATTTCCACCAAATTTTTTTCTTCAACAGATTCAGGCGTGATATCGTGGAAGTTCGTCATATTAAAACAGAAACAACAATTGCACTATTCCACAAGGTATTTTGGGGATCGGGTTGGTGTGGTGGCTAGAGTACTGGCTAACCATACGGGTGGCCAGGGTTCAAATCCCTGCAGTGGAGGATGTTTTTCAGAGGAAACCCGATCCCTACTTGAGTATCTTGTGGAGGGCACTTCAAGTACAGTACTCCGTCTGTCGGATGAGACGTTAAGCCGTGATCCCCTTGGCGCCTTTCGTTAAGAGCAGGCTAATGCCGACGCCGGGTTTCTCTCCACCCTTCCTCCCTTACCTGTCCCCTATGGCGCAAATGACCTTAGCCGTCGGTCGCCTCCCCAAAAATCCAATCCTAGAATACTCAGTGCCCAGGACATGGATGTTTGTGTTCGTCATATTCGAGTCAATTGTCACCAACAGCAGTATAACAAATAAGGACCTTGTCCATCAGGTACAAGAACTTGTACCTGATGGACAAGGTATTGTACCTGATGATGGCTCCGTGAGTTGAAACGCTTCGTACGCATTAAAATACCTTGAATAATAGTGCAATTGTTGTTTCTGTTTTAATATCCACCGAATTAATTCGCCGGGAAAACCTTAAATCCTTAATACATTTGCGTACTGTTCAAATATTGAGCAGGTTCACCATTGATTACATAAACTAATCATAGGCTGAGTACCATCATCGCGACCTCAAGCGTCCAAATCACAGGCAACCCACCTGGTCGCTGTCCCGGAGATGAAGGCGACTGGCCGCCCCGTACGGCGTCTCCTCACCGTCCGGCAGTGGAATCGAAGGCGGCAGTCCCAACTGGAGGTCCTTCCGAACGGACTGTAGTCGTACTTGGCGATCTCTCTGGGCGGCCACGCCCTGTCTCAGACGTTCCATCGTGGACTCCATCTGCAGCATCTGAAAGAGTATGAAGTAGAGGGTTGGACATGAGTATCGACACGAAAACACAACGTCGCCCTCACAGCCGGAAATGGAATCCGTCATGAAGGCCATTCGGACAAAGTCAAATGCCCGGATGATATCGTAAATTCAGAATGACAATGTAATTTTTTCTCGTACAAGAAGTCCGCGGATCATTTGAGCTAAAGATTTTCCATGACAGGGAAAGTGATTGCTTAAGGCAGTTCCTAGCCTACTACGCAAATCATTAGGAACTGCAAATATCACAAGCCAATAATATCAATCTAATTTATCATTTATAAATGAATTAATTCACTTTTACATTTCAAATAGTTATGAAAATATATCAAATACACCGATTTATAAACGCTTAGGAAAAATATTTTGATTGACTCATGCATTATAGCCGTGTTTTGAACTTGGTCACGAATTTTAACGCAAACGCTAAATTTAATATCCACCCTTTCAGGATAAATATGCGGTAAATCGCCCCGAAATTGCGAAGTTCATTTGAAAAATGTCTAATCTCTCTTTATATAACATGTTGGATATCTCTTGAATATAATTATTTAGTTATTACAAATCAAGTGCCTGCATTTCGATGTTAGCCGTATAACGTTGTGTAAAAACGGTCGGTTGTAATTAGCAATGCATCGCCAACCAGGCGGTAAATCGATCCCAAAAATAGACTTAGAAACTTCAAGGCTAGTCTAATGGACTAAGAGGCACCTTTAGTAATGATTTTTTTCCAATCACATAGTAATTTTTGGGTCACCTGAAAGCATCAATCCAGTTAAGTCTACAATCCTTATTTAGTCATAACCCACAAGTGTCATCACTTTCTCTATTTGCTGCTGTGTACTTGAATTGGCTCCAGCCCAATTCACGTGCGGGTTCAGGGATGGAAAATGGGACGTCTACACGGATGGAAACAGGGATAGGAATCCCTACTGTTCGCGCCAACCCTGAAAATTATGGTATCATAGAGCCATCACTTGAGCTGTTATTGCCACAATCCCTGCAGTGGAGGATGTTTTTCAGAGGAAACCCGATCCCTACTTGAGTGTCTTGAGGAGGGCACTTCAAGTACAGTACTCCGTCTGTCGGATGAGACGTTAAGCCGTGATCCCCTTGGCGCTCTTTCGTTAAGAGCAGGCGAATACCGACGCCGGGTTTCTCTCCACCCTTCCTCCCTTACCTATCCCCTATGGCGCAAATGACCTTAACTGTCGGTCGCCTCCCCAAAAATCCAATCCAATCCACAAGGTATTTTATGCGTACGACGCGTTTCAACTCACAGAGCCATCATCAGGTACAAGAACTTGTACCTGATGGACAAGGTCTTGTACCTGATGATGGCTCCGTGAGTTGAAACGCTTCGTACGCATGAAAATACCTTGTAGAATAGTGCTATTGTTGTTTCTGTTTTAATATCCACCAAATTAATCCCTGATCTTTGACGCGGAAAATGATGGCGTGATTCAGGCCTAACTTTGGAACTATACGAAATCGAAATATTTTCGAAAATGCAACCAAGAGATCGGGATTCATCGAGCATAAAGTAGGGAGGCTCTTAGACGTAAAATTGAGATACAGCGTTCCTTCGCTCGAATAAGACCTCGTCTCGTGTACGCAGCAAACATTCTGGTAATTCCAATCGTAAAAACATTAAAAGCACCGACTAAAATACCCTCGAGAAAGCTGTTTTCCATTATTTCCTGTGATAATTGGTGTGGAACGACGACATTTTGAACGCAGGCACAAAAAAGTAACGACCGCTTGTCAAAGCGTGTGGAGCATTGTACACCAGAATTTCAAATCCACTCCTAATTTTTCCTTGTAATTGGAAACTCTGGAATCTGTAACATGAAAATATCTCTCATTTGACGCTTCTGAAATGGAATTTTCTCAAACTAAAAAATATTTGCAAGAAAGGTGGACTCAGACCACTCAGCTTGGGTTAAAATAAATTCATAATATATACTGGCTAATATTTCTTAATTGTGCACACCACTAATTTAAAAGCCCACGAAGTTCGAAATGAAAAATGTAAGAATAATTTCTCACAAATAATATTGTATGATTTAAAAATTTTCTATTAAATACATGACCGACTTGTCAACCAACCAGCAGCCAACATCGTTCGATATCTCGTTCGTCTTCCTCCTTCGACTTGAGCTACGATTATATCACATCGAACGACCCCGCTAGCAACATCGAAAACTAAGATGCTGAGCGGACACATCCAAGGGTGACTTCTTCAAAAAACGTTAGCGGAGTTGTCGAAGTAATAATCTTAGCCTGAGGAATAAGAGAGCCGAGAAAATTTCACCAGTCCCCTCCACACCTGCTACCAATGATGCTCAAGTTTGGGCACGGTCCAAAATGCTGGACATCGCGCCACTTCCAGGGGTGAATGAACACCACTGAACGTCAGAAAACGTTCGCAAACAATTGGGCACCTTTTCCAACCGAACTGATACACCACAGTTGACCGCAGGTCACGAGCAATGGGTGGGTTGGAACGTTTGTGATTCACAGGCATTCCGCATCAAAATGAGGCTGCTTCGGTTCGAAGACAGAACACAATCATTCGGTAAATTGAATGGCACGATCCGAAAGAAGAAATACAATAGGGCAACAAATTTCAAAATCTATTATAGGCACACTGACTTATGGAACGACACATATGTATTCAATGGAGTGTTAGGACCCATAAGCCATGGCAACCATCCAATAAGTGTTGCAAAAACATTCGATAAATATATTGGTTTCAGAAATGGCTTCATAGCTTGTGGAATGGAACAATTAGCTCCATAATTAGCCAAGATTGCGGGTGCGCAATGACCCGCTCGGAGACTTAATTACTTGATAAAAGAGTTGTTTTGTGACGAATCACCCACCCACCCACGAATCACCATCACGAAGTGTGTTTCACCTAACAGACCAGCTATTATGTGCATTAACAATTAGACATTGGATAAACTTTCAAAAATTTGATCCAGCGCAAGAAGTTTTAATAAAAAATTCGAAGAAATAAACTATTCGTACATAAGTTATGAAACTGATAGATGCGTTCCTGGAAGCCAATATTTTTAAAAGGTCCATAGCTTCATGGATCTAATAACTATTGATTCCATAACTAAATGTATGTACGTAAATTCCATAACTAACTGGCCAATAATCATTTTCATTTCGATCCTCTGAATGGCCTCTTCGAGACAAACAATATATTTCCCTTTAGGGTTACTTTTTACATACCTCAAGAGATTCGTTTAGGCTCGAGAAAGTAATGAATGGAGGAAAGAGGTGATGATTATATTTTGAAACCTTTCCCTTAATCAACGCAGACCGTATGTAATTTTATTCACGTTAAATTTGACTCATCTTCCTAAGCTGTAACGAGAGCAAGAGTCGAGGATTCGAACCGAATACATCGCACAACAGGTCCCGTCCCATTATATTACTCAAAAGAAAAAATTGAAACCAAAACTGAGGATTCGTATACTTCATTTGCTTTCAGCCTTAATGAAGACATTACAACATAGAAACTACGTGCCGGAAAAAATGCGGAACAAAAAATCCGGTGCGAATAATACAGAGGTACATGATAATCTGCCGGTTAAGGTGGGAATCGAGTCAACATCTCAAACGCCGGTGGGCAATTCTCGTCTTCCGTTCTTAGAGCCCACGTTTCTGATAATAATTTTAAAAATTCTTCCATTAAAAAGGGTGATGTTATTTCCAGGACTAGATTTTGGCTCTCATCTTTCAACAAAATTTTTTTTAGGTCACAGATTGAGGATTAGGCTAGATGATAAACTCGCGCACTGTTTCGGGTAGCTCAGAGTTAAAGAACTTTATAGGAAGTACGAATCTGATTTTTTTAGAGACGAAAAAATAATTTTCACGAGATTAGGAAGACTCTCCGACAAGCCGTCGCTTTGCCTGAGAAGGAAATACGGACATCCTGATCGTTGCGGAAGTTGGAAAAGGCAAATTTTGAAGAGGAATACTTTGAGCAACGCACTGCGACAAAATTTGTTTCCAAAGTGTGGTCCATCAAGGTATTACACCAAATGTGAGAAGGTTTTCTTAAGTCCCGGAAAAAAAACATTTTATAAAACTGAATTCATTTTCTTTCATGAACCTCCCAATTTTTCAGGACCATACCAGAATACAGTCAAGAATTTATAATGAATGTAATTAATATATTCAACGCTTAAGTAAATGAAAGAATGCACTCGTAGAAGTATGAGAGAAGAGTAAATCATGCATGATATTATCTCTATCAATCAAATTTAACGTCTTCAAATCTTTCATCGGAATCAGATCGAATTTCAGCGATTTTTTTCGAAAATTAATAAGACCTTCTGGGTAAACAGTGGAAACCAGTTCCATCACAATTCTCATTTGATACGCTGAGTTGGAGTCAAACCACGGAAACAACCTCACTGAATCAGTACACTTGAAACTATTAGGGCATTAAAATGCAAAATAAAGAATATTTGCGATACATCAGTGCATTTCACGACAAAAATGAGTGCACCACTTAGGTTGGCGAAATTTGAATCACGTATAAAATTGAAATAATCGCGCAATTCGAAATCTTAACTGCTTCGATCCCAATAACACCCTTAGGACTAGCTATGATCCTAAGAGTCACTTGTGGCCTGGGAGTTCACCCGGAGGGTTCAGTTGGCAGAATATTTTGATCTATTGACTGCGGAGTTCGACTCTACCCCACAATCTCCTAAAATATTCCTTCGAGCGCTGATATATAGTATATTTCTAGAGGCATATTATGTACCTATAGGGTACGTCTAAGAGAAGAGCGCGATCTCGTTAAAACAACGAGATAGTTCCCTGGTCATAATGGAGATCATATTCGAACTATACGTTTCAATTTCAGCAGCTGTAGTAAGCATGAATTAAATACTGCATTATTTATGGAGCAATAATATACTTTTATGAGACAAATTCGAAGTAATTATACAAAAATATCTATGTAAGTTTGAAACGTGACTAACTTCTACACACGGTAGGTTAAAACCCTTTCACTACGGAAGGTTTATGAATATTCTGAAAAAATTACTGTGAATACTTTATGATTTATTTTTAAAAAAGGTTCGACAGAAAATACGAACTACTCACAGCTGATTTTTTGACGAGATATCAGTGTTAGAAATTCCTCATTTAAAAAAATATCTCTACGGAGTGCATACACGTACCATTTCCCCATGAGGAAGTGCGGGTATTTTCGTCAAAAATCTCAGAAAGTGGTTCGGTAAGGGGCGGATATTTCAGTATTTTTGGAAGAATAAGATACTTTTCTTTATAATGAGACCAAATTCATCGTTTTCTAGGTGAAATAATACTTCGTTCGTACCACCTTGACCCTCTATGCACCAATTAATTAATTAATTTTTTATTTTATCTATTTGTTCGTCCACCATGTGCGGTCATTTCACATGTTACCCCACTCGTGGGAGAATCAGGAACTAAAAGTTACGAATGGGCGGTATGTTCGTCGCCGAGCTGTGCAATTGACGTCACAAACGCATATAGACTCAACGAAACCTAGGCTGCTATCCTGAATAAAATAGAGTTAACGTCATCTGCCAGAAATAGCTTTCGTTACGCTTTTGTTTCGAATAATAACACGCTAATCTGCGAAAAAAAGCGTAACGAAAGCTACTTCTGTCGGATAGCGTTAGTGCTGTTTCATTCAGAATAGCATCTCCAATCAGAGCCAAAAATAAACTTCTAAATATTACCTTTAGGTCACTCAGCATGATAGAGGTTTAACACGAAAAATAGTAAAGAAAATCTTTCAGAGGAGATGTGACACCCAATTAAAAAATACAACCAAAGATCGGTCTAAGCATTCAAAGGGTTGAAATCATCCGCCGAGTCCGGCCTGACGCAGTCAGGATGTTCGAGTTGGTCCGATTCCCTTCAAAAATCCCCTTGTCTCGGGACCGTCTTCGGCCCCCGCATCCTAACGACGACTGCCGAAAAAGTTTCGCATTTCGCCCTCGCGCGGGCAAGAGCAACCGAAAAGAGCACTCGTAATATTATGCGCACGGGTGTACGAGACATTCAAGGTCGGCAAACGGCAGGTCAGTGATCCTTTTGGCAGAGGGAGGGTGGGGGGGGACGGGGCGGGTTGGCGCAGCGGAGGAGGAGGGGGGTGGGGAAGGGGAGAGAGATAAAGATCATCGGGCAATGGTTTTTTAGGCGGAGGAGGAGGAGGAGGAGGAGGGGGGTTATGAGGACTGCGTGATATTTGGCATAGGGAGTGTGGCGGGGGGTGCCAGAGCAGGGTTGGCAGTTACCACGCGGGCCCGGGGGAGCCCTCTTAAATCTCGAATCCGCGGGAGCGCGTGTGGACCAAGGAGATTGAATTATACTCTGGAGGCGCTATCTATGAAATTTACTTGGAGGCAAAAAAAAAAGATCACCAGCTTGGCTTGTCAACCATAGTTGCATGTAAGTGGGCCTCCTCTCCATGCCTAAGTAATTATACGCGTGAAATGATGAACTGCATCCGATACTCAAAAAAGAATTGCGAGGCACCACGACTCCCGAACTTAATTATGTATTCACAATTTATTCTTCCAGAAAAAAGGAGAATATACATGCAGAAAATCAAGAAATTTGGTGGTTCATACCTGTGTTCATACCTCCTGTCCACACCTATGTTATTATAAGCGTGAAACGATAAACTTTATCAGACAATTAATAAAGAATTATGAGACACCACGACTCCCGAACTAAAATATACAATAAAAATTTATTCTTCCAGAAAAAAGGAAATATACATGGATGCAATTAAGAAATTTGGAAGATAGGTATCCTAGAAGGCCAATGGCCTGTTCTTAGGGTACCATTAGTTAAATTTAAACGCATTGCAAGTATGACAGTGAAAAAAACCAGGGATATAAATAAATATATGTATCATGACAGAAAAACTTTCGTGTACAGGGGAAAAAAACCATGTGATTTATAACTTGCGGATAACATAGACTATATGAATATATTTAAAAATTACTTGGTACTTGTTCACAGTTCTTCAGTTATTCAGCTATTCTTAGTCGACCGATTTCGTCGCATAGGCGACATCATCAGGTACACGGACTCGACTAAGAATAAAACACTGTGAAAAAGAACCAAGTAATTTTAAATGTTTTTCAGAATGGATAATAGCGAAGAAATAATTTGATATTTTGACGAGCCAATAACCATTGTGTGAGTAACTCGTAGTTGTCCGCGGTTCGTAATTCGAAGCACAGTTTTACATCCCAGTCGAGGGGAAATTAGTTCACACCCAGTTCCAGAAATTTTGTGGAAAAAGTTAAAAAACGCATTTGTGTCGCTGGAATTGGGTGCTCAAGAGCAAATTTTACCATATAGTTCCACTCTCTAAGTACATATCCGTGATACATGGCACAAGATAAGTAACACAGTTCGTTTCTCGAGAATAAGTTCGCACACAGATGCCAAAACGAAATGAGAGAAAAGTTCGTATCTACAACAAACAGTTCGGAACACGAAAAGTTCGTACGTTGAGCGGTTCGTAAGTCGAGGTACCATAGCACCCTACTTACATAAATTTACCTCAGTCACGTAGAAATAACTCTTTGAAATCACCGCGAACGAAAAGCGTCTTCCGCATCGTTATGAATAATAACACAACATTCAACGATTTTTTTCTTTATTTCCGAGCTATCTTAGAATAAATATTTGTGGTTCTTTTAAACTTCAAATAAAAGTTATGGATAAGTCTTAGGATATTTCCATCATTCAACGATTTTTTTCTTTGTTTCCGAGCTATCTTAGAATAAATATTTGTGGTTCTTTTAAACTTCAAATATAAGTTATGGATAAGTCTTAGGATATTTCCATTTGGGATATATTTCCTTCGACTTATCCTGAGATCGAATACAAGGGCTTCTGGACTACGCGGTAGCTGGAGTACTTGGAGGTTACTCCCGAGGGCTCTGGTTCGAATCCTGCGGGAGGCGGAGATTTTTTTTTCTGATGGAATCCCGAACCCTTCTTGGGTTCTTCGTGGAGTGCATTTCACGTGAATCATTCCAATGGGACTTAAAAAGGCGGACCGTTAGCCAACATATTAAGGTGGCAGGAGCGAAAATCACAAGACATTACATGCACATTTAAATAACAGTTTTACTTAATTGTAAAACATTTTTGAAAAATATTGCACATTAGTAAATCTGCTTATTCGGCCGAAATCAACTGTGAGTACAGTAATATAAACAATGCAAATTAAGTGTCCACTTTCATTGAATTTTAAAATACATGGGTATGACAGGATAGACATAAGAGTAGACAAAACGCCGTGGGGATGAGTTATCTGAGGAGTGTTTGCGGCAAAAGTAGGATGGATAGGGTCAGGAATGAGTGGGTAATAAATGAATGCGGGTTAGATGCTCCAGTAATGGACATATATGAAAGGAGTGTGCTCCGTTGGTTTGGTCATGTTGAGAGAATGGATGAGAGTCGAATAACGAAACAGATATATGAGTGAAATGAATGGGGTGAGGGGTTGAGGTAGACCGAGAAAGTTGTGGTTGAATGTGGTTGAGGAAATTCTTAGGAGGAGGAATATTAGGAGTCTTAAAAACAGGAGGGCGTGTATGAAGCAGCGTATGGGGTTAAATGAGGCAAAAGAGGTTTGCAAGGATAGGACAGTATGGAGGATATTATTGACGCAGAGTTAGGTGTATAGACGTGTGTTTGGTAGAAACTTTGTGACTGTGCCTACTCCGGAAGGGAACGGCGTGATTGATAGGTATGTATATAAAAATCCACTTGGATTAAAGCATTGTCATGAGTTGGGTTTACGGGGTGGAATTCGAAATTAAAACGAAAATCATGCATAAATACCAAGACGTCTTTCACTCCGCATATGCATTGCTATATGTCAGCCAACCATTAGAATGATATGAAACGTAGTATAACGCGTTAAGGAGAAAACATTCACGTATGTGATCGAATTAATGCAAAATATAAGTCACATACCCAGCCCATTAAATAACCATGAAGCCGAATCGGTAAAATACAATTATTTTCAGTTTCACCTACAGATATTACTGATGAGAATACGTATGCAAAGATTCACGCAAATCCGTCGACAGCAAAAAATCGCTCCATCCACTTACGGTAGTTTGAACGAAATATCAGTTTACCTAGAAAGCAATGAATTTGGTCTCAATTTAAATAAAAACATATCACCCTTCCATTAACACCAAAAATTCAACCCCTTACCACATTACATTCCGAGACATTTGCCAGCAAATACCAGTCATTTCACATGGGAAACGGTACGTGTATGCACTCCAGAGAGACCTTACATTAAAAATGAGGCATTCCCTACACTTAGATCTCGTCAAAAAATCAACAGTGTGTAGTTTGTGTGCTTTCTCAACTATTTCTGAAAATTAATCATATTGTCACCGCAGTAAATTCTTCGGGAGCACAATTAACCTTCCGTTTTGATGGAGTTTCAAACGTACCGCGTGAGAAAAATGAGTCAAGTTAAAGGCTTATTTAGATATTTTCATTTGATTACTTACAATTTCAGTCATGTAAAACTATATATTGCACCATTAATAATGCAAAATTTAATTCGTGTGTCTCACAGCTGGTGAAAATAAAACGTATATATCGAATATGGTCTCTATTATGACTAGGGAACTATCTCGCTCGCACTACCTTAAGAGTAGGATGTCGCCAGGTTTCTCTCTACCCTATCTCATCCACCCAGTACTTTTCTTTACCAACCATATACATATATTCGGTGGGCGCAAATGACCTCAGTTGTCGGTCGCCTCCCCAAAACAACCAATCGAATACAATCCGCTGGCTCAAAACACGCTTTCGGAGTCTGTCAGCGGCCAACCGATGGAATAAGAAAGCGGTGCCTGTACCTACTCCCGCTCCCCAATTCTCTTGCGCGGACGCTTAACGACTTTCCGAGAAACGGCCGGCGAGGGTGATGCATGACAAATTTTTTCGACAGCCACCGCATTTTAAGAGTCCAAGCGAGGATTGCTTCGTACCCAATAACCCACAGCACCAACCGGAGTGGTCACCATGGCAAAAGAAAGCGGCTCGGCGCAAGGGATGAGAAAAAAAGACTGTCATTCGTCGTGGGATGGGAGGGAAAAAAATGAAACTTGTTACGCGTCATATTCTCCTACCTTCAGAAACGAAAAGGTGGTCGCGCTCACGTTAATTATTTTATTGAAGCATTTTCACCAAGTCGCATCTTCCAGCTTTCTCGCAGCAATAAACCATGCCACTGGCAACGCCGGAATAATGCCGCGGTCGTTAAAAAAAAAGACGCGCGCAAAGGAACTCGGGATATTGAGAGGAGGGTGAGACAAAACGCGTTTAAGATAATTGGGTAATCACCAAATGGGGAGTGGGGGAGGGGATGTTGGGAGGGGGCGTGGAGGGAAGGCGAGAAACCCGGCGTCCGTGTAGAAGGAACCCATCTCCCTCTCTCTCCAAGGAACAGGCACTTCGGAATTTACGACTCGAATTATGACGGACGGCTCATTGCATTTCAAATTTTCACAATGAAAACTCGTCCCAAGCTGGCATTTTACCAGAAACTTCCCGCGTGCTCCTGGCCGAACTTGCATGCCTCGAGGGCAAAGACCTAGAAGATCGACCGTGGGTTGCGTCCTTACGCACTCATTTCCTAAATTTGAAACAAAAACACCACGAAATATACCCCGATTAAGTGGTTTTTTTCTCTTAATCTATAAAAAACAGCGGCACAAGATACGGATTCTCCAATTACGTCGTTGAAAATGTATACTTCGACATAGTTGACTTCACTGGGACGCTGAAAAAAGAGGCAAATGCGATAAAAGTAAGAAAAAATTCAGATGAGGAGAGAGTTGCGATGGAAAAATTAGCGATCAGGACGTAACTAGTATCATTCCACCATAATATAAGAAGCGTTAGTTGTGCGACTCAAATTCCAGAGCCAGAGCATGCTCTTAAATCCACGAGCGCCCTCGGCTCCCAGCCGATAGATGGCAACACAAGCCCAAAAAAAGAGCCGAATGAACGACGGGCGACAGCGGTGCTTTGTTCTCCAGGGCTCGGAGAAGTACCACCGTACGGCGATGGGTGGCGACACTCGATTCCCCCAAATGCTTGGGTGACATAGGCACAATGATCCGCGAATATTTCCCATGATAAACAAGATCATGTATTACATCGCTCGGTGGTAACATTCAAAACTAAATCAGAATTCGTTCGGACTTCCGGGATGAGGCCTTCCGTTCGACTCCGGGAAAGTTATAAATATAGCCTCCGAATGCATACTTCAAGCATGGACATAGGCACAAAGATCCACAAATATTTCCATGGATAAACAAGGCTACGGTATGAAACTTTTGGAGCTCGCAGGCAACACTATGTGGCGTTGGAATTTGTTTGAACCTCCGGCTTGAGGCCTCCTGTTCGACTCCGGAAAAGTGGTAAATATTACCACAAATCCATAATTCAAAAATGGACATAGGCAAACTTATCCACGCATATTTCCCTCAATAAGCAAGGCTATTGCATGAAAATTTCAGAGTTCACAGGCAATATTAAGTGGCTTTAGAATTTGTCAGGATTTCCGGCCTGAGACCTCCAGTTCGACTCCAGGAAAGTGGTAAATATTACCACAAATTCATAATTCAAACATGGACATTAGCTCACTTATCAACGAATCTTTCCCTAAATAAACAAGACAATGCAATGACTCTTTCGGAATTAACACACATTACTATGCGTCTTAAGAACGCTCGCTTTGCAATTCTCTGCTCCACTTTTTAATTAAACTGTCCGATTATTTACGGATCCATCAAACGGCCAGTAGAGAGTGACTGTTGTACAGAGGCTTTCTAGTGAAAAGACCTCGCCGTGCACTCTCGAGAGGTTATTCCATAACCGCGGGCCACACAGTCATGCCACACCGGCTACCGGGTGAGGGAAAGAGACCGGATGGGGAATACCTATGTAAAATAATTCGGGCCTACTCAAAATACTCACCGCTTCATTCCCTCCCACTCCACCCAACCGAGCCATCGACAAGTGCCCACCTTTTTATGACGCCCCCGTACCCCCCGATTCGCCTGGAGAATATTCCCGCCTCGGGCCCTCACGCCGCGCTCGGCAATTTCCGCAACCGTCATCGAAAGGCGCGGGCCCGCAAAAAAATATACATATAAATCGCTTTCATTTCGTCCCCTCACTTTCGAGGTAGTTAGGGCGAAATATCATTTCACTTAGAAATCAACAATAAATTTGATCTCATTTTAAAGAAAATTATCTCACCGTTCCTGAAATACAAAAATATCATCAGACCCTCACGAAAAGTGATTTTTGGACGAAAAATACCGGCCCTATTACATGACAAATGGTACGCGTATGCATTCCAGAGAGACTTTATTTAAGCAGTGAGGAATTTCTACTTATGATAGGACTACAAACCAGGAAAGTGTATTAGAAAAAGATCGCATGAGGCTTAGCACACTATAGTTCGGAAGCATGGACCATTGGAAAAGCTGAACAGAAGAGACTAGAAGCCTTCGAAACCTGGTGCTGGAGGAGGATGCTGACGATAAAATAGACGGACAAAATAAGAAACGATTAAGTGTACAGAAGAGTAGAAGAGGAAAGTATCATATGGAACACCGAACAGAAAAGAAGAACAAGATGGATTAGACACACTCAGGGACACAATGGATTTGTGTAGAACATAATTGAAGGCAAAATAGAGGGTAAAGTCCCGAGAGAAAGATCCGGGAATCAGTTCATGGACCAAATAAAGAGTAAAATACATAGGAAGAGATACCAGGAGGTAATGGAACTAGCACTAGATAAGGAAGGGTGGAGGGCAGCAGCCAACTTGTGTTAGGAAAGAACAACCAGTGAATGAATGAATGAGGGATTTCTAACACCCAGATCTAGTCACAAAATTAACAGTGCGCTGTTTGTATATTTTCTTTACTATTTTTAAAAATAAATCATATTGTCGCTGATGTAATTTTCTCAAGATCACGAAAAACCTTCCGTTGTGAAGGAGTTTTAAACGTAACGTGCGAAATTTAATTATTATTTTATATCAATAATGTTACAAGTGGGCATTTAGCCCGGTGGTAACAGATAAACATGGTATGAACAATATATATCTTAACCCTGGTTAACAATACCCTACAGTTAGATTATAAAAACATCCTTCTTCAACTTATTCTTAAATATGTTTATATTTTTTGGGAAGGGTTCGAGAAGCTTTGCTGGTAGATCGTTCCAGTCAAGTATCGTTCTAGTCAGGTAAGAAAACTTCTTAACGTTTGTCTACGTCAACGTCTACGTAATACCCTGCGAGCCACCACGAGGGTGTGTGGCAGGGGGTGAAGATCACCAAACATGCACTATTGCCATGCAAGTAGGATATATAAGGTAGACATGCTAGAAAATAGGGTCAATGTTTATTAGTTACTACAGTAGATTATTAGTTATTACAAGTAATTGCAGTAGTTATTACAATAAAATATTAGTTACTACAGTATAGTACAGGTTAAATCTACATAATAAGGAAGGGATTATTGGTAGTTATTACATGCATCATGCACTACAGACTATTCTAATAATATTTCACCTACCTATCCCTTTTGCTACGTTGCCTATTGTTCTCTCTTATGGTACGCGGGTCTCCTTTGTGGTCGGCACTTAATCTTAAATTGGTGGTCATTTTTTCCCACAAAATTGGGCTTTAATATTTCCTTCCCTAGATCTTCCCATGCTCTTTCCCCGGTAACTATTCTATACATCCCACATAACCTACACCTTTTCCTCCTTTGTTTTAAGCTATCCCATCCTAGTTCGTGGATCATTTTCACGAACGATCAATAAAAACGAGTCAAGCAAAACCTTATACGGATATTTTTCTTTATTTACTATGAATTTCAGACAGTTAATAGTATAATATTGCATCTTTAAAAACGCAATATTTTATACATGCTCGCTAATGCTGCTTAAATTAAAACGCATAATTTGAAAATGGTATCCATTAACACTAGGAAACTATCTTGCTCAGACTACCTTAATATTATTGCCATCAGTGGGCACCGAGCCGAGAAAATTGGTACCACAGATTAGTGTTGTCGGCGCGCAATCATTAGAGGAAAAAGCATTGAGAAAGTCGGATAGCGCGCTCGCAATGGTGGGCAACGCTAAAATCTGTAAAGTAGGCGTTGCCGGTTCGCTATACATACATGCATTTGTTAATCCAGGTGTTCCTTTAGCTTTCACGGGCTGACTTCCTAATTTTGCAATTCTGCAATGTTTTCAGAATAGACAGGGATAAAATGTCAGTTTTCCAGCGATCGATGAGAGACCTAATGGCTGTCGTTAAGACTTTGAAGTAGGTTAGTTGACAGGTAGTGTGGCTGATTGGTTGATACATCTACATCTACATCTACATCTACGTCATACCCTGCAAGCCACCCAAAGGGTGTGTGGCAGGGGGTGCTTTCGCACCAGGCATGCATTAATGATATGGTAGAACACCGACATTACATTAAAACCCGCGTACCACACATGCAAAGCGCCAATTACAAATCTAATACCCAAGAAACATTCTATCTCCAATCGTTCTAACATGCTAGGGATACAAAGACTACTACTACAGATTCAAAATATCATGCATAAATAAGAACATCATTATTTACATCATGCATAAATAAGAAAGAGGAGAATATAATGAGAAAGATTAACTGCCTGCCTATTGTCAATACTCGAACTATTCATGACGACGATCACAGCTGTTATGGTCCCGAATGGTACGCGGAAAAAATGACATTTTATACCTATCGGTTCTACAATCTAGCTCTCTAATTTTATTGGCGCGATCTAATCTGCCGTAGTACGAAGGGGTTAATAGTATGTTTTTTACGTCATCAGTAAAATGATTTTCCTGAAATTTATTTAGGAGTTTAAGCCTATAATTTAATCTACGCTGTGATAGCGATTCCCATCCTAATTCTTCTAACAGTCCAGACACACTAGCCAACTTATCGTAGCATCGTTTCACAAACCTAGCTCCTCTTCGCTGCACGTGATCTAACTCTGATATCAACCCCGTTTCGTATGGATCCCATACACTAACAGCATATTCCAGATGAGGCCTAACGATTGAAAAATAACAACGTTCTTTCACTTTCTCATCACATTTTCCGAGTACTCTCTTGATAAAGCCTAGCTTCCTATATGCTTGACCGCATATTTCCCTAATATGTTTTCCCCAAGATAGGTCGTGACTAATTGTGACTCCTAAGTACTTAACAGACTCGGCGTGAATAATTTCTGTATTTTTAATTCTGTAAGCCCTAACTGGCCAATTTTTCTTTTTCCAAAAGCTGACTGCTACGCACTTTTTTATGTTTAGTTCCATCTGCCACTTTTCGCACCAAGCATGAATAGCAAGTAGGTCGATTGTTAACGAGTCGCTATCTTCGGAATTGTTAATATCCCTATACACAACCGCGTCGTCTGCGAAGAGTCTAAGCTTACTTTTAACGACGTTACTAATATCATTAATGTACAAGAGAAATAAAAGTGGACCAATTACACTTCCCTGAGGAACACCCGATGTAACGCTAACTGTGTTTGACATGATACCGTCTATGACAACCCTTTGTTCCCGCCCATGTAAGAATTGATTAATCCAACTAATAATGTTTTTATCTATTCCATATGCTTCTAGTTTTGAGAGCAACTTAACATGAGGTACCTTATCAAAAGCTTTCACAGATACAGTCCCTATGCATGTTTCTAAATCTGCCGAGTAGTGCCAAAACCATGTTTTGCATGTTCCCTGCATGACTCTGGTATCACGCTTACATAGTTACACCATAGAGTAGCTTCTCTAGTATATTAAGTACACTATAGAGTGATGTATGTTGGTGATATGTTCGCCCTGCCAAACACCCTCGAAGTGGGCTGCAGGGTAATATGTAGATCAACATCTACATCTACGTCATACCCTGCAAGCCACCCAAAGGGTGTGTGGCAGGGGGAGCTTTCGCACCAGGCATGCATGAATGATATGGTATAACACCGACATTACATTAAAACCCGCGTACCACACATGCAAAGCGCCAATTCAAAATCTAATACCCAAGAAACATTCAATCTTCAATCGTTCCAACATATGTATACATATGTATGTTCCAACATATGTATGTATACATAATTTATTGTTCCTCAGATTTTTACATCCGATTTAAACAAGAATATACAACACTAATACAAATATACAACAATAATACAAAACATGCAGATCCTATGTTTAAGCAGAATACACAAAAATAAGTAAATTAATGGCGGACTTGTTGACGTTATGAAGACCGATTGTTGGATATTTCCTCCGTGGAAATTCGCAGTTATGAAGACTATATCGAAGACCGTATCGAAGGGAGATTGCAATCGATATCGAACGTCCTTGCGTTACCACTGCACAGCAACGCCTTCTCCGGCGTATTTCAACCACGGTGGTGACGTCACTTCTGGCCGGCGCCATATATGCCTCCTCCCTCCCCCTCCCCCCCTGTCCTCTCTTCTCCACACGTCTTGTTCCGTTCTCCTCCTCCCCTTTTACGCAAAAGATCCCTCCCCCCCACAAAAAAACCTCCCCCCTCGAAGTGAGGAAGAGCGGAGGAGACCACTACCCCTTCCGTGGGGGACCCATGGCTCCGTCTTCCCCGCCCCCACCTCCCACCCCTCGAAAAACCCCCGAAAAACACCCCCTCCCCGACGCATCTCTCCCTCCCCTCACGTACTACTCACTTCCCCTCGCTTCCCCCACCCCCATACTCCATCACTTGCCCCCTCCCCCCTTTACCCACCCCCCCGCCCCCTCCTCACATCTCTTCACTCGAAAACCTCCGAGTACGGCCTTGGTCCAAGCCGGGGCAAGATCAAGGCGACGTTGCCAAACGTCCGACTTCACCCCAACGTATCACACGCACACTTCACGAGGCTCTCCTCCGGCCTCTCTGGCACATGCATGCGAGGGGAGGATTTTCGGAAGGGATGAGAGAGATATATGTATACATGTACATCCACGAAGTGCAGTGCAAGCCACCACTAGGGTGGTCATGGGGGAAACACATCAGGGAAATAACTAGTGTAGCAAACCGTAGATTAGGATTCGTAAAAAGGGTTCTAGGCAAATGCGATGAGAGAGTACGAGAAAGAAGCTATTTTACACTTGTCAGGCCTCATTTAGAATATGCCGCTAGTATATGGGATCCATACGAGGAAGGTATGATAAAAGAATTAGAGCGCGTGCAAAGGAGTTCTGCTAGGTTTGTTAAAGGCCGTAATGATAAATGTATAAGTGTTACGAGTTTAATAGAAGAACTAGGATGGGAATTACTATCAGAACGCAGGTTAAAATATAGGTTAAACCTTTTAAATAAATTCGAAACCGATTTGTTCACAGATGACGTTAGATATATATTGAGAACCCCTGCGTATTATACTAGGTTTGATCATTTTAACAAGATTAGAGAGATAGATTGTCGTACCGATAGATTTAAAATGTCATTTTTCCCGCGTACCATAAGAGAGAACAATAGGCAGCGTAGCAAAGGGATAGGTAGGTGAAATATAGTTAGAGTAGTCTGTAGTGTATGATGTATGTAATAACTACCAATAATCCCTTTCTTATAATGTAGATACTAACCCTCTAGCTGCATGTGGCCTTGTTCTCTAGCATGTCTCCCTTAAATATCCTACTTGCATGGCAATAGTGCATGTTTGGTGATCTTCACCCCCTGCCACACACCCTCGTTGTGGCTCGCAGGGTATTACGTAGATGTAGATGTAGGGTGCGTGGCACGGGGTGATTCCACAGCAGACATGCAGCACTCATCACCATATAGAATGAAAGTAATGCAAGTTTCCACTTAGATAAAATTTTACTTTGTACTACATCATCATCATCGAAAATACATCGAAACCTAGGCCGAGTAAAATTTTATCTAATTGGAAACTTGCATAACTTTCATTCTTTATGATGGAATCCTTCCACCTCATCAAGCCTGAAACTTCTCTTATTATATCACTCATCGCAGTCAAAATCAGAACCGCGTACGTTCCCCCGGATGCCGGGCGCAGACCCAAAGTAGCCAGGACAACAGTGCGCAGTCTGACCAGAAATTAGGAGAGTGATGCGTAGAAGAACATGCTACCATGCAGTACACTACTCAAGATACAGGTACTAGTAATAATTATTAATACGACGAATTAATAAATAACACTACAAGGTACTAACACATGCAAGAGTATATCATGCCGGAGATTGCATGGGAGGTTGGTAGCAATTAATGATGCACTTAGCATAGATGTATTTAGCACTACTGACTAAACCTATTTCACGCGCACGTTTCCCCGATGCCAGGCACAGGCCAAAAGCAGTCAGGACATCAGTGGGGAGACAAACCAGAGACTAGGAGAGTGATTCGTAGAAGAACATGCTACCATGCAGTACACTACTCAAGATATAACTACTGGTTAGTATTACTAATGCGACAAATAAATAGCACTACAAGGTACTAAGACAGGCAGGAGTTTATCATGCCGGAGATTGCATGCGAAGTTAGCATCTACAATTCATGTTAAGATACTCAGCACTACTGAAAAAACCTATTTAACCTAGTCAGTACCCTAGAACTATTCAATTGCAACTATTTTGGTCCCTTATTGTGCGTGGAAAAAATAGAATTTGGAAACTATCGATTCCTTGGTCTATTTCCTTAATCTTATTCCTGTGATCGTTTCTATCATAATAGCTTGACTCTAGCAAAATATGTTGAACATCCGGCAAAAAATAATCTACACCAAACTTTCGTAAAAGATTTAACTTATATTTTTCCCTTTCTATAACCTATATTATATAGTAGCGTATATTATAACCATATTTAGTTTTCTGAGACAATTGGTTTGTGAGAACCATAATTGAAGGCAAAATAGAGGGAGGGAAGTCCCAAGAGGAAGACCCAGGAATAAGTTCATGGACCAAATAGGTAAGCACCTGGGAGGAGATACCTGGAGGTAAGGGAACTAGCATTAGATTGGGAAGGTTGGAGAGCTGCAGTGTCAACCACTCTTAGGATTGAACGACCAATTATGATTGAATAATAAGCAGTTTCAATCAACAGCTTGAATATGCTTTATCGTTCAAATTGACTTTTTTTGCTGTCATCTAACCAAAATCCGTCACAGCTCACGTTTAAAATCTCCAATTTAAAGACCGAATTACAGCCAAACTAGCCAAGAAACTCAATTTCATAAATGGCACATCGAAGATGATATATTTTCAAGCTTCTAAACAATTTGGAATGAGTGGCCCTGAGGCTAGAGCCACCTAAACCTATGGAATTGAACAAATCCTTCAACTATACCTCTCGATTTCAAACGCAGAAGCGGAACGAAGATGTCCCGTCGAGTCACAGGCCTCCTCCCAGAATTCATTAGGAATTCACCGCGGAGTCTCGGGAGGACTGAGAAGTCAACGGCCGCCGGGGTAATTCAGCGACAGAGGTTATGGTTGCATAGCCAATAAGCGACGTCGTTGCGATGTAGGCAGTTTCGTTTAGGAGCGAATGGCATTGAGAACGGACAAGGAAGGAGGAAAAAGAGGAGACAGGAAATCCTCCCGCCACCCATGAAAAATCCAGAATCATTACGACTACCAGTGGGATTAATTTTTCCTCAATCATTGGTTGTTCAATCTTAAGATTGGTTGACTGCAGCCCTCCACCCTTCCCTATCTAATGCTAGTTTCCTTACCTCCTGGTATCTCTTCCTATGAACTTTCCGCTTTATTTGGTTCATAAACTTATTCCTGGGTCTTCTTCTGGGGACCTCTCCCTCCTTTTAACCTTCAATTATTTTCTTCACCAACCCATTGTGTCTCAGGGTGTGTCCAATCCAACGGGCTCTTCTTTTCTCTTTTCCATATTATCCTTTTCTCTTCTACTCTTCTGTACACTTCTTCATTTCTCATCTTGTCGGTCCATTTTATCTTCAGCATCCTACTCCAGAACCAGATTCCGAAGGTTTCTCTTCTTTTCTGGTCAGCTTTTCCAATGGTCCATGCATCCGAATGTGCTACTCTCCACACGAACGTTTCCACATGCTCTTTTCTGGTTTGTAGTCCTGTCTTTGAGCACAGTTGTTGCGTTTTTTCCATGAACGCCTTCTTAGCTTGGGCTATTCTCCGCTTGATGTCCGTTGTACTTCTTCCGTCCCACGTGATGGTACTTCCGAGATACGTGAAGTAATCTACTTGCTCTAACTTCTCTCCTCTCTCGGTGATTTCTACATTCAGTTCGACAATAACGTTGTTTTTTTAAATCCTGACAGCAACTACTTTAAATCCTGAATTAAGGAGGTTAAACCGCGTCTGTGGGAGTCAAAACGAATACGGAACTCTACTTACCTCTTTTAATGTTTGAGAAATACTGCTTTCAATAATGAGTTTTAGCGATATAATAAATTCTCAGGCTTCACTTGGTGGGACAACATTGCGATGATTTGTAAATGAATTCACTTTGTAATATTCCACAACGGTTTTTATTATTCTGACCTAGGTTTCGACTCAAGTTAAGTCATTATCATTATTAAGTCATTATATATTGACCTTTGTAATGACTTAACTTCAGTCGAAACCTAGGTCGGAATAATAAAAACCATTGTGGAGTGTTACCACGTGAATTCATTCACAAATCATCGAGTTTTAGCTACTTGAATGTGAAATACGTATATAATCGGCTTCTTGCTGTTCTCCGAACTTATCTGATGCCCAGTCGCCATTACTCTCATCCTCAGGCCTTCTGGAACTGCTTCTCTTTTATTGTGTTATCTATCCTTCTCTCCAACTAATGCTGGGCCTTCCTCTTTCCTTCTACCTTGTGGTTTACCCAAGGTAAAATTTACTGAGGTAATCTCTCGTTCGTGATACGATTCATGTGACCATACCACACAAGCTGTTTTCTTAAATGTCATCGACCAATGTGTGGGTGCCCGTTGTATTCCTTATACTCTCATTCGTGATTCTTCCCTGTCTTCCACGCACATCATATCCCCGGTGATCGTCACCAGTAAACCACCTCTGTAACATTAAGCATTTGTTTTATTCTCTCCTTCATCTGCCAAATCTCACTCCCATATGAGATATTGCTTCGTACAATTGAATTGAAAATAAATATCAAAGTAATACAATATATTTGCACATTATTTGACTAATACATTTTGAATGAACGATTTTCCCAACCACAAGAAACGACTGCAGCGGACTTCATGCAAAACTCACCCATTCCGACACCATTTTCCGTAGTCATTTGCTCATCGTTGATCGTTCAATCCTAAGGTTGGTCGACTGCAGTCCTTCTTCCTTCTATATTAAATGTTAGTTCTCCTACGCCCTGATAGCTCTCCTCAAGTACCTTCCTCCATATCTCCTCGATGAATGCATCCATTGACTTTCTGGAACGCTCCTGGAAAATCGGGGTTAACAAAGATGACGGACAGGCCACGCCCACGTCGTAATATTTAGCATTGGCCACAATGGCATGGCCAACTCCTTCTACCGCAATGGGTTAATCTGACCAAAATACCCAACCGCTCGTTGTTGTACCACGTGACTCCTTAGTTACGAGATAGAGACTAACTCGATCGAATCAAACTCAATCCCTCAGGTGTGGCACAAACCCGTGCCACAAGCCCAGGAGGTGGTTTGCATGGCACTTCGTAGGGTAGATAGTAACCCATGACTCTGCGGCCGACGGGTCCATCTTTCACCCTCCGAAATCTACAATACGACACATATAAGACCACAGGAGTTACGTGCATTAAAAATTCTTGCGTGTGGATAAAGGATTAGCGCTGTTGTCAGAAAATTCCGTCATCACTCAATCAAAACGTGATACTGTAAAGTAAGCCTGCACGATAACTGCAGAATATAGTTTTTTATTATTAAAAGCTGGGTCGTTTTCCATTGCAAGGCTTTCTGGAACAGTATACAGATGCTATCACAGACAAGGGCAGTTTACTTGGTTATTTCCTTCCTTTTCTAAACGTCAAATGCTCTTAAGAACTGGACTAAGCGATTTAACAGCAGGGAAAACTTCGCCGAACATGCAAACGAATGGAGTGAACTCAATTCTTTGGAACACTAAATGCGGGTCCCATGATAGTTTTCTAGATGCTAACGATAACTTTTACGTCGCCTCGAAGGTTAATGCTTTCCCGTGACTCCCAACAATTTTTCCGCCAAGGTAAAGAAAAATGTAATCCAAGAAAGCTTTTGGTCCCAGCGTAATTGCAATACCACTCCTGGCCACGCTAAAACATACACGGCTCATCTATTTACATCATTAGAAGTAATTTATAAGAATTATAGCCATAATTATTCTGTATTTACCACTAAACACGCAAGGGATGGGTACAGAAAATATGACGTAGTTTAAGGGAATCATTACGGGAGCCATGATGTATCCACGGTAACAATAGCTATAAGGATGACGAGGAAAACATACATGACAGTCTATTGCAATTTTAGAACGAATGATGTTCAAATAACACTAACCTGATCGAAACATTAATATTTTAAGCAACTAATGAGTTTCCGAAAAGTAATCGAGGAGTCATTAGGCCAATATTCGAACAAAAAAACAATTTTGATTTTGTCAACATTTCGAGTACTGCGCCGCAAATGCTAATCGTAGCACGCAAAAAATTAAGAAAAATTAAAGAAACATACACCTAAATAAAAAAATAGGGTTGGACGACCAATGACAAGCCCACTCTGTCAGTGCAGAACTACCTTTTCCACCATTATTCATAGTAATAACTAGGAAAAAGAAGCTTACACTGGTTTTCTTGTTTAGTTAACTGACTTTTACATAGTTCATTAAGTCCCTTTTTCGAAACCCCTCTCGGTTCTAATTCCCCTCTGCCACCGTATTTTGTTTTTTACCTGTTATTTTACCTGCAAATATTGCTACGTTCAATATTTTTTCAGTTGAATCGCCAAGTTTATACTTGAAGCTCTCTTAATTTCACCACATAATTTAAATTTTCACGCTGATGATTAACCGATTAAAACGTCCTAGAAATGTATGCCAATTCCAAGATGCCAATATTTCCCAATATTCAATAGTCCAATACAGGTTATTGCTATTGGTCAATTTCCAATCTTTTTAGGTATTGGATATTGATATTGGAATTCAAATACCGCCCAGCCCGAGGAGAGTAATCACGGGGACGGTATGACGGGGACGGTATGACGCGGACGAAAAGAGCCGGGCTTCTGTCGAGGAGGAGGCTATTTTCACCGGTTCGAAATGTCGAAGACTTATTAGGGAAGGCAACAGAAGGTCCTCGGGAGGGAGGGATGGGATCAGCGAAAGAACAAAACGGAAGCCGTGGAGCAGAGAGTAAAAAGAAGAGGGGGACAATCGTATGGAGGAGGAGGTGGCGGCTGGGGGGGAGGGGGGCGGAGGAGGAGGACATCGCAGGTGGGAAGGCGGGAGGGACCGGTTTGCGGGGGCAGTGCCATCCAGCCCCTTCCTCTCCCCTTCCCCCCGCACGATGACGCCGCCGTGAAATGTTTTTTGACGCGCGAAACGAAATGCATCGCGAGCACGGACTGAAAATCTCTCCTCAGTCGCAAATAAAAAAAGGAAAAAAAAATACAGCCCTTCGGTATGAGATAGAATCCACATCTGAAGGGTATCGTAGTGGCGAAACTTGGAGGCGGGTAGAGAGCGCCCAATGCGTCTTGGAACTTCGATTTATAAAACTGAAAATCGAGCCAACCTGTTGTACAGTGGTACCGAAACATGGTGATAGTCGTCTGCACGTAGCGTGCTGTTTAGAAGGCAAATATAGCCGTTCACCTGAGATAGCATCCGAAGCTGGAGAGCATAGCGGAGGCGAAATTTTGAGGCGGGTAAGAAGCGCCAAAAGTGGCTTGGAACTTGGAATAAAAAATGAACATAAATGAAAATAAAAAATGAATTCGTGCAACCCTACTTGTACAGTAGTTTCGAAACATGGTGGTAGTCGTCTGCACGTAGCGTGGTATTTAGGGGGCAAATTAAAACAAATATAGCCCGTCGATCTGAGATACCGTCCAAAGCTGAAGAGTATCGTGATGGCGGAACTTGGAGGAGGGTAGGAAGTACCCAAAGTGGCGTGGAACTTCGATATTAAAATGAAAATCGAGCCACCCTATTGTACAGTGGTATCGAAACATGGTGGTAATCGTCTGCACGTAGCGTGACGTTTTGGGGGAAAATAAAAAAAATATAGCCCGTTCGTCTGAGATAGCATCCAAAGCTGAAGAGTATCGTGGCGGCGACTCTTGGAGGCGGGTATGATGGGCCCAAAGTGGCTTAGAACTTTGAAAAAAAGAAATGAAATTCGGAAAACCCTACTGTACAGTGGTTATGAAACATGGTGGCAGTCATCTGCACGTAGCGTAGTGTTTAGGGGGAAAAAATTAGCCTGTTCGTCTGAGATAGCAACCAAAGCTGAAGAGCATCATGGCGGCGAAATTTGGAGGATAGTACGATGAGCCCAAAGTGGCTTGGAACTCCGATATAAAAAAATGAAAACCGAGCCACCCCATTGAAAAATGGTACCAAAACATGGTGGCAGTCATCTGCACTAAGCGCTGTGTTTAGGAGGTTGTATACCACGGCAGAAATCGCTTTTGTAAAAGCATACACGTTTCAATATTACGGCTCTGTTCTGTTACCGAAAGCAAAGATGTTGAAGCAAAGATGAAGCACAGGACTCAAAAATAGGGATTCATATTTACAATAAGTGGTGTAACTTTTCGCTTTTTGCTGCTTACATACCTATTTGGACTGCGGGAGAAAGGTGAGTTTGTCGAAAATCCGGCGATCGCTATGACGAGTATGACGTATACTTCTAAAATTCTTTGCACTAATTGTACGTAGGAATCCTTCAGGTCTATGGAGGATAGTCAAAATGTTGAAAATTACGTATAAAAGTCACATTGAGCATTCTCGTGAACCCTTGCATCGCATTGTACACTGTGCCATGAGTGGCACCGTTGTCCGGGGCGGGTAATGGAGGAGAAGGCGAAGATCTGTCGTAGGCGACGGTAGAAGCCAGAACTAAAAGTGCATTTTCTGCCGAGGTACACAGCCCCCTTAAGAGGACGCATCATACCCTTCGGTAAGGAAAAGTGCTGTCGAAAATCCGCAAGATGGCGTTACTCGCACCCGATCGAGGCGTTTTAGCGTCAGGAGTCTCATACTCCAGGATAACTCTCGCACAAGGCAACAGTCGTCGGTAAGTTTTAGCCAACTCTACGGCGCGTAAGTACAGGCAGCGCTGATATAAGATCTGTGAAAGAAGACTGAACTAATTGTATCACCGTCCGAGCACATCATGGCCGAAAACCATTCAGGTAGCTTGTAGAAATATACCAAATACAGATTCTATCTTACATCCGTGACGGCTGTTACTTAGCATTCCGATTTAAGAGGGATTGATACATCTCCATTAGTTTTAGATGTCAATTATAATAATAGTTGCTATAAAAATATACCCTACATCTTGCCGTTTTCCCGATGATTTAATTATGCTCCGGGATAAAGTTTTCATATTTCAGATACGACCCTCCCTTGACAAAGGTCTATTCTTTATACTATAAAAATTTCAAGTTGATGACGTAAGACTTTAACAAAAAATCTGGGGTCGGAAATCATCACAAATCCGACCTGTCGAGCGAGTGTGATGCGTCGCCTTAAGGCGGGGAGGGCGCATGTAGATAGGGGTCGGAGGAGGAGGGTAGGTGAATGATACTTCATTTATCCGTTTTAGGGTTGCTACAGACCATTCATTCATTCGTCAGCAATCCGAAGATTGCTTTGACGCAGCTCTCCACTCAATTCTCCTATCAGCTAGTCTTTTAACACCTACATAGATCTTCTGTTTTACATCCTTCATCACCTGCTCAATGTATCTCATCCGAGGCCTTCCTCTGCCGTTCTTCCCTTCCACCAGTCCCTCAACAATTATTCTCATCAGACCATCGTGTCTCATGATGTGGCCGATTAAGTTGTCTCGTCGTCTTCCCAAGGTTTTCAAAAGACTTGGAATTATCTCCAACTCTTCTTACAACTTCCACGTTACTCACACGATCTATCCATTTTATCTTCATCATTCTTCTGTAACCACATTTCGAAAGCTCCCAACCTTGATTTCTCTGCTGCTGTTATCGTCCATGCCTTACTACCATAAAGAAGCACGCTCCAAATGTAAGTCCTAATGAATTGCTTCCTTACTTCCACGCTTACATTCCCAGCTGTTCAGAGACTTCTCTTTTTGACTTTGGTTTGGTTTGGACAGCTACAGACCACAAATTAGAAAATTCTAGGACTTCACTAGGTTATCCACGCCAAAAGTTTCATTTTTCCAAATATATCGGTTCTTTGAGTAGCATTTTAAAGGTGGTGTCACAATAGGACCACATATTCTACGAGAGAAGATAGTTTCTCAACAAACTAGCACCTCCACTGGGAAGAAGATCGGCCTCCTTCCTGAGGCTTCAAACAAAAGCCCCCAGCCTCCTTCACGCAAGCTACTAAAAAGGCCCGAACCCATAACCAAAAAGACATTGTCCAAATCGGTATGACTAATAAATAAAAATCAGATGCTGACTCGGAAAAGCAAATTTACGGGCTACATTCTCACAAATGATGGAAAACGTACCTTTCAACTTAATTTTTATTGTATTATCATAAATTACTCAAAGAAAAAAAACAAAAATGACGCCCTAATGACAACAAAAAGAGAAATGCCTTTTAACTATTACAACTATGCAGAAGAAAAGTTTTTCCTGAGGTTTTAGCAGAGGTTTTTGGTCAATAATGTTTACAATTATAAATAAATTAATAAATGATAAATTATCAATTATTTGACCAAACACCTCAATAAAAAAATTAAAGGCAGATTTAATATGGTGGTCAAGAAAGAAAAGAGAATGGGACTGGGGAAATAAACATAATTAGTCTGCTTAAAACAATAAAGAAACTAAACTAACAATAATTAATAAGAAACTAATTAAGAGAATAAATTAAGAACTTTTGATGTACAAATGAACCAAAATAGCCAACACTAATTCTATCAGAAAACTCAAGGCTCAACCATCGCAAAAAATATAATTATAATGATTCAGACTAAGCACAGTTAAAAGCGTAATTACACTTATCATACTTGCAATTCTTCCACAGACTTATTCCTAGAATAAATACATAAGGGGAGCATGTGCTTGCTTTGCTGCTTCAATTCCGAGCAGATTTTCTTTATGCAGACCGGTGGGTTCACTTATTAGGATATAAAATAGCCCCAATGGAAGGACACGTTTCTTTTCTCTCACCTACAAAATGAATTCCCACAGTGAAACCTCCGAACTAATTCCTCATTTTCCATTGGCTTTCCCTCGCTAGTTTTAATTTCCATAACGTTCCCCGGATTTACAGGCCAACGAAGCAACCCTGCATTTCCTTCCGAATCACTACTCGACTTTCATACGATTTCCTAAAGATTTCTGAAGTTAGTGGTGCAGGAGTATCACTTTGTTATATGCAATACAGAGTGGAAGGATTTCCAGGCCTGAAGCACCCCAGCATTTCTTCTCTAGCCACTACTTGAAACTTTCGAACTAATTTCTCACATTCCATTACTTTTCACGCTCTTTTTTTATTTACATGACTTTTAGGATTTCAAAGCCTAAAGCGACCCTGCATGCCTAACGAATCGCAACTGAAGGGGCCTGTATACCTCGGCCGAAAATACCCTTTTAGTTCTTGCTTCTACCGCAGCGTAGGAGAGATCTTTGCCTTCCCCTCCATTACCCGCCCTGGACAACAGCGTACTGATGGAACAAGAGTAAAGTGCGCTTCAAGAGTCTACGAGAATGTTCAATGTGACTGTAATATGCATTCATTTCAACATTTTTTGATCCTCCATAGAGTTGAAGGATCCCTACTGACAATAAGTGCATAGAATTTATTAGATATATGTCGTGCGTGCGCAGCGTGTAGCGATCGCCTGATTTTCGACAACTTTCCGTTTCTTCCGCGGTCCATATAGTTATGTACACAGCAAAAATCGAAAAGCTATGACACTCATTGTAAATTTGATTCCTTATCCTTGAGTCCTATGCAAATGAATTTGACTTAAATAACAGAATAGAGTCATAAAATTGAAGCACGTAAGCGTATGCAGAAGCGTTTTCGACCGTGGTATACAGCCCCCTAGTGAAGAACATACTTGAAGGTAGAGGGGAAAGCCCCCAGAGGAAGACATAGGAATAAGTTCATGGAGTAACTAGCGTGAGATAGGGGAGGGTGGAGGGCTGCAGTCAACCAATCTTAGGATTGAACGATCAATGATGATACAGCACCCTAAACTAATATTTATGGCACTAATATTTCATGTTTCCCACGTCCATTTCCGACTTCCTTGACTTCCCCAGGTGTTCCAAAAATTCCAGGCCAACGAAGCAACCCCGCATTTCCTTCCGATTCGCGAACCGGCTTTCGACCGATTTCGCGCCATCAGAAGTACAACATTTCCAAAAGTTTGTGGAGCGGAAGAGAGTGAGAGGGAGGTGGCGAAGAGGCGAGAGGGAGAGGGAGGGAGGGACAGGAGAAGAGGCCATTCTCGCCAGTTTTTCATACCCCGACGGCATAAACTTCCACCCCTCCTTGCACCCCCCCTGCCGCCACTTTCGCCCCTCTGCAGACCCGCCCCCCTCCTCTCGCGCGGACACTTGTACACCACCACCGGAGAGCGCCACAATCGAGAGGGGACGCGGTGTGGTGCGCGGGGCAGCAGCACCACACAGCCAAGGACGTTCACCCTTTGCGAGAGAGGGAGGCCGGGAAGGGGAAGAAGGAAGAGATAGAGAGAGAGGAGGAGGGTGGCGGGGGTTGGTTTAGCGCGGGGAGGAGGTGCAAGCGGGCGGGGAGGTTGTTCGCAGAGGCTCTCGGCGTGGGGGAGGCGAGCGAGTACGACAAGGGTTGTTGCATGGCTGTGGCGGAGTCGAGGAGGTTGCGCGGGGAGGAAGGGAGGCCGAGCGGCGGAAGACGAGGCAGCGCGGCGGCGACGGTGCTACACGCGAGCGGGAAGACGGCTGGAGACCGGGAGAGAATCCCCGCGTGCACTACGTGCGAGTTTTGAGCTAGTTGGAGTGATTATAGTACATGTAAAAGAGAGGTTTAAATTTGAAAATGCATGCAAATTTTAAAACGCATTTGTAACGTTTTTACGCTGGCGCCAAGTTTTTTGCTTCCCTTTTTTGTTCAGTTAGCTTCTCGCGTGGGCCGCGGAGTAGCGATAGTGAGGACGAGAGTATAAATTCGGTGGTCCCTCAAGAAGCAGGGCATCGCGACCCCCGCTTATATCGCAAGGACCAAAGAAGACATCGAGAATACCAATGCCTACAAGAACCATTCAAATATACAAAATAATACGGCGGCCTGCGTGAGGTTTTGCCGGTTTTCCTCACGACTGGGCGAATGCCAGGCCATATGCCATTCCGGAACAAATGTAAATCACATATCAATCAATACTTTGTATATATTTTTGTTTGTTTTATTTTTATGTAAATATGCAACAGCACTTTCAACAATCTTCTAAACTGTAAATACCAATCAACCCTGAAGAGGAGAAATCCTATTAATGTATAATGTATCATTTTATGAATGACTATGAATAATTTATTAACTGTCCTGGGGATATACCCCTTAAGAACAAAAGCAATTTACATTTTTTTGAGCAACATAAAGAGCAAAATCAACAATTTGGACAGTAACATAATGAAAAAATTAAGTTAAAATTAATACCATTTTACAATTCTGAATGCAAAGTTTTTTGGAAATCATATCATATAACAAATTAATCTGCATACATTTCTGGATTTACGTTAATTACAACAATATGCAAAATTACAACAATATGCAAAATAATAACAACATTTAGTGGTCAGAAAGTAACATATTACAATATTTCATCTTAAAACTAGCAACAGAAGAACAATTTTTTATGTTTATGGGCAGGGTGTTCCAGAGATGACACGCAGTGACCAAGAAAGAATTTTGGAACTTCGTTGTGCGGTGACTAGGAAAGTAAAGATACTCGGGATCACATCTAGTGCACATATCCCTAGTGGAAGGTTTCACGGAAAACATGTAGAATAAATATTCAGGGGATTTTTCTTGAAATAAGCAATACAAGTAGAATCCAAGGAAATATTTCCTTCGGGTTTTAACATCGAGCCATCTAAGTTCATTGTAGTAGGGGGTCATGTGGACATCTCTGCGAAGTTTAAAAATAAACCTAATGCATGAATTTAGAGCACGGTGTAGTGTGGTGTTATCTTATTCATTTAAGTCGTTGTAAACTAGACAACAGTAATCAATAACAGTAATCAATATGTTTTATGTTTTTGGGAAATAAACATTTTAACTAACTAACTAACTATAAGCAGGGCATTTTTCTTTGGTTTCGGGGTTTTCGGTTGCGGGCATAGAGACTGCAATTAGGGAGCCGTGGAGGTCACGGTAACGTGTTAGTTTGTTTTTAGGCCATTTTCTTTTCTTTTACTCCCTTACCACCCTTCCTCTTACCTCAGCCTTCCTTATCGTAGTTCCCGATGATGAGATGTGACTCGCGGCACTTTTTATGAGTGTAAGTCACTGAGGGAATTACGATTATGATTTACATTTCCCTCCTCCTTTCTTCTCCTATCCGAGTACAGGCGGATCTTCCCTATACCCCCCTTTACCTGTACTGGCGCCCATATTCATAAAGTCGATTGGTTGGAAGTCTCACGTCGTCGACCCTGCCCGGAGCTGGTCGGGAGAGGCGGGCGTCGAGGCGTTACACATTTGAAAAACCTCGTTATTTTGTTTATTTTACTATATATTATTTTAAGTATATTATGTCACACTTTTAAAACCAAATCAAAGTTTCTTTACAAGGTGTTTCTTATATATGGGTCCAAAAGTGTACAATCTCCTACCAGTTAGCACGGAAGCTAAAGGCATTCATTTAATTCAAATCGCTATACAATGGTTATTCTTTCAGCCAGATACAGAATATTTATTTTATATCATTGTGTAAAGTCATTATCATTTTTTTGTCTATACATTTGGCCGATAATTAGTAGATTAGGTTAAGTGTGTTACACTCCTTACACTCATCCCACGTGTTCCCTATACTCCTCAAATTTAAGTCTCAATTACAGCATTGTTATGACCATCCCACTGTTGCAATAAATGTACAGCAAAATACTAAGTAATGTGGCAAACTTTACGGTCAGTTTCAATATAAGCACAATCTTCAGCACACTTCCAGTCCAGCTACACTACATTTTAAGAACAGATTCACCTTAGTTACAGAACATTTATTTCTCGGAGTTGACTCACTAGTAATATGTACAAATAAAATCGAAAAACATGCATATCATCGAGATTTGGTTTCTCGGCAATTTAATACTATTTTAAGACATCGTCTTGTGAAACTTATATATTTCGAAGTAATTCGATCATACATCTTCAGAATATTCGACTCATAGAGTCAAGCCAGAGCTTAAAGAACTCCTGGATGGCAAAATTGGTCTAGCTACATCTATTCGAATTTGTGGTAAGGAGCAGTCCCTATTCTCAACTTCAGTTGAGAATAGGGATGAAAATATTCAGCGAGACTGCAAATGATGGAATAAAACACGAGGAACTTTCTTCTCTCTCTAGTGTGGTATGGAGAAAATCTTACTCGGTTGATAAAATTATAAAATTCGATGTATTTCATAGTAAAAAAATTGATATTATATCTTTTTAATTGCACCAAAATTCCAACCATTTATCATCATCAATATATCTGATGAAAAAAAACAGCGATTTTACATGAAAAATGGTACGCATATAAACTATCAACTATTGCCAACCCGCAATAAAAAATTCTCCAAGAAAGTTTTACAGAAAAATCGTCGCTGATAGATTTGACATGGGGCTCGCAATGTTTCCATAAATTTCATCATTCATTCAATCATGAGAAAAAATATGTGTAACTTAGTGTTTGTCTTGACTCACCCAGTCAAGCTAAAGCCACCTTAAGGTAGGAGCCGTCGAGAAATAGCCCCGTTGTCACAGACCACATCGCTGATACGTAAGATACCGCGAGAACTCATATGAAACGGCGAGAAAAATGAAATAGGGGAAGCAAAGCCACCACAAAAAACGAAGGCGACCTGAGACGAGGGAACAAGGTGACCAAAAAAAGCCCATGGAGTGAGGAGATGAGAAGTGAAAAAAAACAAATGAGGATAAAAGCGCGTGGCCAGAGAGAGGCTGACGGGGCGGACGAAGAGTGTCTCATCACGGGCCGCGGCCTAGCTTGGAGGGGGGGGAGGAGAGAGGAGGGTTAGGGGGGACGACACGGGCGGACGAGCACGGAAGCTTCACGCACAAGGAAATGCTTTCAGCGTCGCTGGAGAGGGAGGTTGTGGACAGGAATCGTGGAGTGTAGAGGGATGGGGGGGACAGTGCCCCTCTCCAACACCTTCCCAACGACAACAACACACTTCTTCTCCTCAACCCACGTTTAATTTATATAATTGTACTGAAATTTATTAGTGTCTAGTAATAATTGTGTAGAGTATGCAGTAGGTATAGTAAAATTTGTTCAGTATAATAACCAAAAGGAAATTTATGATTACGGTAAGGTGACGGAAATTGTCTTAATGCTTCTATAATGTTTCTAGTACCGTAAACGCGGACTACTTGAGCCCTGGAGGTTAACTTGAGCCCAAAACAGAAAAATGGTGTTTGATTCTCTGCGTACTCTCAACGTCGGTATAACCAAGGTCCATATACCCAGGTCATGACAGCACCATCTTGGATCGAATTTTTGGCGGGGTTCAACTTTTGCATGCAGATGAATGGGTGTTATCGGTACAAACATCCACGAATATTTCCTTGAATAATTTAGCCTATGCTATGAAACTTTTTGAGTTGATAAGCAATGCTAAGCGGGTTTAGAACTCGTTTGGATTTTTGGCCTAAAATCTCCCGTTCGACTCCAGGTAAGTGGTAAACAATGGTTCCGACCGCATAATTCAAACGTGGTCATAGGGATAAAGATCCACGTATTTTTCCATAATAATATTGATAATGTCATGAAAATGTTTGATCTGACAGATAATACCAAGCGGCTTTAGAATTCATTTGGACTTCTGGTCTGACGCCTCCCGTTCGACTCCAGGAAAGTGGTAAACAATGGTTCCGACTCCATAATTCAAACATGGAAATAGGAAACAAGATCCACGTATAATTATCTGAATAATCTAGGCTGTCCTAAGAAACTTTTCAAGTTGACAGAAACTACTAAGTAACTTAAGAATTTTTGAAGAACGCTTGGACTTTTGGCCTGACACCTCCGTTCGACCCCAGGAAAATGGTAATCAATGCTTACGACTTCAGAATTCAAACTTGGGCATAGGCAACTTGATCCACCACTATTTCCATTTATAAATGAGATAATGCAATACATCGTTTGTCGATAATAGGAAAAACTGAGGTGGTTCAGAATTTTTTTAAACTGCCGGCCTGGGGCCTCCCGTTTGACTTCAGTCAAGTTGTAACTATTGCATTCGATGGAATAATTCAAGCATGGACAAACTAATCTAAGCATTCTGAAACTATTGCAGAAATTACATATAAAATTTCAAAATATGGCTCCAGTGGGCTTCCAAGTTTATTGTTGCCCATTTTTTGGTGGAAAAGTATCTATATATTCCTTTCGATGGTGTCATTTGTACACAACAGCAATTAGTATTTGTATGTCTCCATTTTGGCTTCATATATCGGGAGGAAACTAGCTCGAAATTCGTAAATTACCTTAAATACTTATGGACGGTGCCCCTTCTATCTGGTATGTTTTTTAGTAGAATTTATCCGTTAAGTTCTTATTTTGCCAAAAATTGACGCTTACGTATAATCAAGCACCATATAAGTAATAATTCAGCGTGCATACATAATTACTGTGCGCCAAAATACGCTGAGGAAGGTTATCCTAAAATACGAGGTGAGATATAGTTCTTGTTTCGTCGTGAAGAATATTTTATCTTTAATGAACACAAAATATACCTCTTAGAGCTTACCAAGTCCCTTAATAATTTAAAGATCAAATTCAATTTCATGTTTAAAAGAGAATTTGTGACATTGATCAAGGCTAAACACTTGTGGTTACTCAATGAAGAGTAACAGTGCTACGGAAAATCGAGCTCGATCCAAAATCAGAGTGCATTAAGGGATCGTGTTATGACCTGGGTATAAGGACATTGGGTATAACGACGTAGTTCAGTGCCACCTACCAGAAAAGCATCGAACTACAACTGGCACAGAACATGTTATGGAAAGAATGCCCCAATAGATAGGGCTATGAATCCATGCAACAACTGTAATGTTGATACTTTTACCTCTTTCTACAAATTTAAAATATCTGTGAATCAGTGCCTTTGTTATTTAGATATAACTTATTATGGTAATAAATAATCCGAATGTGATATATATATATATATATATATGTTTTTTATATTCTTCTTCTCTGTATTTATTGTATTTTTTTAAACAGAATTTTAATGTCTCTCCTATCCTTTTATATTTTTTGATATTATTTATGATGACATGTATTTAAGAAATTAAAATGAAAAATCTTGACTATTGTATTTATATGAATGAATTTCTTTGTCTGTAGCTTATATATTACCTTTTTTAATATATTATTTATGATGACAAGTATTTAAGAAAGTAAAATGAAAAGTTCTTGACTTTCGTATTTTGATGAATAAATTTGTATGTCTGAAGCTTATAGTTATATCCCACGTTAACATATATTTAATAGATTAAAAAATTATTCTTTATACTCTATCTGGTATGTGAAACTGACCTATAAATTTTACATGATTTAGGTAAATTGATTGTATGTGCAATTCTTTATACACTTCATTGTTTGCTTATGTACTATATGTATTTCAAGTGAAATTGGGTTTAATTACCCGTGAATAAAGTTTATTATTATTATTATTATACCGATGTTGAAAGTACGCAGAGAACCAAACACCATTTTTCTGTTTTGGAATCAAGTTAACCTCCAGGGCTCAAGTAGCCCGCGTTTACCGTATCTTAAATTATATCAATAACCCTACTGTTTTATTCATGCCGTATTCATTATTCTTGTTGATCTATGAGAATTCGCTTTCAGGAATTCTTGCTTGCGGCTGTAAATTTAGTAATACAGTAGATCCTTACATTCATCGCTTGGGTAGTTTGTATCGTATTCTTATTATTTTTACTGTTATAGAGCTGGCTAGATCTAGTTACTTTGATAATAAATGCTTAAAATAAGTTGATTTCATTTGTAACTTAAAAGGAAAAGCTGCAACTTCACAAAATTTTTGCTCGAATAAAGATAACGGTCGTGCTGCTTGCCGGCCCAGAGAACGTGACATCACAACCATGCGCGCAGGCCTTAGCTGAGAAGGTGTTGCCCACTCCCCCTCCCCCGCCCCCTGCACAGTGCGTAGCGGGGGAAAGGGGGGAGGGGGGGAGGATCAACACACACCGTGGGTGAAACGAACCTTGAGGCGGGAAGTAACAAAACTTTCGCCGCTATTTTTCCTTCCTCCCTCTCTCTCTCCCTTCGCCCGAGAGACGCGGCGTCGTGAGACGCTATTCTTCACGGGAGTCGCTTTTTTGGCATTTATCAAAAGGGCTGTCCGCCTCGAGGAAAAGAGGAGGAGATCGGATGATAAGCCACACGGAAATAAATCACGGCACTTTGATTAACATTTCTCACATCATTCCGTGGCCGTGATGGAACGCTTCCGTCTATAGATTCCCTTTTTTTCTCCTTCCTCTCCTTTTTCCTCCTTCCACAATAGGAAAACGCTACATAATTGAGTTTTCTGATTTTTTTTTCTTTCGCCGCGATTTTTTTCTACAACGCTGAACTGATCGAATATAAACCCGGAGGTGGGAAATTTCACGGCTTCTCCCAGTTAAATCGTCGCAATTATCACTTAATCACTTGGATGGGATGATTTTATTAAATTAGATTCTGAGAAAAAGAACATGGCCATCAAAATTAATGCGATTATAAAGTCTCGAGCTCATTAAGCCTCACAAGGACCTTTAAAACAGTACACAAACATTTGTAAAGACATGCAAGTGAAATACTATTTGAATAGTGGTTTATATTTCGACGAATCTAAGACATGTTTTAGATATCAATCAGTTGTAATTACTGGCAGCCCAAGTAAAGAAATGCCTGCTATATAACTAGTAAAAATTCAAGCATACGCTGACATAACTAATAAATTACACAAAGCTGGGGTCAACCTCACATGAGGAATTTTAAATGCCTTTAGTCGATGCTCACAAATATTCTTTTCACCCTACAAATGGTTATTAAATTTGCAAGTAAATGTTCTTAATTATAAAATTAACGTTTCAGAATTTAAAGGAGCAAATATTTTGATAACTTTTTAATCAACAAAAATTTCATGTTTTTTATTACCAGCGTTATATAAAAATAATAAATTTTTCACTTATTGCAGACGTTAACAGGTAAGTAGACATCAACCAATGCTAACTATTGAGACAAGAGATCAAGATAGAGGGGAATACTGGTAAAGAGTAAACATTTTGGTAAAAAGATTAAACATTTCGACCCATTACTCATTGAAAAGAGATTTTGTGGTAAGTGCGGAATTGACGACGGACTTTGAGACGATTTAAGGGAACACGAAGACATGAAGAACTTACGGGAGGTTAGCAGGCAAGCAAACATTAATTATTTCATGGCCGGTGACAGGATTATTACACAAGTGTATAATAAATCTGTGACATCTATAAGTCAAGGGATTCGCTCAACATGCGTTACAGAAACATTAAATAAATTCGCTGGTTTATTAACTTGTATATACTTATTTGTTTCATGACTCATTACGTATTAATTTATGATCTTAATTAGTGCGTATTAACTTACGATCTGAGAGGAAATAAATATGGCGGACTTCTCATGGACCGATCGAAGGAGTAATCGCACGGTAAAAGAGTATTGCACGGAGATAAACGAGTTAATTCATTTATGCTAACTACTTATTTATGCTAACTTATAGATATATATATATATATATATAAATTTGCAAATTATATATATACATATATTTTGCAAATTCGGTGACCACGGATAGAGAGAGAAAAGGGGAGGGATCGTTTAGTATATTTTTCTTAATAAACTTTATAAAATTTATTAATATATTATCAATTTATATTTTATTTTTTCGTCATGCTTATGACAATTTTCCACAGAATTACGCCTTCAACCATTAATTTTAAACATTAGTCTCATTATACATGGGTTTTTGGACAATGTTGTAAGAATTAAAAAATTAAGTAATTAATGCCATTTGGTTATTGATGAAGTTCCGAGAGAGACAGTTCCTGCTATTAGAGTTTTGTTTGGATCTTCGCTACTCTCATTTTTATGATCTCGGAATTATTGGTTCCAAAAAGAAATGTTTTTTACAACCTGCCATTGCGGAGGTTTAAAAATGAGCCCCACAAGGGCAGGATGTGAGGCTAGTGCAATACCCGATCAATAAATATCTCCAATAAGAAATGAAGGCGGTCAAAAAGTTTTCAAGAATCTTAAGGTTCCGGAAATTCACGCGGTGAACGAAAGAGATGCGTACTCAGTCGAGGGAGCTGCCACCGATCACGCTCGAAACCTTTTATGGAGGAATTGCACGCTCCTTCGGTCCTCTTGGCTGGCAAAAATTTGTTCGACATCATGTCCGGGAGCTTCTTCAAGTCAAACGACTGACCTTGGGTTCCCCAGCTTGCACGAGGTCCAAGAAGCTTAGAAATCCAATCATCGCAAAAATTCCCGCCAACACACGCTCGCGAAAAGGAACGAGCCAGAAAGAAGGGAGGTGGGTGGCGGAGGAAACTTAAACGGATCTAAAACCGCCCACATTAACGCTCATAAGCTTTTTACGACGGCGCAATTCCCGATGAAGAAAACAAAATATGGAAAGAGAGAGGAGGAGAAGGAATAGCACCAGAGAGAGAAAAAAATAGCGCCAAGGGAGAAAAAATAGCGCCTAGGGAGGAAAAAAACACAGCGCCTCGGGAGAAAAAAATAGCGTCCAGGAGGAAAAAAACAGCGCCTCGGGAACTTCGCTCGCCCAACGCCCCGAGGCACGCAACGCCTTAGGCTCTCGGAGAATAAAAAAAGAAAAACACGCGGCGGAAAGGAGGAATAGATGAGGAAGACGTAGAGTAGGAGATGTTGACTGATTCATGGCTCTCCGAATTATTAAAATTATTAAGAGAGGGAAAAAAAAGCAAAGGGAGAAAACAGAAAATAAGACGGAAAAGCTTCCTCCATGGGCCGCCGCATCGCTGACATGCACTCACGCATGATACCACGGCACATGGAGAGGAAACGCTTTTTCCTACCCTTCCCTCTAAATCCCTCCCCCCTACTCCACTCACACAGACGTCGAAGACAAAGGACTTGCAACATTTCTTATCTGCGAGACGGCGACCCCGCCTCGAGAGAAAGAAAGAGAAATGTGGAGAGTATGGAAGAAAAATAAAACATTTTTTTTAAAACGTCCGTCGTCCTAGGGAGGTAGCACACGAGGTGGTTATGGTAAGGAAGTAAGACTTCTAGAATAAGTAGGAGGGGTAGGGAGACGAGGGGAAGAGGGGCATACGAAAGAACACAGCTCGGAGCACATCCACAACAGACTCTCTGGAGGGGACTTGTTGAATTATTCATTGCCGTGATTATTATTAAGCGATTGTAATCGCACCAACTTGCTAGAGAATCCGAGAAAGCGTGAAACTCTTTTGGGCTCAGGGAATTCTCATGTGTAGGAAGAGAGGACGGGAAGGGGAAGGAGAGATTTATTTCATCATTACTTCTTTTATTTTTGCTAGATGAGGATCTGACGGATAGGAGACCCGCACGCTTTGGGCCAGATAGCAGTTCGACTAAAGGGGGCGTGGGGATTAACTGAGAGGACGTGAGACAATAAATGGCTCGACCCCGCGAATTTCTGAGATTTCTTTCTATTTTCAAGCTGCCAGAAAAGTTAGGGTGGTTGGAGCGATATTTGTTTACGTACAGAGTTGCGAGAAACTTTGCATACGTGGGCTTATCAGTAATAGGTACAGATAAAAGCGAAAAAGCTCGCATGTTACCGATTTGGTTTCTTGGCAAGTGCATGCTATTTTTGGATAGCTTGAGGGAAATATCATTTCGACTAGAAATTAATGATTTTGGTCTGATTTTAAAGAAAAACATACCACCCTCCCAAAGGTACCAAAAATTCGATTTCTTACCACATAACTATCCGAGATATTTGTCAAAAAGCACCAGCTCTTTTACATGGGAAATGGTACGCGTATGCACTCCAGAGAGAGCATTTTAAAAAATACGGAATTTCTAACACATAAATATCTATTAAAAATTTACAGCGTGTATTTTGTATGTTTTTTCAACTATTTTCGAAAATTAATCGTATTGGCACCACAGTAAATTCTTCGGGATCACGAAAAAACCTTCCGTTTTGAAGTTTTAAATGTACCGTGCGAAAAAAATGAGTCAAACTAAAGACTTATCTGGATGTTTTCATTTAATTACTTACAATTGCTGTCATATAAAACTATATTATTTCACCATTAATAATGCAATATTTTATTCATATGTCTTGCTGCGAGTTAAATTAAAACGTGTAATTCGAATATGGTATCTATTATGACTAGGGAAAAATCTCGCTCGAACTACCTTAACACGTAATATTATGACACTTCTATATATATTTAGAAATAATTGAGTGACATACGTACAGATTTTCTGCTAAACCCGAAAACATACGCTTCATATTATTATAATGGTTCTTTATAAATATAATGGTACCATTCCTAATCAAACAACGTATTTACAAACGATTTTCACTTAAATTTGGATTCCATGCAGTAAACCTGAGTGATTGTAATACATTTATTGTGCCGAAATTTGAAATATAATTCTTTCATGATTTATATCACAACATAAATGGCTATTTCAAACGTAAAAATAAATGCATTTCGGTGAAGTGTGGTCCATGAGCATTTTTTTGACTTCCTTGTAAAGGTATTAAAATGTGCACTAAATGACTCACGATTAGCGCTCCAGCCACATTAAATACGCAATCTCTCGCCTGTGAATATTGTGAAATCTCGAAAGAGCAGTCGAGGGAGGGGAGGATGTGAGACAAACTGTATCGCAACACATGCGGCGACCTCGTAGCAGAAAAATTACGACCATTACACGGAAATGCACCGAAGCTAATGCGAAAAAATTTCACCCGAACTCTTCCCTGAATTTCACGCACGAGCTCGCGAATCCGCGGAGACGCTGGTTTTAAGTACCCACCCCGTGCACGGAGCATTAACCTTGGATGCGCGGAAGCCAGCATTAAAGCTCATCATTCATGCCACCTGTACGCCAAGATTCTGTGATACACCCGCCCTCCCCCAGTTTTTCCGCTTTTTTTCACTTCGAACATGAGAACGACAAATAGATCCGCCGGAGTTCCACAACAGAGGATGATGAGTCTCAGCATTCATTCCCTGAGTCATGGAGCCAAGCTCCTCGCAATATGACGCTGGAAAACAAAAAAATTACATGCCATGGCTTCATTTCGCTCAAGTTTTTAAATGGAAAACTACTGTAGTCCGTCCCACATTTAGCTGACTGGATGGTCTCTTATGGAAATTCGTATCCTGTGTAACTCTACGTAAGGTTGGAGAAGCAGTGTTGCCAAAAAGAGCGGGATAACCCACGTCGTGCGACGTAATATACTGAAAACACATCTAGGAATGTTCTAATGTCAAAATACTGTTCCCTTAAATGAAATAATTATACTTTGAAAAGTAGGTGGTTATCTATGCAGCCAAGAGGTGAACGTACGGAACCGAAGTTTGGCAACAGTATTCTGTATAGCGTCATTGCTATAAATGTACAGTGGAATATCGAATAAACAATTTAAATATACTTGAATTACAGATCAAACAAATTCAAATTTGATACGGGGATATCATTTTACCCCACACTTCAACAATAGAAGAAAACCCAAGAAAATCATATATATAATTTCTCAAAGGTGTTTTTTTTTGTCTCAATGACATAACTTGCATAATTCTTCATCAAACTTAATAATTCAAACATCGTTTTGAAGCTTGTGTTCCCCGCTATTGACGAAAAATAGACAAATGGTTTAAAATTAAAGTTTAAATAAACAAAGCAGGAAGAAAGCAGGAAGAAAGAGGAAGAAGCTGCACACGGTGCGAAATGTTCGACTGATAGAAGAACAGGAAGAAAGCAGGAAGAAGCTGCACACTGTGCGAAATATTCGACAGGTAGAAGAACAGGAAGAAAGAAGGAAGAAACAGGAAGAAGCAGCATACTGTGCGTAATATTCGCACGGGTCAGCTAGTTATATGTATAGGACTTCTGCCAGACAGAGTGGTACGCTAATTGCTCCTTCCCACGGACCATTGGTGACTATCACATGGGCAAATCGAGACACTTATCCATCGAAAAGCACATAACTTGACATCCCCTTAATCTCCCAGTTCCTTTTTCCTGCTGCGGAGCCGTATTCGTCGGTCATCGAGTGACCACTTGAATATTTTTTCAAGTATGTCGTAAAAAATTCTGAACATTTCATAAAAATTAATCTTTTTAAACATAGGAACTCAACATGCATCAATGAAAATTACACAAGAATTAGATTAAATATATCTTCGCCTATATTAAGCATGAGTTGACTAGGATTTCCTCGGTAATCGAAATCTAGGCGATAATAAATTTTATAATTTTTTTTTCGAATCACTGAATCGGCGCGACGCCATGTTATTAGTTAGTAGTTTTTTAAAAATATGAAATGTATTTCTCCGCGTTTAGAAGAGAATATGATCGTTTGTAATTGTGCTGTTACAAAGTACACCTCGTGCTCGAGAAAGAAACGTGTTAAAATAGCACTGTTTTACACGCAGAAAATATCAGTAAAATGAAATCAAAAGACAATGTTAATGAGATCGTGTAAGTAAAGTTTCTCGCTCATCTGTGTGTGCACAAAAATTTCTCCAACTACCTTATTCTTAATGACTGGACTTAATAAAACCTTTAATTATCATTTGAATGAATGAATCTACGTCTCACACGATTAAGGGCACCAGTTTTATTTTAAAGAATTTTTTCTCTCTTCTGCATGATCTACAATATATAATTCTCTTACTTACTGACCCCCTACGTCACATTCAAACGTATTTCACTTCGCAAGCATTAGATTTCTGAAAATACCAAGTCCTTAGAACGGCAAGAAGGTTGCGTGATATGAAAATTAAATAGAATTTTTAGAAGCTCGCATCATATTCGTATGCCTTACATTGTTGCGTGAGAAGACATTGTGATTCAAATTTAATTTATAAAAATATGCTTTCAATGTATGCGTTAAATTTAAATCAAATACTAGCCAAATTAATAGGCTTACTATTTACAATCAATGTAATCACAAAAACCTAAAACATAACCGATATTTACGTTTTAATAAAAATAGTATATACATTGAAGGATCACGCAGGCGAATGGAATGGCTGAAAAGGAAATCGCTACAGATGATTCATGTTACTGCAAACTTGGAAAATAAAACCAAACCAAATCCACCATTGTCTACAATTTCCATAATAATCTGCCACAAAAGTTCACAATGATCACTGAAATACACTCAAAATTTCCGTGAAGGCTTCCGCTGAGTTTTTGCGATGAAGAGAATGGTTTTTCGGGTGTTCTTCCACGTTTATCCATTGTTAAAGACAATGTTTGAAGAAGCCAGCTGAAACGCTGGGGAAATATTGTCCTTAAAAAAAGAATAAACGCGGAAGAACACCCGAAAGATCATTCTCTTCAATACACTCAAATATTTGAGAGAGAGTCAAACAATAAAATCAAGCCATAATAATTTTCAGAATAAGCCCATGAGCAATTCTATGAGAAGAGTGAGATATTTCAAACCACAACGAGTCCCCACTCAGAAGCTGCAGCTGTTGGGGGCACATTTCGAAAAAAAAATCAGAAAAATCCATTCTCCCGACACAGGGATCCGCGCTGGATTGTGAAGACACCACGGCGAGCGAGCCGACACGAAATTTCCATTCGTGGAAAATTCCTAGAAAAATCGTCCAGAAAAATTTTATACCAGCCGCACCAACTCTCCGTGTGAGCATAAACACAGCGGTAACGTCGGGGAGACGAGCTCGCGTGCTCCCCATTAGCAATGCTATGAAGAATAATGCAACGGGAAGGGAGTTGAGGCGGTGGCAGACGGCTCACGAGCCACCTGGAGCGGAGTGACTTCAACGCCAGCATGCACTCAAGGAGTAATAAGCGACCCGGAAATCTGAAGGAGAGACGAGCAAGAGAAAGATTTGACGAGGATTTCTCACCGACGGAAGGCTTGATAAAAAAGGGCGAAAGACGACGTACACTTCAACGCTTTTTTTCCACAATTTCCGCCGGCGCCAACTCACTGTATTAATCACAGGAATTAACCCCGCAGCTAATTTTCATTAACGAAAGATACCGCAGTCTTTTCCACGGCGCGGGAGACGCTCCCTTAAAGGGACCCAACCTGGTTATTCCATTACGGTGTGAAACGTCCTAGAAAAAGAAAGGAAGGTGATATGAGGGGGCAGGGGGGGTTGGGAAGAGGGTGGTTTGAAGTCTAGGGGGAGAAAATCATTAAGGAACAGCCCGAGGGGGGAAGCCGGCAGTTTCTCCTTTACGGCACCGCCCAAGCAGTAGGGAGACCGCGGGTAGAAAAAGAAAAAGCGGGGAGGGGCTTTGTCTCATTAGCGACGGAATACCCTGGAATGACCAGTAAAACTTGCTACTGCCCTACGAGTTAATTCCTTTGGCGGGGAAAATGAGAGGGCGAGGAAGTCGAGACCAGTATTGAGAGAAACGATGGGAGAGGATAAGAAAAAAAAACGAGAACTAGACATGGGGAGGGAGGAAGTGAGAGAGTGAGAAGGGACTTGCTTGCGGATTCGGCATGCTTGCATCTTAATGAGCGCAAATGCGTCGGGAGGTAATCATTAAACGCTGAGGAAAATAGGGTTTAGAAGGCATGGAAATATTCCACATGTATCGCCTTCACCCGCGGTAAAATGAGAACTCTCATTTCAAACTATTTGAAAAGCCAGCAGGAACACACTAAAGTATTGGGAAAAGGCCAAAAAATGATGGATCAAGCGAATAATTAAATGGAAATAAACGTTATTATATGTTACAATGATAAACACCTACACATGTCTCAGAAGTCCCATCACGTGGGATGGAAGAAGTACAACTGACTTCAAGCAGAGATTAGCCCAAGCTAAGAAGGAGTTATGGGAAAAACGAAACTACTGTGCTCAAAGAAGATAGGACTACAAACCAGGAAACAGTCTGTGAAAATATTCGTGTGGAGAAGAGCACTCTATGGATCGGAGGAATGGACCATTGGATAAGCTGACCAGAAAAGACTAGAAGGCTACAAAACCAGGTGCTGGAGGAGGATACTGAAGATAAAATGGACGGATAAAACATGAAATGATGAAGTGTACAGAAGAGTAGACAAGGAAAGAGCCATATGGAACACCATACAGAAAAGAAGAACCAGATGGATTGGACTCACATAAGACACAATGGGTTTCGCGAAGAACATAATTGAAGGTAAAATGGAGGGAAAAGTCCCCAGAGGAAGACTCAGGAATAAGTTCATGGACCAAATAAAGATGAAAGTACATAGGAAGAGATACCAGGTGGTAAGGGAACTAGCATTAGATAGGGAATGGCGGAGGACTACATTCAACCAATCATAGGATTGAACGATCAATGATGATGATAAACTATTCATAATATCTAAATGCCTAATATTTCTATGTAAAAAACGTTTTTGGTGAAGTACATTCAGGTAGATGGAGAGACCGCTTCCAATGGCGGCTAAAGCTGTAACGTGTGGGCGTCAGAAAAAATGCCTCATGAAGTTGAAATCTTCTGATAAAGCCACATTTCTGCCTCACCAGCGAAGCAATAGTTGAAATTCTTATGCAACAATATGTATCGTCAACTTATTCCTAATAGCGACTCTTTAGGAATTCATAAAAATATTGCTTACACAATAGGATACATAACACCAATTTAAATAAAGATATCTCCAAAGGTATTAAATTAAATTAGCAGATGATAAATGTCCCTAAGCGTCATAGCATACTGAATGGCGAAGAAATTTTGAAGAATATACGGTACGAGTCAGTTAAGGTTCGAATTAGATAATTAATCGCTTTATTGTATTTAAAATACACCTTTTAAGTAATATTTTGCGGGCAATAATTTTCTAAGAATGTCAAAGGACATTTAAAATGGTTATAAAACTAAGACAGGAGTTACTTCAAAAGAATTCGCAGCGAAGTAGACTAAAAAATCTACGGGAATCGCAAAATAACGAATAATTTTTCTTTGCAGCAAAATGAGAGCCATTTCATTGGCTCACCTTCTCATTTGGACACTTAATTACGACGAAAAATCGGATTACAAGCACGATCAAGGTCTATCCGCAAATTCTTTCCCATTACGAAAATGCAGTTTAAAAAACTACCTTACAAATAAATCAAGTTTACAGCAATAAAATGCTTGATTTGAGCAAGTACCGGCACAGCAACCATGAGAACTATGTCAAAACCATTGCCTAATAAATACAACATTTTTATGCCACAAAAGAGGAAAATCATCAACACGCAAGGAGGATTTCAAAAATAAAGTCGCTTGCCATTTTAACTTCCTGTCTTGAAGAGAAAACTTTACGAACAGTTCCCCTCCAAAGATTAACACTAGTTAGCAGGATCTCAATTTCTATTCAAATCACTATCGGGATGCGCAAATTTCCTTAGATTTGGTCCCTTTGGAGGCCAGACTTTAAAGATGGCTCTTCTACAAACTCCCAACTACCCTTCCTCAAACTCTTATTCCTCACACTTTATTTTTGAAGATTTTCTTCCCTTTTTCAAAAAAAAATGTTCCGTTACTTCTACTTTGATTTAGTCCACTCTCTTTCGACGCGGAAAAAAGGAGCACCACTCTAATTTGCACGCCGTGAATAAATCCCAAAAGTACGAAATGTAATGGGGAGAAATAAGAAAATCTCACCCCTCGACACCATCTTAAAAAAAAAAACAAAAAAATAAAACAGACCGAATCTGCGAGACGCGGCATTCTCACTGAGCGTGGCGGAGTAGTAATGGGCGGCAGCAATTACTCTGAATTATTACTTGAAAGGCGCTCTACTCCCTTCCTCACACTAATTCTCTCCTCCTTTAACTTAATCGTCGGAGTAATTGGTGCACCATCAGTTTCTCAAGGCGAAGTTGCAACCCTTCACGGATTGGCCCGAGGCCATGGAACAAAGGAAGTTGCAGAGGGCGGAGGGGGGCTGGGTACTAATACGAGAAAAAAATAAGACGGAGGGACGAATCCTCCTTGTAGAGGAGGACTCGACCCTCTCCGAGCCCGACCCTTCGGGCAGGGACCTCGTAGCGAGAGGGAGAAGATAGGCCGAGGGAGGAATACTTTTTGCCGGACTTAATGAGAGCTAGATTCATTTGGCTTCCTTGGATCCGAGAGAGGAAGGATCCTCCCAGCTTTTTAAAAGAGAAAGAAATTAAAGTTGTTTCCCGTGGATGGAATACGAACCATGGAGGCTTGCAGTAATAAATTGGTCACTTTTGATTAATTAAATGCAAAGCCACTCTCTTTAATCCGTCTCCGACATAAATAGCCGCAAATCCTACGATCTCCCGCGTGTAAGACTCCACAAACTGATAATCCCCACAGAAGTTCATACTTTATCCGCTCTGGCGTCTTCCCTTATTTCATTGGTCAAATCCCGGATTTCACCAAGCTCCGCAGTTCTTGTATTTTATCTTATCTAAAAAATGGATCGCTAGATTATATTACTATTTCGCCCAGACGGAATTTCTTTTAAGCATGTTGCTACGCCCAGATTATAGAAGGAGTAATATAAGATAACCTTGGAAAAGAAAATAGAATAGGCAATGTGGAGGGAGGAAGAAAGCTAGAAAAACCACAGAGAGACATATATTAAGCACAGAAATAGCCTAATAGGTAATGCTTACGAAAAGATAAATTCAAAAGTTAAATACATTATATGGCGATATAGTAATAGCACTAACAATAATTTGTGTTGTAATCAATTTTTGCGGTTACAAAGCTTGTGCTATTACAAATACGAAAATATCCAGCAATTGAGTAAACTTAGATGCCTATCTAAAACCTTACCAATAAATAGGTGGAAAACTAAATTATGATTGCTTCCACAAGTAAGTCCTCAGTGCCTGTACACCATCTTTACCCTGCAATATCACTACTGTATTACTCCGTTGTCTCTGGCGTGACTTCGTGGAGTTTGCTTAACACTGTGAGTGAAAAGATACATTTTTTATTCCACATAAAATGCAACACTTTTATGTGGAAAAAATAATTTAATTTTTCATTCACCGGTGTATTACTTCAAATCAATCAATCTTTGCCAGTGATCCAGATCATATCTAGCATCTGCAAACGAATTAGCTCCGCTTTAAGTCTCGAAGAAAAATTTTCTCACTTCTCTACTTAATTTACGATGAGCCGGAGGATTTATCATCCACTGGAAAACCTGCGAAGATTTTACTAACCTGATCACTCTACCGTGCTCTCTCTCTCCATCTCGCATCATCCATCGTTCATGATCCCGCTGACCTGATAATTCCACGGCCGCCCTCAAGGCTACTACTGAGATTAAAAAAGCGACGAGAAATGCTGCAGGAGTGTCGTTAACGACTGAGGAAATTACCGAAGCGAGGAGAGACCGGAAAGCCATTTCTCTCGAGGCTTTGCCGACTTACTGCAAGCTTTTTACAGGTGACAATGCTAGATTCGACTTGATACGTTCATTTCGCGATATAAGTAGGATTACTACCTTTTAATCACTTTGGTTTCTTGTGGACTCCTCCAACAGGGAACGAAGATGTCGACTGGCTTCTAGCCTGTGAACGTGGCGAGTAAGGCTTTCATGATTACAGGTGTTTTTTCAGCAAGCGATTCTATGTGAAATCTCATTGAAACGAGCAAATGTAATTACAGCAGCCATTAGCATTATTGAGTGGAAGGTAGTAGTTAGGCTGTTTTTTTCGGCAACGCAGAGGCACAAAAAAGAGACCTTACTTAGGAACAAACTGAAAATTACATTAGGCCTAAGTGCTATAGGAATTATCAATTATCTCTTCCGTTAGTTTAGACATATAATCTCCTCAAAATATGAGTAACATTGCAATATATGACACCGACTGCTGACTAAAAGAACAAAGAATGTTCTACACACACAAAATAAGATTGAGCTTCAAATCAATCATTTTTCCCAGTGGGAATTAAATTTTCGACCAGCAGTTAGATGAAGAAATCTGATGCAAGACGTTTTTCATTGAGTAGAGCTGGAGCCTATGGGGAAAAGAAATCCGCTGAACAATTCATAAAGAGTCCTCTAGAAATCTGCGCTCTATGCGACGTGCTCTCAATGTATAGTCAACGTATAAAAGAACCCAAAGATTAAAATTCATCCGTAACATCATCTAAACTTTCATGAGCACCATATTAACAGTTCTCCGAAGAAACGTGCAGCAGGAGTCTGGGCGCCGGTTATTACGAAACAGTGGAGGCTTCATAGGAAGGAATAACTACTTCCTAGTTCAGCCAGACAATTTTTACCTTTGCGAACGCCAATTTTACATCGCTTGAAGGATTTAAAGTGTAATATATTCCAATTTCCATTCATCTGAACTTCTCACTCACCTCCTGCGTACGGATATCCAATGCCCCTGGATGTTGGTGCAATAAAAACTTGGGACGAACACTGTACAACTATTTCAACTTTTACAGATCTCGCATTTGGCACACATGTGGTTAGTTGCTTCCAAGCAGCCAATATGAAAATAGCCATTAATAAATTAAGTGCATTAACGCCCGGCGAGATAAAGAATCCTTTATCAATCAATACCCGTATGTGATAATTTGTTATCCCACAAATTGAATCAGGACAGTTGGCGAGTACGATACGATTCGATAAAACTCTTTTAACTATTAGGCTCTATTACCAGAGGAAGGATTGAATTTAGAGCCGAGGACCTATGATGACTCAAGTTTTTTTCATAAAGGCCGAGACAAGAGTATATTTTGCGACACGGTTATAGATGTAATAAAAGAAGACTAGAAACTATTTAAGATCATCTCTCTCGTGTTTTAGATCACTTATATTTTACAACCAACAAGGAAAACATATTTGATGGTAATTAGGTGAAATTCAGAGAAATATCTCGTACACGATACAACTCGAAGACTATCTTCAGTGCAAGGCTGAGGATACAAAAGAGCAAAATCTCTTTTTGAAAAAACCTCTCTATAGAGAAAATGAATGAAAAAATGAAAGAAACGCCTAGAAAATTTTCTCCCCCGCATTAATCGTGACACTGCTCCCAGAGTCCACCTCTAAAATGTATTGACAGAAGACTAGAAACTATGTACGATCATCCCTCCCGTGTTTTCAAGCACTTATAGTTTACAATTATAAAATAAACAATACTTGATAGAATATTAAGCAATATTCCAAGAAATATCTCGTACACGATACGACCTGAAGATAGTATTCAGTGCCCGGCTGAGGATATGACACAGAAAAATCTCTTTTTAAAAATATATCCATAGAGATAGAAGGAACAAAAAATGAACGAAATATTCCGTATATTCTCTCCCCCGCATTGATCGCGATACAACTTCCGCAGTCCCCCTATGTAATGCAATGAAAGAAGACTACTAATTGTGTACACAAATTATGTAACAAAAAGGAAATATTTTGATATTGACGGAAAATTCAGTAATATTCAGAGAAATATCTTGTGCACGATACGACCTGAAGACAGTTTTCAGTGAACGGCTGAAGATACGACACAGCAAAATCTCTTAAAAAAAAGTATCTCCATATAGATGGAGAGAGAGAGAATACATGAAAAAAACGAAATAAAATCGAGAAAAGCTTTTCCCCCACATTGATTGCGACATTGTCTCCGGAGTCCACCTACGTAATGTACTGAAAGAATACTAGAAACTATTTACGATCATCCCTCTCATGTTTTCGAGCACTTATATTTTATAACTAAAAAGGAAATAATATTTGATGGAAATTCAGCAAAATATCCCGTACTCAATACAACCTGAAGACAGCTTACAGTGAACGGCTGAAGACACAACACAGCAAAATCTCTGTTTAAAAAAGTCTCTTCATAGAGATGGAAATGGAAAATTTTCTCCCGTGCATTGACCTGCTCACGGAGTTCTTTCCTGTAATTTATTGAAAGAAGGCTAAAACTTATGCATGATCGTCCCTCTCGTGTAATCAAGCACTAATATTTTACAACCATAAAGTAACCGTAAAGTAAGTATAGATTTCAGGAAGGCTTTTGATATGGTGGATCATGCTATTCTACTTAATAAATTATAAAAAATAGGAATCCGTGGTGACAAACATACATGGTTTGTCAATTACTTGAAGGACAGAAAAATGGTGACCAAAATCAAAAATATAATAAGTGAGGAATTTGAAATAGAAATGGGTGTACCCCAAGGGTCTATACTTGGGCCAATACTGTTCCTAATATATATAAATGACATTTTTTAAATGCTGCAGTTATTGTGAATTGACTCTTTATGCTGATGATATTGTGCTTGAGCCGAAACATAGGGACTTTAACATAGCTCTACATGAAATGAAAAGTGATTTCAATAAGATATGGATGTGGACGCATGATAATAGGTTACTTGTCAATGAAAATAAGTCTAAAGTCATGCATGTAAAACACAAGGCATGTGATATACGAGAAATTAAAATACAGGCACACTACCACACATGCCTACACGACACTCCTAATTTATGTCAATGTCCCACACTGGAACAGGGTAACAAATATAGTTACTTGGGTGTTGTTATCGACCAAAATCTTAATTTTAGTGCTCACATTAATAAAATTAGTAACAAGTTGAACTATATTATCTGTACATTTAATTATTTGCCTGGAATATGTAATCTGAGCACATTGAAAATTATATATTTTTCTTTAATAGAGAGTATTCTAAGATATGGAATTAGAGTATGGGGTTCCAGTGGCAAAACAAACATTAGCATATTAAGAACGAAACAATTGAAACTCAAGAAAAATCAAAACTTAAGAAAATGGTAGGAGAAAAATATGGAAATGTAAAAAATCTCAATGAAGATGAATTGTTCAAATTGGTAGGTATTCTTCCAGTCGAATAATTACATAAGTATGTGGTTATAACTAATAATTATTTTAGTGAAAAGTACAAAACTCAGAATATGGTTAAATCTGTATTACCGCTGAGGGACAATAAAAAATACAATGTTAATAAATATTAAACCACTCATGGGAAAAGAAATTTGGAAATAGCTGTACCTACTTCCTTTTTACGAATTACGAATTGCCAAAAAAACTGAAATCACTAAGTACACTAAGTGCGGTTAAAAGAAAAATTAAAAACTGGTTATTTAAACAAAAATAGGAAAATAAGTACTTAAAATTGGTATTCAATAAAGAGATGGTTTTTGTGTTTCATTGCTAAGATTAAACAATTTGAAAACAAATTAAAATATTATTTTATTTAACACTGGCACCAGCTGACAAGGTGTAATGTGCAGCTTAGCAGGACCATAAATGGGCCTATTATTTATTTTTATGAGTGTTTTTAAACCTATTATCATATTTTATATATTTCATGACATTTGTAAAGGATTTCAATGACTGTATTATACAAATGTCTAATTTTCGATGTGTGTATCTGTATTTATATTTGTATTTATAATTAGTAAAAATTGTAAAATTGAATGTAAGCAATAAAATCTATTAATAATCATTAAAAAAATAATATTTCATAGAATATTTACAGAAATATCTCGTACAAGATTAGACCTGAAGACAATTTTCAGTGCACGGCTGAAGATATGACCGAGCAAAATCCCTTTTCAAAAAGTCTCCCCACACAGATGGAGAGAGAGAGAGAGAGAGAGAGAGAGAGAGAGAGAGAAGGAACGAAAAAATGAAAGAAATATCTAGAAAATTTTCTCCCCCGCATTGATCGCGACACTACTCCCGGAGTCCACCTGCCCCGACATCCCGTCTCAAAACAACACGCTCCGTCATCACACCTCTATGCATTTCTGCGGCCTCATACATTTTTCTCCTCCATAATATCTCGGAGAGCAGGAGGAGGAGGAGGAGCAAGAATGAAAAAAGAACAATAAATACTTCTACAACGGCGCAAAAGAGGAGAAACGCCGGTGACGTGAGGAGGGGGGGGAAGGAGGGGGAGAGGAGAGGTCGGAGGGAGGTAGTAACGGAGAGAGTAAGAGGGATGAGCTGAAGAGGTTGGTCTCCTGTCTCGTCGCCATGGTCGATACTGCAATCCCAGGGCACCCCGAAACGCGGTCAGCCTGTAAAAAAATCAGCAGCGGCGGCCGAGTGGGGGAGGAGGGGGCTGGGAGGCGGGGGATGATGTGGAGGGCGGTGGGAGGCGGAGGGTTGCGCAGGGGGAAAATCACTGGAACAGGAGAGAGGACTTGTAAAAGGGATTAAGGGGAAGAACACATGGGAGAGCCGAGTGCAAGAGAGGAGCGGGAGACGGTATACGAAGGGGGAATGCAAAAAAATTTAATTTTTTTTTTACGTCTCCGGAGTTCACCGGACCACGTTGCATTCGGCGTGCTGAAGGATGAACCTATGTTTTATGCATGTGCGATAGACCACCTTGATTTCAACTTTTATTATAAAGTATCCTACTATAGTATGGTGAAAAAAATTACTAAGTCATCGGTCATTTTTTTTTGCTTGCCAAACGATTCTGATGGCCCGTATGACCCCGGAACCCCGATAGGCTGCTGCTGAGCCTGTCATCGGGTTTTCCAGGGACCGGACCAACAGAACTTGACATACATCCATGCCCTGGGTAGTAAAAAAACCACCCAGGCGGGACTCGAACCCGCGACCCTCGGTTTAGCAGGCGAAGCCACCGGGGCCGGCGGGGTAAAGCCTGCTAAACCTGCTAAAAATAATATTCATTACTTCATCGGTCATTCGATCCAAATATTGGCTGACTGCAGCCATCCAACCTTCCGTATCTGACGCTAGCTCCCTTACCTCGTGTTTAGTCTTTCCTATGTACTTTCCTCTTTATTTGGCCCATGCATTTATTCCTGGGTCTTCCCCTGAGGACCTTCCCATCTATTTTGCCTTCAATTATGTTCTTCACAAACCCATTGTGTCTCAGAATGTGTCCAATCCATCTGGTTCTTCTTTCCTGTATGGTGCCCATTTGTTCCTTTCCTCTTCTACTCTTCAATACGCTTCATCATTTATAACTTTGTCCGTCCATTTTACCTTCAGCATCCTCCTCCAGCACTAGGTTTTGAAGCCTTCTAGTATGCTCTGGTCAGGTGTTCCCATGATCCATGCTTCCGATCCATAGAGTGCTATCAGAGATAGAAGAATTAATGCTGCAATTCCACATGGTTTACAGCGTTAATTCTTATATCCCTGATATCTAGGAATTCCACCACGTAAGGTCAGGAACTATCGTCTACATAGAGTGCTACCCTTCACACGAATGTTTTCGCATATTGTTTCCTGGTTTGTAGTCCTATTTTCTTTGAGCAGATTTCCTGGTTTGTAGTCCTATTTTCTTTGAACAAAGCAGTTGCCTTTTTCCCATGAGCACCTTCTTAGCTTGGGCTATTCTCTGCTTGATGTCAGTTGTACTTCTTCCGTCCCACGCGGTGGTACTTCCGAGATATGTGAAGACTTTATCTGAGTAACATAAAAATTATTTTAAAAATATTTATGTATTCCCATTTGATTATTCACTTGAATCATTACTTTTTGGCCTTTTGCCATTATTTTAGCCTGCTTCTACTGGCCTTTCAAATAGTTTGAAATGCAAGTGCTCATTTTTCCGCTGGTACAGGCGTTTCATGCGGTATATTTCCATGCCTTCTAAACTCTCTTTTCCGCGGCGTATAATGATTTCCTCCCGACGTATGGAGAGCTACGCTTAACACGAATGTTTTCACGTACTGTTTCCCGGTTTGTAGTCCTATCATCCTTGATCACAGCAGTTGCCTTTTTCTCATGAATCCTTGGGCCATAATTAAGTGGTGTAAAAATAATGCATTTTAACGCTGAAATACAAGCCTTATGGCAGTTGGAGCGAAATATCATTTTACCTAGAAAGCAATGAATTTGGTATCATTTCAAAGAAAAATATATGTGGACCCCAGAAGTCAAGGGGTCTAAGTGACATTTTTGAAAAAAAACAAGTTAGGTACAGGAATGGGATGTGAAAATGTTAATATTTTTGGTGGTAAAGGGATACAAGTGATTTTCTTGACAGGTGCTGCTATCTAGGGTAATGCCTCTTAACTGCTTAGTGGGTTGTACCAAACATTTTCAACTTTGACTTAAGTTTTGTCTAAACAATGGTTTTGTCACTTAGACCCCTTGAATTCTGGGGTCCTCATATCTCCATTCCATTGACTCCTAAAATTCATCCCCTTTCCCCGTTACTTTCCGAGATATAAGCCAGAAAATACCAGCCATTTTACATGGGAAATGGTACGTGTATGCACTCCAGAGAGACCTTATATTAAAAATGAGGCATTCCCTACACTTAAATCTCGTAAAAAATCATCAGTGTGTATTTTGTGTGTTTTCTCAACTATTTTTGAAAATTATTCATATTGTCACCGCAGTAAATTCATTGGGATCACAATGAACCTTCCGTTTTGATGGAGTTTCAAACGAACCGCGTGAAAAAAGTGAGTCAAGTTAAAGACTTTTTTAGATATTTTTATTTGATTACTTACGATTTCTGTCATGTAAAACTATTTTATTGCACCATCAATTAAGCTATATTTTCTTCAATTGTCCTACAGCTAGAGAAATTAAAACGTATACATCGAATATGGTATCTATTAAGATTAGGGAACTATTTCGCTCGTACTACCTTCATAGAAGTGCGATGGCACATCTTCACATAACTATTTTATTTCAATTTTCACGCAAATTAAATTATTCAAATACTTGTATGAAATGCACTTCATATTGAGACATCTAAAATATTTTTTCAGCGAAGGTCAAAGATAAAATAGAGGAGAAGTAGATAAATATATAGCATGGAAAAAAATCGCGATCTTTCGGTTGGATTCGGTGGTAACCTGGCAGGAAGTCTAACTACAAACCATTTCCGAAAAATAAAAAAAAAACACCCACGGAGCAAAGAAGAGCACTAGAAAACCACGAATGGAGGGCGGCCAAGAAATTTAATTAAAATTTTGGAGTCACTTTCCATTTTCTTCTGTTCCCTTTTTCATTCCATGCGACCGCTTTCTTGGCTGGAATAAAAAAATCTTGGAGAAAACACAAAGAGAGATTATAATTTAACTTATAAGACGATAACCCAAAGTGACTTCAAAATTGGATAACTTCAAAGGGCGCTCTAGAAGTCAAGGGAAATCCTACGTTACTTTGAATAGCTAAAGTCCGTCCACATCCAGAGCTCTTTTCATTGGAGGGCGACACTTGACTGCACTCAGAAGGAATAAAAACCTAATGAAATCTTTCTCCGCGGAAGTTTTTCGTTTGCAAAGATAACAATTACTTTTAGGCAAATGGAAACTAACGTTTATAAAACGCCCTTAATTTAGATCGACTTTGCACGATTTTGAGAGTTCGCACTGCGCTGACGACATTCGAAAAATTAATTTTGTAACAATATCCTCATTCTTCTTCAAAATCAATCATTTACTGATATTTGTACTAACATCTGACCGCGTTATCTTCCAATTAAAAACATTTTGAAAGCCTAGCGGAGAGTCCGAACTGAATGAATAATAACTTCGAAGAATTTAGGATTCATTTTTCCTTCGGAATTCCTTCACGTTATCCACCATTACGCCACCGAGGGAGCCAGCCATAGGCATTCCCGGAGAATTTTAAGCTTTCTACCGATAAAATCCTAAGCCTGACATCGTGATCACTCTATAACTCATGCCAACAACGCACGCATGAGGATTAGGCCATTCTGCCATATATTCACATCGATTGACAGCAATGGGCGATAAAAGATATGTGATTACCTTCCTCCGAGGACGAAGCCCGTCGCACGGTCATTGAAAGCTTGGTGTTCGACGGAGAGAAATTGAAATTTATCCGGCCATTTTACTTCACTATCTATACATTAAGATGCACTTCGTGGAAAATTTTATCGTGGCATTTATTTAAAAAAATTCACAGACCCAAGGCCTACGCTTGCGGACGGCTCATGTTTATAAAATTCCACTCAGCCTGAAAGGCAACTAGTTAGCTCCATTTTATATGCCTCTTAAAACCCATCTGAGCCATTAAATTCTGCAGCTGACTCTTAGGATGGCGTATGGATTAAGACAGGAAAATGTGACAAAGTAACTGCGCCAGTTAAACCAATGCGGAAGCCTAATCATAGTACTTAAACGAATAGCCTTCTATAGATAATAACAGCTATTAAATTGTTACGATGTGTCTTGTAATAGCACATAAATCTCATTGGCCACCTAATTAGACACTGGGACATTAGCTCAATTTCCTGATGTTTCTTGAGGTGGTACCTTTAAGACCGAAGGTACTTACGACAACAAAGATAAGTAAATAAGCCATATTCTCCAAAATAAATGGAAAAGTCACGCAGTTTTTATGCTGAGAACAGTAGAAATTTTCAAGGAGTAGTGAAGATAGCGAGAAGTTTTATTTAAACACACGCGGAAAAAATATAATTCACATCAAAATACGATGCCACACCCGAGAGGTCTACTTACGACCAGACGTGTTTCATTTGTTAAGGCATATACTCACTTGGAAGTCACTTCCATAATCGTAGCCTTGGAAGTCACTTCCATAATCGTAGCCTTGGAAGTCGCTTACAATCGACACTTCGATGTGTGGGCACTGACTTCTATGGGTGCTTTCGATTTGCGGCTATAGCCGGCGATAGACGGCGATCGCCACGCCGCGGTGCTTTCGATTTAGCGGAATAGCCGTCTATCGCCGGCTATCGGTGGCTCTCCGCTATGAGGAGAGCCGAACAAAGCAAGATCGATTTCCGCAACTGCCGTCTATAGCCGTCAATCGCCGTTCTAAATCGAAAGCACCTTATGGCAGTAGGAGGTCGAGAGTGTTAGTAATCGACCAAGATCGGCACTTGCAAGGAAAATACTAGGAGGCTTCTATTTAGCCTGCAAGAAGCATATCGATTCGATAAAATCGCATCACATCCGGTGGAATCTTGGTCACGTGACAGCACACAGAAATTTAAAATGTAAACAACGAATAACTTAGCTCGAGGGGGACTTGTTGCACGTGTATATATTTATTTGTTCTAGAAAAGACTTTAAATTCTCAAGAACCTCCAAAGTATGCTCAAACACTTATCCCTTATTAAACAATAATAATTAGTATCTCAATTCTCAAACTAGATACGAAGTATTAATGCAGAATTAATGTAATGAATACAAATTTATTAAACCCACGAATGCCAATGGGACTCTAACAGCGATATATGAACTTATATACGCTATATTGCCAAATTTAGATGATTTTCGTATGTGCCATATTCATTCTATAACTACGACATCCATTTGTTTGGGAAAAGCCAGAAGTTATGAGTAACCGAAGCGATTCCCTGCGAGTGGCGATACGATTCGAGATATCGCTACACTCGATACTTCCATATAAGTCAACTTTCAGATGTAAAGCTGCCTTCATTCCCAACATAATGAGTCCATTACTCAGCAACTGAATTTTCAAGATGATTGGCACCAAAAGAAGACAACTTTAGAAAATTTTCCACCAGAGCCGGTATGCAAACCCAGGCATCCGGGATGGGAAGCCTGCGCTCTAGTTGCCATACCTAACCGATTCCATTACACGACTTACGCGCCATAACAATGATGAGTTGAAAAACGAAAACGCAGACTGACACAACACTTTTGTTGTTTTGTTAAACGTATAATAGGAAGGTCCTCGGATGAAAAAGTCAAAGAGATATGCTACTTCGCTCTGGTTAGGCCACACCTCGAATACGCCGCGAGCATTTGGGACCCTGGTCAAATATATTTAACCAAATTAAAATTCTAAAATACAAAGGAAAGCAGCGCGCTCTGTTAAAAACTGCTACGAGCGTACATATAGTGTCTCACAAATTTTAGAGGGATTAAGGTGGGAGCCCCTAGCGACTCGGAGGCTACACGCTAGGCTTAGGTTGCTTGAGACATTCTGAACAGATATTTTTCAGAGCGACATAGAGAATATTATCTTGACTCCTCACTACATCTCTAGGTCTAACAGACGCGATAAAATAAGAGAGATACACTGCCGAACAGATAGGTTCAAGAACTCGTTCTTTCCGTGAACAATAAGCGATCACAATAAAAATTAAGCTCACTAAATACACTTCTATAATTCATTTCACCATTTCATCTCCAAAAAACCTACACCCTTATACGGCTGGTGACCTAACACTCCCTGCCGCACGCCCATGCGGCGGCTCGCGCGGTATTATGTAGATACGCTATTCATTCTCCTCTTAATTACATAGTACGGAATATCTTCAATCAAGGAAGGCAGTCTCTTACACTCATATCACGGGCAAGGCTCCTTACGTGAAAACAGTATCCCGATGGATGTCTCCGGCGCTACACGGTGCTCTGAAGCGCCAACCAGCCCATTTGAATGATTTGCAAGAGCCTCGCATGTTTCCAAGACGGGAATGCCCATCTCCCGAGACTCAATGAGGTGTGAAGACGAGATGTGCTCGTTGAAGGGCCATAAAAAGTTGAACCTTGCTGACTCCACCGGGCGCCCAGGGCGAAGTTGTCGCAGCTCGGGGCCCTTCGATGGAAATTCCTGAGTTTTAAGGCCCGCGATGCCTATCTCTCACTGAAATTTCCCGCAGCCCCAGCGGCGTTCCCACAGCTTCCATCGGAAATGACTGCGTAACGCGATCGTAAAAACGGCCGACGTTACGATAGACGACGCCCGGAAGCGGTAATTATCCCCGTGACCTACGGCCGAGGCATTAAAACGTCACCCGGAAACGTAATGGCGGCATGATTCTTCCTTGCTCGGGACGGATATCCGAAATCCTAATGGTAAGCAGGTTTACCTTTGGTTTGTCTTTGCTCTCTCGTCGAGTCCTTACCGTACCACACCTCACCAATAAGGCCACTCGTACCTCAAGGCCGCTTTACACGGTACATTTTATTGTACAAACAAATGTATCATAGAATGTACAAGAAACTGAATGTAAATAGAGCAGATTCTATTTCCTGATAAGTCATTCAGACAATCATACAATTTTCCGATTTACACAGTACAATTTTCCTCATGCAAGAGTTCATACGTTCGTTTGTACATAATAAAGTGTTTATATACAATAAATTGTACCGTGAAAAGCGGCCTTAAGATTTTGGCCTCACCGACAGATTACCGCCATCTTTCTCGGTCCTGCATCATCTTCATCGGAGCATTCATCCGCGCCGGGGCTTTTCGAATTCGGTCTCTCCAGCGCGGACGTGGTTGTCTGCGAACGTCTTCAGCATGGTGTGTGGGTTCCGCCTACTTACACGGCCTACCCAACTCATCTACATCTACACTCTGTCCTACGGGCCGCCGCATGGGAGTGTAGCTGGGGGTGTTAGGACACACGCCGTGTTAAGGATGAGGTTTTGGGAGGTGAGATGGTCAAGTGCATTAACCCTACGATCGACACGTGACCTTTTATGACGCGGATCAACACGTGGGGTCTCACAGACCCAAATTGATAAATTTATATTTCCTTAATTATATTTAGTCGCTTCCCGTTTTTCTTCTCTAATATATATATATGAGGTTGCCTCTCTGCAGTGGTATGGGTAATGGGAAGCCTTTGTAAAATAAAAAAATTGGCTTTATGCACATATACTTATAGTAATATTTAACCACTAGCTGACCCGTGCGAATATTTCGCACAGTATGCAGCTTCATCCCGTTTCTTCCTTCTTTCTTCCTGTTCTTCTACCTGTTTCTTCCCATGGACAATTATATGTTATTAATGTTTGTGACAAATATACATAACGTAAACGGTAAACGGTCACACTGATTACATGTAGAATGTAAACAATCTAACTAAACGATGTGTTAATAGATGGCACCTCCTACAGTCTTTTAAGCACGTAACCATCGTCAACATATTAGTTGATTATATTATCTGCAGATGGCGTTGTTTCATTTTTTTAACAAAAATTTTAATTTTAAACAATTTGTCTATTTTTAATCAGTATCGGGGAACATAAGCTTTAAAACTATGTTTGAATCATTAATTTTGATGAATAATGACGGGAGTTATAGCGCTGCGACAAAACAACACCTTTGAGAAAAAATATATACGGATTCTGTAGGAAAAACCACCCTTGCTCTCACGCAACCCGCACATAAGTTCAAATGCGTTAGTTGCCGAATCTCCAGGGTAGAAATAATATACATGATTATCAATTTTTTAAACAAATACACAAATTATAAACTTTTTCATTTTTCGTCAAAAGCGGGGAACGTAAGCTTAAAAACGATGTTTTAATCATTAATTTTGATGAAGAATAATGGAAGTTATGGCCTATCCACAAAAAAACACCTTTGAGAAATAATATATACGGATTTGAAATATCATAACAAAACAGCAATTCGAAAAAATGGCAAAAGCGATAGTCCTCTTCAAAAAAGAGTAAAAGTACTTACCAAAATTTTTTCCGTTAGGAAGAATAAAGAAAAACAAGTACGTATTGAAATACGACGAACAAACTTTCATTTAGAATGGCACAAAATTGCTACGTGAATACACACGTTGGGTCCGAGAGACCCACACTGTCTTCAAAGCATTCGTAAACTGAACACGCTAACGTCACAATGGCGATTATAATGTAGAACGAACAGTTGAGGTGAAGTCCGAAGCTACAGAGAAAATCAAATTACATCGCCCAGCTATTTAGGAAATATTTTAACAAAGAATGCCCGCTGGGTCTCAGAGATTCAACGTGTGCAACGAACGGTTAAGACTGAATTTAAAGCGGCGCTCAGGTTTTACTACAGTCGCTTATTGTGCGCGGAAAGAACGAATTTTTGTTCATATCTGTTCGGCAATATATCTCTCATATTTTATCGCTTCCGTCGGACCTAGAGATGTAGTGAGGCGTCAAAATGATAATCTCTGTGTCGCCCTGAAATACACCAGCTCTGAACTACTCAAGCAAGCTAAGCCTAGCGCGCAGCCTCCGACTCTCTAGGGTCTCCCATCTAATCCCTCTAAAATCTGAGAAACTCTATATTTTCGCTCGTAGCAGTTCTCAGTTTTCTACACTAGATTTGAGCTACAATTCCAGGGTCTTGAAACAAGTTCCATTAGTCCTAATGTTTTATTATTCTCCAGACCCCTTGATCATGCCTTGGTCCAAAAATTGTACGCAAAACCATTATTTTCAAAAACGATAACTTTCCCTCGGACTGCTTGGTCACTGTCTACGTTACTCTTCCATACAGTACTACAGGCATAATAATTACGACTGCATAAAAATTATGCACCAGTAAATTCTTATTTTCTGCATCTTGCAAAAGAAATGGTAACCTTAGCCAAACTAGCATGACTGGCTGTTAGTGAAGAAAAAACTAAGTACCTGAGAGTAGGAAGAAAAGCAAATGAAGAGCGTCATCCGCTAAGGGTAGGAGACAAAATTTTTTACAAGATGTGCAGAATTCAAATATCTGGGGGTAATCATCAATCAAGATAATAAAGAAGAAGAAGAAATACAATCAAGCGTGATAAATTCAAACAAATGCTTCTGGGATACGCAAAAACTCCTCAAAAGCAAAATATCATCTAGGAAAACATAGTTAAAAATTTAAAAGACTGAATTACAAACAGTTTCTCTCAACGGCTCAGAAATATAGGCTTTACGTAAATACATGGAGAGGAAACTGGATTACATTTGAAAATATAGTCCTCAGAGCAACAATAGGACCAGTAGAAGTAGGTGAAGAGTGGCGCATCAGAATGAAGAAAGAACTAAGAAAAATTTTTCCAGATCCTAAAGTGACAACTTTAATTAAGGCAATACGTCTGAGATGTCTATAGACAAAGTCTACAGTCGAGGAGAAGGAATTGTGCCGACAGAAATTTTAACAGGAAGACCTGAAGGCAAAAGGCCCTAAAAAAGTCCAGACTGAGGTGGTTGGACCAAGTTCAAAATGATACTAGAATAATCGGAAGCTCAAAAGAGACGATGGAAACTGAGAAAGAAGGCGTTAAATTAATGGTGAGGCCAAAAACCTATTACGGTTTGAGTGCCCATGGAAGAAAAGTAAGTAAGTGGAAACAGTCTTACTTTTGCATTTCTTGATAAACATTGTTTTTTTTAAGTTTTGAAGAGCCCAGTATATCATCTAAAATTGACAGCCTCACCCTAGATAAATCTCCTTATTCAGAAACATCAGCAGACAGCCCGTCGACTTCAAACCAAGAAATGTAACACCTACATCTAAATAATACGCTGCGAACTACCTCAGAGGTGTGCGACAGGGGGGTCAATTATGACCAGCATGAATTACAAAACACAAAACTTGAGTTTGTGTAACTACAACTTCAAATGCACTAGCAAAAACCTGCAAACACTTGTGTGGAGGCTAAATTTCTCAATTACACGACAAGTTTACGGGGCTGTATACGCCGAATACGCCTCTGCAGACGCCTACACGCTTTAGTGTCTCGAACTTAATGTGTTTCAGTGAGTTAATAGTCTCATCAAGTGACTCGAAGTACGGGGGATAGAATGTAAACCTAAGATAGGACATTATTCTCATTTTCACCAGATTGAGATCGGCATAAAAACGAAGATATCCTAAGACTATAATCAAGCGAAAGGACAGATGTTTTTAACAGCCAGTCTTCGACTGCCATTGGTAATACCAGTCCTTACCATAAAAACGAGATAGAATTAACGTCCCATTAGTTGGACAAGATTTACATTAATGACATTCCGAAACAGGAACACACATTTTGTAGTAGAAACTAAAGGTTTAGCGTTACAGACATAATTGTCGTACAACCATGGTTTCCATGCTTTCGCATTCATTCATAAACATAAATGTTTCCTTTGAAGGTACTTACTTCTCAAGACATTTCCCTTCGAATGTGATCAATAACAGCAATCCTGAAATGGTTCAATCTTGTAATTGAAATTTGACCAACTTTCTGATGACCTAGAACCACGAACTTTTGTCCATAGACCCAATACTAGTGACGATACAATAATCTATTTAAATAATGTCAATACTATATTAATAATTCCTTTGCTAAAAGATTTTCTTGTGAATAAGCTGCTTGTCTGCGTCAAATCTAGTAACCAAAATTTTACAAACTTCCCGATGACTCAAAGATTTAGTCCATAGACCCAATTCCGGTGAAAATACATTAACCAATTAATGCCGACAGTAATTAATTAACTAGGCGTTAATATTCGAGGGATGCACCACCAATTACCACGCCCCTCTTATCCATGGAGTCGTTCTCTACGATTTTCGCTTTTGCTCACGGACTGATCCGCTCCAAGATTCACTCAATAAAAGACCTAGTGTTATTAACACCCCCGAAAACAGATAAAAAATTTTCAGGCATTGGGGCGGGACTCATTAAGAAATTAACAATGTAATTTATAAAGTTAGAATATCATTAAAAGTAAAGCGCATTTTCTACACCTACATACTACCCTACGAGCCGCCGCATGGGTGTTAGGCGGAAGGTGTTAGGTCACCAGCCATGTAAAGATGTGAGGTTTTTGGAGGTGAAATGGTGACGTGTATCATGGAAGTGTATTTAGTGGAGTTCAGTTTTTATTGTGGTCCATTACTGAGCGCGGAACAAACGAGTTTTTGTACGCATCAGTTCGCCAATGTATCTCTTTTATTTTATCTATTCTGTCAGACCGAGAGATGCAGCTAGGCGTCATGATAATATTCTCAGTGTCGCTCTGAAACAACAGTTCTGAATTTCTCAAGCAATCTAAGCCTAGTGTGTAGCCTCCGAGTCTCTAGTGGCTCCCTCCTTAATCCCCCTAAAAGTAATGAAACACTATAGCTTCGCTCGTAGCAGTTTTTAACGAGAAGTGCAGCTTTTATTTGTATTTTATTATTTATTTTGGTTAAATATTTAGGACCAGAGTCCCTAATGTTCACGGCGTATTCGAGGTATAGCCTAACCTAAATATTATTAATCAATGAAAACTTTTTCCTTTAAAAGTCTGTTTTAACTACGTGCTATTATTACGGGAGATTTTCAGCCGGGTATCGGGTGGGTCTGGGACGGTCACACACGGGGGCGACCGCAGAGAGCGACCCCTGAACAACCCCGACAGGTTTCCCTCGCATGAATAGGTTGTCGGAAAAGGGACGCGAATGAGGAATACAAGCCGCACCGTGGGAATGCAGACGCACATCCCCCACACCCATCTCCGGGCACCTCCGGTGCAGTCCGGCGAGCTGTCACGGGTGGAGTTTTCAAGCAAGGAACGACGGCCTTCAGTCCTTTCGCCTCAGACACTCCTCCCTCCAGATTAAACTATTGGCATATTGAGTTACTGTCAGCTCCACTAGAATCCTCACTGAAGGGGGCTGAATACCCCGGCCGAATACGCATCTGCAGACTCCTCTGCACGTTTATGTTACTGCTATTTTCTGTTCCTTACAGTAAATCTGTTTTCATAGAGATCAAGAATAAGGATTACTATTTATAATAACTATTGTAATTTATCGCTTTTGGCTGTTTACGTACCTACAATCAATCGCAAGAGAAACGTAAATTTGTCGAAAGTCATGCGAACGCTATGACGCGGACGACAAGTATTTCTAAAATTCTTTGCACTTATTGTAAATAGATATCCTTCAACTCTTAGGAGAATAATCAAAATTACAAAAACTATACATAATTAAGTCACACTGTACATTCTCGTGAACCCTTGCAACGTATATTCCACTGTGCCATCAGTGGCGCTCTTGTCCGTGGCGGGTAATGAAGGGGAAGGCAAAGATCTCTCCTGGGCTGCGGTAGAAGCCAGAACTAAAAGGGCAAGGTATACAGCTCCCTTAAATTAGAATTACTTAAAACCACCTAATTCCGGGTTAAATTTCAAATCTATGAATGCTGCCGATAGGGAATAGCTCCACTTTACGATTACGAATAGTCTGAAATATAAACCGAAATAGAATGTAATTATTTAGAAAATAAAAACCTAAGGTTGGCTACTGTTCCTCTTTCCACCAGATTAAAATCAGCATAAAAACAAATGATATTCTCAGACTATAACCAAGCGAAAGGACAGTTGTTGATAACAGCCGGTGGTCGACTGCCATTCACAACACGTCCTAACCCAGAAAGGGGGACAGAAGTAACGTTCTGACAGTTTAACGATACGCCCTGAAAGAGGAACCAAATTGCAATGAAATACGCATTCGGCTTCGCTGTGGAAATGATTTACTCCAGAGCGCCATTGATTTAACTTTCTCGAGAATATCGAGGCCGACTACAAAGTCAATCAACTATGTTCAAGGCTTCATGCAAATACGTACGATCCAGTTGCTATGCGAAATGACTCAGATGTGCGCCAATATACGGCAAAAGTGCTCCCATATACATTCCACACCAGCTCGCAGCAGACAGTTCGCGCGAAATGACCCTTACCATACAAAGCAGCACGTAAAATTACTTTGGGCGAGATATTTCTCGGTCATAATGGAAACCGTATTATAATTTCACGTTTTTGTTTCAGCGACTGTAGGAAGGCCGAAGTAAATTAGGCTATATTAATGGTACACTGTCATTCTTCTACACGACAAAATTGTCAGTAATTGAGTAAAAATACAACTATAAGTCTTGAAACTTACATGACAGAAACTTGACGGTACTTGACAGTAACTTGACACATTTTTTCACGCGACGCATTTGAAACTCCTTCACAACACAAGGCTTTTTCGTGATTCTGAGAGGAATACTGCGGTGACTAAATGATTTATTTCTGTAAATAGTCGAGAAAACATACAAACTACACACTCAATTTTTTTACGAGAGCTATGATTTAGAAATTCCTCAATTTTTTACATAATGTCACTCTGGAGTATAAAGACGCCCATATCCCATTCAAAATGGCTGGTGTTTTATGGCAAATATCTCGGAAAGTTGTGCAATAAGGGACTGATATTTTGGTATCCTTGGATGAGTATGATATTTTGCTTTTAAGTGAGATCAAAATCATTGATTTTTTAGGTGAAATGATATTTCGCTTAAACTACCTTACATCAAGAAAAGACAATCACTCTTTAAAAATACAAATACCTTACTTTCACTTCAATTTTACCATTTTACTTTATTCTTTACCAGTAGCCTATTCTGCCAACATTATAGGTTGATTCAGCACACTTTTCAGCTAGTATTTCATGCTTATATATATTCAAAGATATTCGACGATATGTGGAGGAACAACATGATGAAGTTAAGCCAATACAGTTTGGTAATGTTCTGTCAAGTTTTTGGTAATATTTTAGTAAGTTCTGGGCACGGTTTACATCACTAGAGCAAGTTTAACAAGTTTATTCAAGGGCAAGTTTATATCACTATATTACATTAATTTGTCGGATTCGTGATAGTTGTGGGGTGAAGGCGGCGTAGGAAGACGTGGGAACCCGGGAAGACGGGTGGGTAGGTGCACGTGATGAGGGACGGACGAAATATTTTGAAGGGGGCGTTCAAAAATTAAGAGAGCCGGGAGAGGAAAGGGGGAATAGGCGGGAGACGACGACGTGTGCATCGGAGGGGCAGCAGGCATGCGGCTGCGTCTGTCTGGGCGGGGGCGGAGGGACGGGAGGGGTTGGTTTTTCCCTGGAATACCGCGGCGACGACGGGGGTGGAAAGGAATATTTCTGGATTGGGAATGAAACGGGGGGGAGGGGGCTGCGGTGGGGCAGTTGGGAGGGTACGGTGGGGGTGGCGGGGGCGGTGCTGAGAGGATGGAGGGAAGGATTGCAGTCTTGAAGCGCACACAAGGCTTTGGGGGGGCAAAGAGATTTTACGGAGGCATACACTAAGTTTACCAATCGATCTCAGATCGGTATGGTAAACGCAACGGGCTGGTGGGGTTGATCTGAGGGAAGCGGGCCGACTCGGCCAGTCTGAGATTTCAGATCGATCTGAGCCAGCGGGTCTGTGGCGCTCTTCGATATTCTTTTGGTTGTCATTGGGAAACAAAATATAATCGAATTTATTCAAGGCGTGTGTTGTAACCACTTGAAACAAGCGTGCAGTAATGGCGAGTGATAAGTCATTGATGATATTGTGGCATATTGCAATTGTCTCTCCTATTGGGCAATTCTGCACTTGTTTACACACCGGGTCAATCCTACTTCAACTGATGGTTTCGATTGTTCACAATCGATATTTTCAGACCGTGTTGGTGAACCAGGCGATTTGAGTCGGCTTGCTTGGAATTTTCAGATCGGTCCGAGCTCAGATCGATCTGAGATTGATTGGTAAACGTGGTGATGGAGCACTCCCAGGAATGTTAAACGAAACCGGAACCTAGCTTACAGTTTCGTTCCGGTACGAAATTATACGCTTTCTTTTTTAAGATGGCTTCGGTTCGGAATGAAACCTAAGGTATGGCTTGACTTTGTTTCGTCAACGGAACGAAAGTAGAACATAGAACGAAATATAACGTTCCAGAACCGTTCATCTTGCATAGTTTCGGCTCAAGTGAAGTGGGGGATGGACTTTTGATTCGCACTCATGGTTCCGGGCTCAATTTGGGCTGATCTCAGGGAATCGTTGATGTCTATCCCTTCACGTACACTCACAAAGACACCGTAAACAATGGGGATCCTTATAGTGTACATACAAAGTAAGCTTGGAAACAGCGCAACTACGGGACTCTCGGAATATCACAACAGCGAAGATCTTACGTGTCTCAAAAACAGATAACTTACTAACCTAAGCATAAGGAATGCGTATCGACAAGAAACAATGCGAAAAATAATATTTTAGATATGACAAGGAGTACAATATTTGAAAATAGGACTTTTTGGAATCCTAATAATCTGAGTAATACGTTTCCGGGGATATTTCCAAATAACTTCTTTTATCTGATTAGCATTATTCCATTACCAATATCACGATTTCACGATATACATTAATCATATCTTTAGTTTGTTTCGCAATTTGTTTATCATCTACTTCAAATGTAAAAACGTGCGCTCCGCCCCACAAAAAAACTGACAGTATGGGCTCTCATTGCGATTCGTTTCCTGTGCATATCTCCGTAAGTCCGGAGATGCGGTGTTGCCGAGAGCAGTAAGAGAATTCATTCCGTGTGTGGCAATACAGTAACCGACTCCAACTTACCTCTAAAATATCCAAATATTATTCCCTAAAGTAACTTACTTATACACCAGGGTTGAAATTCGCCATGAAAAAATCATTTGACTTGACCGGGATTCGAACCCGGATCTCCCAATTGCAGGAAGATGGCTTTGTGGTGTAACTGGCTAACACACCTGACCGGCAATTGGGAGATCCGGGTTCGAATTCCGGTCAAGTCAAATGATTTTTTCATGGCGAATTTCAACCCGGGTGTATATGCACCCGTGCGAGTGACTTCGTACCACATCATTTGTTTATGCAATGATTGGAAATTTAACTTATTTATATCTGAAACGATAATTGAGATGGTTTCCAAGGTGCCCTAGAGGTGAACCTAGATATATCTCCATAAAGATGACTGCAGCAACATAAACCGACTGTAGTTCTATTTCTTTCAAAATAACTATGGCAATAATGTCGAACTATTTTTGACCATAAAAAAATCCCAGTAATATGCAAACAGATTCAAAACGAAAACGGTTTTTTGTAAAAAAATATTGCCTTTTCATTTCCCGGAAATGATACCCTTCTCAATTTTTTTATTTTCGCATTACTATATTTTTCAAATGTCGTTGGGGCTAGGAGGCAGGACAAAAATTTTTGGTAGTGAACGAAGAGAAAATAGCTTGTCACACGACTTTTTTTGGAGTTGATCAGGGTACAGTAGGCGTGGCGTAGAGCCTCAAAAATTCAATTGCTCTCACATCTCCGTTGAATGAACTTCCTAATTCTGCTTACTGTGTTGCCAAACCTTATCACAACTGGGCCTATTTCATTGTGAGCCACATATTCCGCCGGCCGCCGTCGAAATAGTTAGGTAAGCAACAAAAACAGAAAAGTTACGACACTTATTGTAAAAATCAATCCTTATTCTTGAGCTAAGAGCACACAGATTTGCTTTAATTAGCAGAACAGAGCCGCAAAATTAAAGCGCGAAGCCGCCTGCAGAAGCGTTTTCGGCCGGTGTATACAGATCGCTTAAGGTAGCTCGAGCGAAATATCATTTCTCGTCGAAGTCAATGAATTTGGTCTCATTTTGAATAAAATTATCTTACCCTTCCAAAGGTACCAAATTATGAGCCCCATACCGAACTACTTTCCGAGATTTTTGGCGAAAAATATCAGCCCATTAACATGGGAAGTAGTACGTATAATCACTCTAGAGAGACCTTGTTTAAAAAATTAGGAATTTAAACACCTAGATCTCGTCAAAAAATTACCACTACGTAGATTGTGTGTTTTCTCGACTGTAAAAAAATAAACCATATCGTCATCGCAGTAATCTTTTCAGAACCGTGATAAACCTTCCTTTGTGAAGGAGTTTTAAATGTGCCGCGAGAAAAAAAGAGAAAATTAAAGACTCAAGTGTAAAATTTTATTTGATTACTTAGATATTCAATCATATAAAGGTAGGTATATTATTGCACCATAAGCAATGCAATATTTTATTCATACTTCCAAGAGCTGCTGAAATTGAAAACTATTATTCGAGTATGGTCTTCATTATGGCTTGGGAACAGGGGACTATCTCGCTCAAACTTCCTTAACAGTCGCATTAGTATGAAAAATCCTTCGGTTCACCACGAAATCTCCCTCCGAAAGAGTATGGTAGAGTCATGCTCGGAAGGGGGTAAACGCCTTGAAGAACTACGAGACCGCGGGGCAGCTTCACGAGACGCCCACATAACTTGGGAAAGGAGGGTTGAGGAGGAGGCGGACTGGTGCAAGAAGGATACGGGCTTACCCTTGGGGGACGGGGTACACATGAGACGGGCGGCGGGAAGGAAAAGAATCCGGGGCAGGAATAGTTCTTTTTCACCCCTGCCCCTCACCCTTAAAGGAGTCTCAAGCGTATACCTTGACATTCCCTCCCCTACCCCCAACACACCCCCACGCACGCACATCCAAAAATCCCGTCCCATCGGCCCTCGCGCGCGCGGGGGTCGGGGATTAATGTCCAGGAATTTTAAGGTCCCATGTCGCAATTATTGCCGCGTCGTTGAACGTTCGTCACATTACGAATTACAGGGGAGGGGTGGGACGCCGCTAATTGGCGGCATTAATTTCAATAATTCACACCAGGTGGGGTGAAATGGGAGACGCCGTTGTGGTTCTTGGCAACGTTTGAGCTTATGGGCTGGGGACGGGGAAATGTATTTTTATTTCTTGTACGTTTGATTACAACTGGAGCATCACCACATTTTTTAAGTACGGCACATTAGTGCGTTTAGCTGCTAATTACGCCATTACAGGGAGTTCTTTCTATACGCACGGGGCCCACTATAAATCATTGGACAGCGAAGTCATTGAGCAATGGTAAATGACGCATTGCTAAACAAACTGTTTGTCAGTTTGTCATTTTCGTGGTATAATCCTCAGTATACAATTATATATACACCACAGAAATTCACAGCGAGATGGCATTTTCCGATGTTACCCAGCATTTATTCAGCAACTTCGCATTATATCATTGGTCGCTCAATCTTAAGATTGGTTGACTGTAGCCCTCCACCCTTCCCCAACTAATAAATTCCCTTACCTCCTCGTATCTCCTTCTATCTACTTTTATGATTATTTGGTTCATAAAATTATTCCCGAGTCTTCCTCTGAGGACTTTCCCTCTATTTTACCTTCAATTATGTTCTTCATAAACCAATTGTGTCTCACGGTGTGTCCGTTCTATCCGTTTCTTCTTTTCAGTATGGTGTTCCATATGGTTATTACATCTTCTTCTTTAAAGGTCCTTTAGCACTTCTTTTTTCGCCTCTGCATACGATTTATCCTTCTTCATTCCATAAATGAAACATATTCTCCTTCTTCCCCTTCTCTGTTTACCCAACATCCTTCCCTCTATCACAGTCTTGAGCAACCCATCGCCCCTAATTACTTCCTCCAGCCACTACCCTGCCTATCCAGGATTTCTATCTGAAGTTTTCTTCCCTCGCCTCTCACACCAAGCACTTCCTCGTTGGTCTTCCTTTCCGTCCACGACACCTTCTCATTACTTCTCCACACCCACATCTCAGACGCCTGCAGCCTATTCACACCTACCCTTCTCAGGGTTCAAGTTTCCCCACCATACAACGCTCAAGCGATCAAGCTCTTCACCGGTCCCTTCGCATACATTACCCTTAACCCAGGGTCCACGTATTCAGTTCCCTTCTCTTACCAAACGCTTCCTTGGCTAACGCTATTCTCCTCCTTATGTCAATGCTACTATGCCCATTTTCTTCTAGCGTACTACCCAAGTAATTAAGGCATAAGAAAGATTTATTAGAAAGTCTTCAAATTTCAAACAAACGGTGTACAATACGTACAAAAATGTCTTCTCTTGATTCAACAAGGCTTACCTGTTGAGTAAGTTTACATTTACAAATGAGATATACATTACCAAAGTCTTCCACGTAACAAACACCTCCCCAATCACGCGAAACAGTAGTCCTCCCCAAACACCCATCTCCCTCTTGTGGCAGTAATTTACTCGAACTTACCTAAAAATAGAGAAAACAGAGTTAAGTGGACAAATAAACGATCAGCATAGGATGCATATATATTACTTGCATTGGCAAAAAAATCGTCAAAATTGGAACCAGCCAATATTGACCTATTTTTAAAGGCAATACACCATAGAACCGACAAATTTGTCTAAACTTACTGATGATAAACAGGTCAATTCTATTTCCAGGTGCAACAATGGTGAGCAAATGAAGAGTCTAATGAATTATCTAGTCATGTAACTTACACTAAATTCCATTGGTAAAGTATAATATAAGCAATTTTGGTAACATTTACCTACGCGCTACCATTGTCGAGTAAAATGATTTTCCATTCCATGCTCTCTAATCACTAGATATGACTAAAAATATTGAGTTACATTCGATGGTAATCGGGAAAAATGTACAAGGAATACAGAGGACATTTTGTAAAGAAAAGAAGGCGTGGACATCCACATCAAATCGAAAATAGTAAGTTAGGACTGGTCCACTGCAAGTCAGACCAAAATTCTATCCACAAAAGTCTGAGTCAGAATTTCGTCAATCCGAAAGACAACCATTTCCTATCGCCTTCCATGTAGATAGGTACATCGTTTGCAAAGAATAAGACCCCACGATATAATTATATTAAATAAACAAGACGCATTCAAATGTAGAATTCACGAGCGACATTGTCTTGAAGTGATCATGACTAGGGTTCAGCAAACCGTAAGAGGATAAGTAATGCCTCTAAGGACGCACTCGAAATAAATAGCCAACTGTGGAGGTTGGATCACATTTTATAGCGAAAAATAGCAGTACTCGTGCCGACTGCGACTTCCGAGGTGATCTCGTTCTCGAAACAATCACAATCGGCGATTTAGGTGGTCCGTATGCCCCTCTTTCCCCAATTTCCGACTCGCCATAGGGAGGTTCATCGAGGGCAAACCAACAGACTTGGCATGCACACGACTGCCCGGGGAGAAGTGAGACCCACCGCGGGAGGGATTTGAACCCACGACCCCTGTATTAGCAGGCGAGGAGAATGCCCCGCCACCACCGTGGCCGACTTAATTAAACAAATTTATATGGCTACAGAATTTGAATGCTCTCCAAACGAATCCTGAGGAAAGAGGCACAGCGATGCTACATCACACGCGGTCGCAAGTCGGTCCGCCACTTTGAGTCGCGGCAATCTTTTCTTTTTTTGAGTTATAATACGGCAAAGGGTCCCGTGCGATGCCCCCGCATCGGCGGCCGCAGTTTCCCAAAACCCGTGATTTAGGCCGTTCAAACTTGTCGCGTGAGGGTTTTTAAGCGGACCCCAGAGGCACCAAACGATCGAAGTTCCTGACTTATGCGCTCCGACCCGCAGATAAAAAGAGGCAGAGAGAGAGAGAGAGAGACCTTCCATTCCGCCTCCCATTTCTTCCGGGCGTTCATTCCGGCCGATTTATATATTTTCGACTCCGGAGGCGCGCGATCCGGTAATATTTAAAAAGAAAAAAATCATGGGTCTCATTTGTGAGAGCTGATTTTTATCTATGCGAGAGTTACGAGAGGATTAAGGGACCGCCGGGCCCTTTTCAAGGGAACGCGTGAGAAAGAAGACTGATCGAAGTACAGCAGGACAAAAGCATGGAGGGTAAGGTAGGAGGGACGGAAGGATATAGAGATGGGCATCTTGGAGACGAAAATGAAAATAAAATAATATAAATTCGGCCTCAAGCGTTGGACTTGAAAATAAAGAAGATAAAACTTTTTTTTCGTTTAAATTGAGGGTTAAGCTTCATCTTTCGCAAGATTATTATTTCGACCGCTTTATGGAACACTGTAACTACTATCACGTCTGGAAAACCGACCGTTTCTCTAATTACTCAATAACATTTTTCAAATTCTCGGGTCGGGTTTATGAGGTCTGAGGAACTGGTTAACTTTAGCTATAAACCTGGCGTAGTCTTCACACGAGTGCGACGATTTTGGGCGAGGGATGGCCTTTGTTTTAAGCACATCATAATATCAGTTAGTCTTCGTGAGCATTGGTAAAGGAAGAGCATGCAACACTGAATACTATACCGAGGATTTATTCAACCAGGCATTACCAAATGAACTATAATAAAATATGATAATGAACTTTTGGAAAAAGAATGGCTTTCCCCGGAATAATTATTGCATCAAAGAAAACAAAATATCTAACGTAGAATCTATTAGATACTTAGGCGTCACCATCACTGAGACATGTCATGGGGGAAACACATCAGAGAAATTACTAGTGTAGCAAACCATAGATTAGGATTCGTATAAAGGGTTCTAGGCAAATGCGATGAGAGAGTACGAGAAAGAAGCTATTTTACACTTGTCAGGCCTCATTTAGAATATGCCGCTAGTATATGGGATCCGTAGGAGAAAGGTATGATAAAAGAATTAGGGCGCGTGCAAAGGAGATCCGCTAGGTTTGTTAAAGGCCGTTATGATAAATTTATAAGTGTTACGAGCTTAATAGAAGAACTAGGATGGGAATTACTATCAGAACGCAGGTTAAAATTTAGGTTAAACCTTTTAAGTAAATTCGAAACCGATTTGTTCACAGATGACGTTAGATATATATTGATATCCCCTGCGTATTATGCTAGGTTTGATCATATTAACAAGATTACAGAGATAGATTGTCGTACCGATGGATTTCAAATGTCATTTTTCCCGCGTACTATAAGAGAAAACAATAGGCAGCGTAGCAAAGGGATAGGTAGGTGCAATATAGTTAGTCTGTAGTGCATGATGCATGTAATAAAAACCAATAATCCCTTCCTTATTATGTAGATACTAACCCTCTAGCTCCATCTGACCCTTTTTTCTAGCATGTCTCATTTAAATATCCTAGTTGCATGTCAAGAGTGCATGTTTGGTGATCTTCACCCCCTGCCACACACCCTCGTCGTGGCTCGCAGGGTATTACGTAGATCTAGATGTACCAAATGGGTCTTGAGACTTTGGTCTTTATCGTCCTATTCCTTATACTAGGAGAACGTTACGCCAGCAATAAAACTGAGGACCAATTCCTTCAACCATGTAACATTACTCGCCCACATAAGTCAGCCAATAACCGCCAATATTATTGAATTGCATTATTTTTTATTCCTACATTTTTAAGGGGCTTATATCCACCAATATACTGAAGTCAGATAACCACGGAAACCTGATCGAGTGTGATTCACCAAGAAATAAAGATTTTCATACCGATTTTGTGGTATAAAAGCGTTGAGAGAGCTCCAGCGTGTACTCAGCTATTGGAAGATTCTAAGTGACTAATTTCAGAGAATAAATTTCTTCACGACGGGAACAGAAAATATTACAGACTGCACCATGAAAAAGAAACTTCCACTGAGATAATTTATATTACGGCCGATTTCGGTATTTACAGCATCTTCAGGTTTTGATTTTTACAGACCTGAAGATGCTCTAAAAACCGAAGCCGATCGTAATAAATATCATCACAGTGGAATTTGCTCATTTTTCATAGTGCAGTCATGTTCCGTTTCCAATTTATCAGGCCTGAAACCACAGATTAAGATTACAGACCTTAAATAGGCAACAAAAACTATGAAAGCTGAGGAAGTAAGAATTGTAGAACTAAGGTACATGTTGGAAATAGGGAAAGGAGTACAAAAACTTTGCTATTGTGATGAAAGTCGTTTACATTAAGGCGTTATAGAATGTCCGAGTAAAAACACATTTTTCCCCATCACAAACATGAAAAAGTGGGAAACACGAGAGGGTAGGGAAGGGATATGAAGTGGAGGCCATCTGGGGTGAGGTCAGACGGCTTAGAGAACACATCTTCATTCCGGACGACAGTGAATTATCGCCGGAGAGAGGCAGGAGACGGTCCAGCACAGAATATCACAGAGGCGGACGCAAAGCCTGAAAGGAATGCTCAAGTGGCGACAACGTCCTGGGAAAAAAGAAACCTCGCCACATGAGATAACGCTTCATAATGAAGCTACCGCATCGGAGAGATGGGAAATGACGCACCTACGGCAGTCGTTCTCTCCTCCCTTCGAAATTGGACGGGGATGGGAGGAGAATTTATTCAGAAAAAAATTCTAACGCGGTTTCGAATTTAATCCGGTTGGGAATGACCATTACGAAGCCAAGGACGGAGTGACATCGTCCGACGAGAGATAATATATCCGACGGGGCAAAGACTCGGAAAAATAATGTATGCACCTCTATTTTCTTTTACGGTCGCCATTCCAATCCAATCCAATCATTTCGATCTTTGACGGAGACAATTCAACTCAAATGTTCCACCGGAATAAAAAAAAATCGATAACATTGGGATGAAAATGAGGAGTGAAGCGTAGTTTACGGGGCAGCCGGGCGGGAATTTCAGGTTATACTGACAAGATAGAAATAATTCGGAGATACCACGCGTCTTTCTTCAAGTACTGGAGAAAGAACAAAAAAAAACGAGCCAGAGGTCGACCAGCATTTCGCGCCAATCGATCCGCGGGAGATATTTACCTGCGAGGCAATACTTGATGTGGGGATGCAATGTAAAAAACTAGCAAATGAAGCAGTGGTTGATACTATAGTGCTCGCAGAGTTTCTGTGCACTGGAGAATTTCTCCAAGCCTAGCTGCCCATGGTAGATGAGCAGCGATTGGCTGCCGGCGTCCAATCCGGTAAACCGGTTCTTAGCTCAGTGCGCGCCGCGTACGAATGCCGAATTCTCAACTGAGAATAGGGACTGCTCCTTACCACAAATTCGAATAGATGTAGCTAGACCAATTTTGCCATCCAGGAGTTCTTTAAGCTCTGGCTTGACTCTATGAGTCGAATATTCTGAAGATTTATGATCGAATTACTTCGAAATATATAAGTTTCACAAGACAATGTCTTAAAATAGTGTTAAATTGCCGAGAAACCAAATCTCGATGATATGCATGTTTTTTTATTTTATTTGTACCTATTACTATAGTGCTCGCAGAGTTTCTGTGCACTGGAGAATTTCTCCGAGCCTAGCTGCCCATGGTAGATGAGCAGCGATTGGCTGCCGGCGTCCAATCCCGTAAACCGGTTCTTAGCTCAGTACGCGCCGCGTACGAATACCGTAAGTGGCGACCCAAAGAGTCTAGTCTTAGCTCACTTTAAATTATCCTGCAGCGGGTGCCAGGCTTTCTAAACTGAATTAAATATGGTTCGATAAATTCTGATATCTTTCCCAGTGATAAAAATATTGGTTGTTATGATAATTAGTCGCAATTTTGTATTTGTACTTTTCAAAATGTTGGTGAAGAGGATTTTAGTTTTGTTTATTTATCGTGTAACCAGGGTGACCTGCGCCGATGGGGATTACTTTCTTACCTCACTGAGGTGACTATTGCAATCACTGCAAGTTTTGACTCGATGTCTAGAGTAGTTTCTCGTCCAGTATTTCTATTCTAAAGGCCCTCGCGTCGGCGAGGCATAGCGTTCGTTTTCGCCTATTCTTTTGGGTCGCCACTTACAGTATTCGTACGCTGCGCGCACTGAGCTAAGAATCGGTTCACGGGATTGGAAGCCGGCAGCCAATCGCTGCTCATCTACCATGGGCAGATAGGCTTGGAGAAACTCTCCAGTGCACAGAAACTCTGCGAGCACTATAGAGATGTAGTGAGGCGTCATGATAACATTCCCTATGTCCATCTGAAACATATCTGTTATGATTCTCAAGCAACCTAAGCCCATCGTGTAGCTTCCGAGTCTCTATGGGCTCCTACCTTAATCCATCTAAAAGTTGTGGGACACCATATGTACGCTCGTAGCAGCATTTAACGAAGCGTGCTGCTTTTCTTTGCATTTTTATTATTTTATTTATTTATTTACAATTTTTTTTGATAAAATCTTTATGACCAGGATCCCAAATGCTCGCAGCGTATTCGAGGTGTGGCCTAACCAGGGCGTTAGTATACCCGCTAACCAGGGATTTATAGGGATGGACCGATACCAGAAATTGCCGATACCGATACCAATTCTCCTTCCCCCGATACCATTACCGATACCGATACTACTTCGTTCTAGGAATAATACAAACTCAATGTTCCACCACAAATATTTTAAGCTGGCTCAATCAGCTAAGAAACCAGATTACCTAAACAACCATTATTACACAGGCGAACACTAAATTCACTGAAAAAGTTTGGTGAAGAAGGGTGATCGAAAGAAACGCACAATGTCCTACATTGTGCTGATGGAATTCGGAACCAGAGCACTCTAGAGGTAGAATTCGACACCTCGTTAAATCGGCCGAATTGGCGGTAATCTGAAAATTGAAAATCTGAAAATTGAAAAAATCTGAAAAACACTGACATGACTGACGATATCAATGCTACCGATACCATAAGTATCGGCCGATACGTCATATCGGTATCGGTCCATCCCTAGTTGATACCCTTCATGCCCTTTTGAATTAACATCCACAGGATATACAGACTTCTCAAGACAGGAAACAATACGAATTTCCGCTCTGCGCCGCTATTGGCTGGCATTTTGCTTGATGTTGCGCGATGCATGACTCTGGTTTGAGATCTTGGGTAACACGGTGGGACAAAAGCAAAGCAGTACGAACCTGAATAAAACAAGAAATTGATGGAATTTGGCTTGACTTCGGTGGAATCGCCGAATAATCATTGTGAAATGGCAAGCTTAGTAGTCTCCTCAAAACCATGTGGTATGCCACAGAGTAGTGAAACGTTCGTTGCACTGGTAAGTAGAAGTTTGTGGTAACAACGAAGATTTATTTCGAAAGAGAAAACTATGAATTAAATAAGGCCCCAAATCCACTATCAGAAACAAGCGATCGCAATACTGATTTCTGAAACCGGTAGTACATCCAGTAATATATTAAGGAAGTAACCAAGTTAGTGCTAACTCAATGTCGACCTTCAGACATGAGAGACCTTCAGCAGAGACAAGCGAGGCAAACATGGAAGTGAGAAAATAAATTTTAAACTCAGCATGGCATGGAAGATTTATAAAAGAGTCAAAAATAAAACGTGTCACGCGATGCATGAACAGGGCCCTTGGCTCTCAGAATAATGGAGTTGAGATGCGATGGACGGCGTCGGACGTTAGTTGAGACGACCATAACATTAACTTTTATTGTCTTCAGCCAACATGTCTCAGCCAACTTCCATCTCAAGCCCCACCCTCGCGGTCAGAACCACCTGCCTAACCCAGTTCCTCCCCCCCCAAATAGAATCCCCACGAATATTCCCCCCCTTTGCTTTACTACTCCCGCCTCTGGGCCTAAGGGACATCAAGTATTTGTCCGGCTAAGCAGTAGGGGGACCACCAACACGCAGTACTCCCAGAGTCGTTTGATTCTACGTATCCGTAGCTCCATCGACAAGGGTCTTCGCAACCATTTCCTCCACTCGGCCGCCATTAAGAAGCACACACAAGTCGTCCACTAAAGTCAAAATATTAAATTCAAGTGCTAACTTCCACAGAGAAAAAAAATCATCCGCCTTCACCGGGATTCAAACCCGGATCCCTCGATTTCCGGCCGAGTGCTTTACCCAGTTAAGCTACCGAGGCGTCCTCTTCGCATGTGGATTTTTGTGTCGTTTACGGGACTAGATGTTCTCGACTGCCGTACATACAATGTGACAATCAGTCGCTACTGAGCGCTTAGCGCGATTGCCCACGAGGAAAGATCGTACTTTGAACACAGAGAGGCGTTCACTCTTATTTGACAATGTGGAAATTCGCACATGTGTGCATTGCGGGTGACTCCGTAAAAGTGGAACTCCGTGGCTAGTCCCGGACAGCTTGAAATTTGTCATCAAATTCAAGTATAATTCCAGGTTTTCAAGGCTATATTTATGCAAAATTCCAGGTTATAATATCGCGATTTTTATATGAGCCAAAGCGGTGTTTTTAAGTAGGTTTTGCGTAGTAAGTTGCGCAGTAAGTTTAAGTAAGTTTTAAGTAGAACATGGATTTTTCTAGCTTAACCCACCAGTAAGAATAAAAAACCCCAACCTAAGAATAGAGTAATTAAATAATTATAAATAATTAAATAAGAAATTAGTGTTAAAATAAAATAAGCAATGAGTATTCTTATTGGTAGTAGGTTTTATATTGGTTTTAAGAAGACAAAACCAGAAGTAGGCTTACTTTAAGTTCTTCTACTTTACTTATTTTACTTTACTTTCTCAACAGAGTTTTCGTCTCTGATTCATTCATTCATACCAACGGTAAATCCATTACAAAATTTACGGTTTTAAATAACAGATATATTTGAGTCATACTTGTTGATTTTATATATAAAAATAAGTTTTTTTTTGTCTAGGAACGATGATTATTAAAATTCCCGACTCAAACCAGAAATTCACGAATAATCCACGAACAGTTCTCGGTGCTGAAAACTCACGAAATAATTCCCGATTTTCCCTGTTTTCCCGGTCAGTGGACACCCTGTCACTGAGCAATTACCGCCGTAGCGCACTTGAGGAAATCTGCGAATGTGCGGCGCAATTCGTCAATTCGAATAAGAACGAACTGCCAAATGAACAAAAAAGGCGATCAATCTATGCTATACGTACAAAGAGTTCGCCAAACTAAGCACAATATAGGAGGTCCTGCTTACGTAGCGAGGACCTGTCGATCAAAGAAAAAATACAATCGATATCGAACAAACTTGCTCCGCTCCATGGACATTTTCTAGGAGAAAGGCTGAAGTTCAATCGAGAAGCAAGACCAGATTGTTCGAAGCCTTCGAGTGTCCACAAACAGTATGAGCCGACGGTTATGGTAATCCATAATACGGAGTTCACCAAGAGCTATAGATGTTAAACACAAGTATCTATTCAATTTATTCATTAATGATCTTCCTTCTCAGCTCCTTTCCTCCCAAGTTCATTGCCTTCTCTATTCAGATGATTGCAAGATTTACAAGCAAATTAATAATACTTCTGACTGTATTCAACTTCAACTTGCCTTAAATCAAACTTCTCTGTGGTGTGATACCTGGAAACTTAACCTAAACCTTGGAAAATGCAGCATCATGACTCTTGCTCTGAAAACGAAACCCCTGACTTTCAACTACACAATTAACTCAACTCCGTTAAACAGAGTGACAACCATGAAAGACCCAGGCGTTTTAACCGATCAAAAGCTAAATTACTCCGACCACATTCAGACTGTAAAAAATAAAGCGATGTCCCTATTAGGCCTTCTTTACCGCTTCACAGAAATTAAAAGTCCAATAGCACTCCATTCCTACTACTTAACAATTGTCTTCCCATAGTATCATATTGTTCCCCAATTTGGTCTATGTTAGCCCCAACAAATCTAAAATCCCTCGATTGCATCTCTCACTTCTTTGCCAAAATAGTCAAGCACAGAGTCCCACAATTCCGTAATATGTCCTCAAACGCTGTGCTCTCCTCTCTTTCCATTTCTAACCTCGAAAACCACAGACTTAAAATGGATTTTAAACTCCTCCACAATACCCTTAACTCGACCATTGATTGCCCTGAACTGCTTTCTCTCTTCAACTTCAGGATACCAACTCGATCCACCCGCACCCATACTCTACTCCATCTGCCTATTCCTAGGATATCTCTCACCAAGCGCTCACCTTTATTTCGCCTCCCATCCCTTCTAAATTCACTCCCCCACACAAATGATCCTTTTCATTTACCATGTAACTATTTCACCACCCAAGCGATATCCCACCTGTCAACAAATTAAATATTTCCCCTTTCCATGTTGGGCTCTCGTTGCTTATTTTTATGCTTTTATTGTGTTTTTGTCCTCTTTCTTGTTTTTTGTTTTATGTTTACTATAAATTGGCGCTATTGCTGTATGTGAACAATTTTTTTAAATAAATAAATAAAAAAAAATAATACCACAGAAGTTATGCAGGCTACCATAAGTTTGTTTAAAATAAAGAAGCGCAGTCAGTTTCCTTGATAGTCGACGATGAAACAATGGAATGAGCTATGATGATCCCTAAAAAGCGTAAATTCAACACACCACCGCCTTAAGGTGCTACATACCTTGGCCTAAAATACTATAGCCGTGTCCCAATTCGTTAGGCATTAGGGAGGATGCGGTTAGCTACCTAAATATTTAGATGCCTAACGCTAAGGGAGCTTGATTTGGGACATCCTTCGCTAGTGTTGCCGTCTACCGAGCTGGAAAAGAATGAAAAACATATGAGTAATTAATAAAGGACTGAATGAAACAAATGAAACCTGAAATTAAGACATTTTTGACGCCTGTGGCTACCTTCGTATGCGTTGTGAGATTTGGAAAGTGAAATTACATTTTTTCATCCATTTCGTTGTCTGGAGATTCGTTAGTTTTTAGTTTTCGAGGTATTTAAGTTTGTGTAGGTGTTCTGGGATTTTAATTCGTTTTATTTAAGTGTACTAAGTAAAATTTTTATTTTGTAGTCGGGTGTTGGTTTGCGAAATTCTAGAGAATTCTTTCACTTACAGACAAAATATTTGCCGGCCACGTTTGCCACCTTTCAACTACTTCCTTGGGTACGAGTTTCCTTGTACGACGCATGCAGCGCTTTGCACGATGGGACATTCAATATGGAGGCGGATTTAGGATAAACTCCATCTACCCTAAATTTCACCTCCGAGAAAGGCACCTAAATCCGCTCCCCCATGATGCCTAACGAATTGGGACACACTTCAAGATGGCGTCCTCCCTAAATCAGCCGATTTAGCTGCCTAAATGGCGAATTGGTACACAGCTTATTACAGTTCTAGCTTCTACCGTAGTCAAGGAGAAGAGCATAGATGAGCATTCAAACAGAGACGGATTGGGCTTGGGCAAAATATACAACGCGAGAGTGCTAAAGATACAACGCGACATGCGGTCAAGTGAATCTCCGAGAGGAGGACGTGACATCTGCCCGAGATAAAAAGAAATATACGGTGAGACCCAGGGGTTGCGAGAGGGTGTAAGATCAAGGGGACGCGGGCCGGGAGCGGGGGCGGGCGGCGGACGCAGGACATCCTGCGGAAGGACCCTTCCCGATCCGACTTGCAGTGCTCCATATCAAAGTCGTTTCCATCCGAGCTGGAAAGAGGGCGCGGAAGGGGTTGGGGGCACGGCCGGCTGCAGAGATCGGATTACCGCGTTCCCGCGCTTCCAACACCCCCCCCCCTCCGGGACCTTCCCCTCCAACCCATCCGCACCCACGGGCCGCACCCGCGCACTCCTTGCCAAGTCGCGCAATTACGACACGCTCCTTCGGACTCGCACCCGCTTCCGCACATCATCCCCACGGGCGAACTACAGAAAGAGGGGAACGGTTGGTTGGTTATTTGGGGAGGCAACGCACTACAGGGGTCAACTGCGCCGCTCAGGGGAGGCAAAGATGGGCGGAGAGAAACCCGGCGTCGACATTACCCCCTCTCTTGACGAAAAGTTTCAAGGTTTTCACGTCAATTCTGATTGACAGAGAATTTACAACTTATCACCACAAGGCACCTATTTAAGTTGATCCTTCCGGAGTAAACCAAACTTTCTGTCTTTCTCAGATTTATTATTGTGAGTACAACCGTTTCATAATCCCTCCCCGTTGCTTTTAGTCACCTTACCCCCTCAACCCAGGAGGACATACAGGCTTTTCACCAAAGACCACCCTCTTTCCTTCCCTTCCTTCCCCCCACTCCTCCCACACCATCTCCCTCAGACACATCCACATCTACGTGATACCCTGAGAGCCACCACGAGGGTGTGTGGCAGGGGGTGAAGATCACCAAACATGCACTATTGCCATGCAAGTAGGATATTTAAGGGAGATATGCTAGATAATAGGGTCACATGCAGCTAGATGGCTAGTATCTACATAATAAGGAAGAGATTATTGGTTGTTATTACATGCATCATGCATTACAGACTACTCTAACTATATTTCACCTACCTATCCCTTTGCTTCGCTGCCTATTCTCCTCTCTTATGGTACGAGGGAAAAATGACATTTGGAATCTATCGGTACGACAATCTATCTCTCTAATCTTGTTAATATGATCAAACCTAGCATAATACGCAGGGGATATCAATATATATCTAACGTCATCTGTGAACAAATCGGTTTCGAATTTACTTAAAAGGTTTAACCTACATTTTAACCTGCGTTCTGATAGTAATCCCCATCCTAGTTCTTCTATTAAAATCGTAACACTTACACAATTATCATAACGGTCTTTAACAAACCTAGCGGATCTTCTTTGCACGCGCTCTAATTCTTTTATCATACCTTCCTCGTACGGATCCCATATACTAGCGGCATATTCTAAATGAGGCCTGACAAGTCTAAAATAGCTTCTTTCTCGTACTCTCATCGCATTTGCCTAGAACCCTTTTTACGAATCCTAATCTACGGTTTGCCACACTAGTTATTTCCCTGATGTGTTTCCCCCATGACATGTCTTCAATGATGGTGACATATATGTATATGTATTCCGATCGACGTGTATTCAATGTACCTGATGATGGTGTAACTGCCGAAACCGGTTGTACTCATAATAATAAATTTCAAGGAAGACACAAAGTTTGGTTTATTACAATGTCGACCTTCCACCAAGAGAAACCTTCAACTTTTGATTCTTCTGTTTTTTCAGGAGTTTCCATGGACACTTGGACCTGAGGAAGCCTGCAGGTTAGCCGGCGAAATGTTTTCCTCGAGATGTATCGACGCGGCGGAAACCCGACAAACGGAAGAATCGACCTCTATCCAAACCCGCGGAAGCCTGCATCACAATAACCACTTATTATTCCACTAGAATCCGCGCAATTTGAAAACAACATATTTCCATAGAAACCTTAAACTACGAGTAGTGAGACCAGCCATCTATCTACATCTATCTACATCTACATACCACCCTGCGAGGCGCCGCATGGGCGTGTGGAAGAGGGTGTTGGGATACCAACCGTGTAAAGACGTAAGGGATAAGGTTTTGGGAGGTGAAATGGTGACGTGTAATTATTGGAGTGTATTTAGAGGAGGTCAGTTTTTAATGTAGTCGCTTACTGTGCGCGGAAAGAACGAGCTTTTGAACCTATATATTCGGCAATGTATGCCTCTCATTTTACACAGAGATCGCTTCATTTATCGATTTATCGCTTCGATCGATTTATCGCTTCTGTCAAACCTACAGGTGTTGCGTGGCGCCAAAATAAGATTGAAAGTCATTTTTAAAAATATGTCGTCAAAAGTCGTGTAGCGTCAAAAAAACAATAATCGAAGAGTAGTTTTTGAACGGACCAAAGATCTCAATGTGCGTTTTTAGACTAAACGAACTCCTTGTAAGTAATCATATTTCCTTAACGCACAACAATTGTTTTCAATTATGAATCCCTTCATCGCTTTAGCTAATTTTCGCTTGGTGTCCGATTCAGCGGAGTTCAAAACCTGACGATTATCTAAGTATTTCCTCTTCGGTCACCCATGACAACGACATCTTAATTCACCAGCGAAGGCCACTTTAAACACAAGACCAGGCGATAGGGACACTGCGGCCGGGATGAAGGAAGCCATAACAATCTTTTAGAAAATTTATCCAAACCCGCCCCGCTTGAAATTTGTAGCAACAGGAAAAACAGCTCTCTACTTTCTATCCCTTACCGCCACATTTATAATTACGATCCGAGATAGCAGAGAGAAGACGAAGAGGAGGGAGGGGGAGTGAAAAAAACAGTTTGCATAATGAACACCTTCACGCCGAATGACCACGAGTGGCCCGAGACACGGAAAGGGAAAAAAATTATGTATAATAATGGGACGCAATACTCATTTTAAGTCGGGACAGGGACGGGGAGGTGGGAAGAAAACGTGAGTAAGGAATGGGACTCCCCTGACGACCTCCCTGACCAACTCGGAGTTTTCGAGCGTCGTAAATAAGACGTGCACGAGACGTTGCCACGGCAACGACGACCAAGAAATGTGGGATAAGGACGGGGGAGAAAGGAGGCGGGGCCGCGGGGGATACAATGGAAACATTCGACATGGACATGAATCACTTCAAAAGCTGAGGTCCAATCAACAACACTCTTTGATGTTATGACGGCGACAAGGCTGGAGCACTGGACTGCACTGCTGAGCCAAACGACAGTCATCTTCATCTTCGGTTATCAACCCATGGGTTGGTTGGCAACAGCACGCCATTCTTCTCTTGCTCAGCTTACCTCTTCATTTCACCTTTTGAGACACATCCAGAGTCATAGATGATCTGCTTCATATAGCTTAATCTAGGACGTCCTCTACGATTTGTCCCCTCAATAATACCTTTAGCTGTTAATTTTATACAATCATTGCGTCGTAGAATGTGGCCTATTAGTTTAAGTCTCCTTGTTTGTATCTGTCTCCAAAGACTTCTATTTTCTTGTACTCTTCGCAGCACTTCCTCATTGGTGATTCTGTCTCGCCAGCTGATTTTCTGCATCCTTCGATAGCACCACATTTCTAGGGCCTCTAATCTGCTCTTTTCATGTTTCCCGATGATCCAACTTTCACACCCGTAAAGAGCCACACTCCAAGCATAAGCTTTCATAACCCTCTTCCTTACTTCCAAACTAACATTTTTACAAGTCAGTCAAGTCTTTTTATCGTTAAAAGTTATTTTTGCGAGTTGAATTCTGTTCACAGTAACTGACAAAATTACAAATTTTGAGATTAGAGTTGATTTTGTTACTTTCAGCCTTAAGGATTAAAAAAAAACTACACAAATAAACAGGGGATCGGGTTGGTTCGGTAGCCAGAGTACAGGCCAGAGTACGGACGGCCAGGATTCAAATCCCTGCATCGGAGGATTTTTTCAGAGGAAACCCGATCCCTACTTGAGTATCTTGTGGAGGGCACTTCAAGTACAGCACTCCGTGTGACGGATGAGATGTTAAACCGTGGTCCCCTTGGCGCCTTTCGTTAAGAGCAGGCTAATGCCGACGTCGGGTTTATATCCACCCTTCCTCCCTTACATGTCCCATATGGCGCAAATGACTTTAGCTGTCGGTTGCCTTCCCAATATCTGATCCAATCCTAAACAAATAAACCATATCTGTAGCGGTTTGCTTGATATTATGTCCAGCTTTCACCGTATCTACAATATAAATATCAGTTTTCTAGGCCATATAACAGAAACTACATGTCTTTCTACCAGAGAACCTCATTACCTTCGTTCCCTTATTATTTATTTTCATTCCGCACTGACAATCCAAGCATCGACAAAATTGTAATCACTCCGAAGATGGATTAGATGAAGAATCGAAGACTCGAAGGTGAAATTTTTAGCATGCAATAACTCAGAACCAACAATGACGCAGTTACTGCCTTTCCGCTTGGCGGGGAAGTGAAATGTTCGTGGGTAATCAGACGAGAATACGACGAAGAAATGTAAATCGAATCCAAGTCAAAGAACGGTGAAGTGCTCGGCATGAAGATTGAATTTTATCAAAGTACTTAGCAATATATTAGTGGAAAAGTAACGGTGACCCACTATAATTTAGAGAAGGGTAAAAACTGAGGGCAAAATCTAATACGCAAATTCCAGGAAGACTATTTATTTAAAAACATTCAACACATTCCAGATTCTCATTTGACGACACTTGGGATGTTTTCAGCTAAAACGATAGTTACCGGAGCGAAAACTAAACATACCGCCTTCAAATTGAGGTGAAATACTCAAAATATGATATTTCCGAGATAGTAGCGAGAAGACGAAGAAGAGAGAGGGAGAAAAAAAAGGTTAGCATAATGAGCACCACGCCGAATACGGCGGATGGCAGTAGATTAAGATATCACTCTGTCTCTACTATCTCTCCGAGTAGTTAAGTCACCAAGCTGCGGATGGGATGATCGATAATCCGACAATCTGAGCATCGACTAAATTGTAATCTCTTCACCAGTACAGCATAACATACATGAGCACTTTTGCAAGTATTGTTATTTTTTCACTTTACAGTGAAATTATATTTACCGCCTAACATATATAGTCCTGTATGAAGATTGACAATATGTTCAGCATTATTCTACGTCAATACAAGGTTTTAGGCAGAGAAACAAATTGCTTAACCTTGTTTGGGTTCAATGCTCCCCTTATCTTGGAGGACTCCAAATTTTTCAATTTCTAATGCCATGCATTCTGATGGTGCAGCTAAATGCAGATGCATATTTTGGCTACCTCTGAAAGCGGTCCATATTTTTACATTTTTCCAGTAAATGAGAGGGTACAAAATATTAAATCCGGAAATATCAAACCTTACATCGATCAAGTCGCAAATAGGAGCATAGAAAGAGGCACAGGACACCAATAAATGCCGCACCGCTCACGTATCAAATTGGGAAAAATTAAAAAAAAAGAAAAAATGAATAATAATCATCCGTTTCGTTCGGGGATCGTTTTATTTGGATAGTGAATGGAAGATCTTAATTTTAAAGAGAAAAAAATAATATGTATAATAATAATAATAATATAATAATTCTTGATTCCATTCATATGTGTGTACATTTGGTTATTTATACAAAGTATAGGAACATAGGTACCCCAGAGGAACTACCTGATTTGGGGTTACCATCATCTGAAAGTTTTTGTGGCAGAGCTGGTGCTGATCCGTTATCAAACACATTTTCTCAAAAATTTTCTAGTGCTTCTATACCTTATTGTGCATTCATATAAAAAAATGAAAAATGAAAAATTCAAGTTATTACGCGTTCATTATACCTTGAGTTTTTACAATAACTTGAGCAATAATAATCATTTACACAGTTCAACGAAAACTTATACTTAGGAAACAAAAATTGCATGCACAACATATATTAGATGAATTAAGTTGACAGTAAACAATCTCAAATCAAACACAACCCCAATTTTACTCAGCTCAACGCCCATCTTTTCATTCAAAAATTTCATTGCCATTCTTGGCGCCTCGCTGGAGTATCTCAATCGTTAGATTGCAGTATTTCTGTCGATGTGAAACAAATGAAAGCGTTTTATACTGTATACAAATAACTGCCACGACTGATGCATTAGTAGTTTACAGTAGATGCAGAAGAAATGTGTATGTGAAAGAGGAGTCGCACACGAATATTTGCACAATGAGCGGAAGATCTTAATTTTAAAGAGAAAAAAAAATGTTGTATTCATTAAAAAAATTTAACCGCTATCTTTGGCGCCTCGGAGCTGGGGTATAAATACCGTGAGATTGAAGTATTTATATCGATTTGAACAAAAAAAATCTGTGTTTTATTTTTCATATAAGTAACTGCCACGACTGATGCATTAGCAGTTTGTAGTAGATGCAGAAGAAATACGGACGTGAAAGAGGCGTCTCACGCGAATATTTGCACAATGAACGGAAGGTCTTAATTTAAAATAGAATAAATGTTCAGTTTTCACTAAAAAATTTAACCGCTATCTTTGGCGCCTCGGAGCTGGGGTATAAATACCGTGAGATTGAAGTATTTCTATCATTTGAACAAAAAAATCTGTGTTTTATTTTGCATATGAGTAACTGCCACGACTGATGCATTAGGAGTTTGTAGTAGATGCAGAAGAAATGCGGATGTGAATGTGAGGCGTCGCTCGCGGGACGTTGCCACGGCGACGACGGGGTGGAGGAGCAGGACGAGAAGGATATGGGAGTGAGAGAAAGTAGGCGGGCACCAGGATGGACAATGAAAGCATTCGACATGGTCATAAAGCACTCAAAAACAAGAGAGCCAAACAAGGCTACAACGACGGCGACAAGGCAGTTTGATGAGGCCACAGGGGAGAGGGGATAGGGGGCGGGGAGAGGGGGGTAGGAAGAGGATGGGTTGAGGAAGTGTGGCCGGGTATATGGAGGCAGAGCAATAATCACCCGTTCCGCCCGTCTTTCTCTCTCGCTGTCTCGGAAAGGAAAGGACACTTATGCAAATGAAACAAGAAAAGAATGGGGGCGAGAGGGACGGGACACCGAGGGTGGGGGGGGGTGGGGAGGAGGCCGGCGGGGTGGGGCCGAGAGGTCGCCGGGTATAAGCTCCACTGGGGGGCGGGGAGGGCAAGCGGAGACACGAGGGAGATAGAGTAAAAAAAGTGGATGGGTGAGAAAATGAGGACAGTGGGGGAAGTGGGAGGAGGAAGTTGAGAGGAGCATATTTTCATCAAAAACCTCGAAACAAAAGAATTCACAAATAAGGCGCGGAGGACGGGATGGAAATGGAAGCGTGAAAAAAAACATTTGAGTGGTGAAAGTTCAAGAGGAGGAAGACGCCAGAGAAATAAAAGGATTCGTCCGAGAGAGAAAATGAAAAAGGTTAACAGGGAAAACCACAGCATGAAACGCGTCGGTGTCCATGAAGGAGTTACAGTTCTCGCGCGGAGTACACGATTGAGGAGTGAATAAGAGTTGACACAAGGAATTAAGAAGGGTTTATACCAATCCGAAAATACCCTTTCAGTTCTGGCTTCTACCGCAGCTTAGGAGATATCTTCGCCTTCCCATCCATTACCAGCCCCGGACAACAGCGCCACTGATGGCACAGTATAAATAAAATGCATTGCAAGGGTTCACGAGAATGTTCAATGTAACTGTATTACACATAATTTTCAACATTTAGAAGACCTTCATTGCATTCAGACCTTTGATTGAAAATTAGACTCAATCTTTCATGTAAATATCAAACATTTATTTTTAGACAAAGTTTTCAATATCTTACGAACTTAAACAGACTACGGTAGATCAGAAGATGAGAATAAAATAAGGGAAATAGACTGTAGAACTGAGATATAAAATGCATACATGTGGTCGAATATATGTCGCCATATAATATAAATGTATACATGATCGAATTCTAAATCTGCCGAGTAGTGCTAACACGATGTTTTGCATGTTTCTAGCATGACTCTTGTATCATGTTTTCATAGTTATATTATGAATTATTTTAGTAGTTTCTCTAGCATTTGTAGTATACCGATAGTGTGGTGCTTGTTGGTGAAAGTAAGTTTCTTCACTGTAGTTCACGTTAATGATAAGTCACCCTATCCACACACCCTTGTGATGGCTTGCAGGGTAATAAGTAGATGTAGATTAGTTGAAGGATTCCTACTTACAATAAGAGTAAAGAACTGCAGAAATATACGTCGAACACGTCATAGTGATCGCCTGATTGTCGAAAAATTTAAGTTTTTTCCGCGGTCGAAATAGTCATGTAATTAGCAAAACGCGAAGAGTTACAACACTTATTGTAAATATTAACCCTTATTCTTGAGCGCTAAGCAAACACATTTGCTTTAAGTAACAGAATAGAGCCGTAAAATTAAAGCGCGTAGGCGTTTGCAAAAGCGTTTTCGGCCGTGGTATACAGCCTCCTTAAGGAGGACACAAGATCATGCCTCTCCAACGGATGTAAAAAAAATTGATAGTGCTCAAACTTGCTCAAATATTATGCAGCCGTTTTAGTGTTATACTCCTCTGTTCTTTCATTAAATGCCGTGTAGCTCACGTATCCCAAATCGCAAGAAATTCAAGAAGAAATCACTGTACACAAAAAGATGGCAGGAAAAAAGACCTGTGTATGCATATGAACTGCACGTTAGTCTACGCAGCAGTGTGCAAGCTTCTGTTTTGACCGTGGATTGTTCTTCTGACTGCTTTTAGGTCCGCGCGAAACGTCTGGGGAAATGTCTGGGGAAGTTCTGACGTATACTGGGACGAGCGATGTAAGCCTGGTGAGGAATCACCCCGTACCACACACCCCAGTGGATGCCCTTGCACGATACTTCACTGACGTAGATTTATGATGCCGCACTTAATTAGAGAGACGGCTACATCAGGAACGGAATGATGCTGCAAGGGATATAGCGTGCTACACAGTTGACCTGTAACTTGCGATGGAAACACCAAGGTCCACGCCACGTGACTAGGGTCCGTAACTCACCCTCCCGAAAGATATTTTGTTTTTGAAGAATACGCCAGGAGTTCTCGCTGGCATAAGTCACAGTTCAAATACCTATGCCCATGTTTTGGGGGCGAGAAACGGCTTCCGGCAATCAATCCGTATTAAACTCCAAGACGAATGTCCGGGATATTTGGATCGCATTCACCAAAGGAGGGCCGCAGTCTACCAATCTACCGATTGGTATACATATAGATACATAGATATTTATTGCTCATATGTCTTTGATACAGATAAAATACAGTTACAAAAAATATATAAATTTTAAATTTTGCATGTGAGCTTTAGGTAGCTCCAAACGTTTCCCTGTTTGGAGCTGCCATCAAAAAACATTGGCGCACGAATATGATGCAAAATATGTGACAATACATTTAGTTGTAGAGAATAATTATTTAGTAATTGTAATAAGATTTTTGGGAAAAAGTAAACAAATTTTAAAAAATTACTTGTGCCTATAGCAATATTATGCATATAAATATTGTATACTGTCAATGGCGAATACAAAAAAATATACAAAATAATAATTAATACATCAAACGTAGTTCCACTCTTTCCAAAGAAAGAGAGAAAAGCCATACCTTCACATTTTGCAAGAAAATAAATACATTATTGAGGCAATATCCTTTACATTAGGTGGTAAGTTATTATACACTTCAGGGCCAAGGTGCACAAAACATCTTTTGTATACAGTGCTTTGAACCTTTTTCAATCGATTTTGCATCCTTCTACGACCATCCCCATTATACAGCTTATCATACAACTTGCGATGGATTGAACAACCAAAGATGGTGATGATTTTTTGTGATCATGTGTTCCTAAGGGCAATAACTACAATAATACACATTGAACCCGGGCGATCTGGTAGGGACGCACGCGCTCCTCAGGGCTGACACACCGCGACACATCCAAACGACACATTGGTACCCACACACACAAACACAAAACCCTGCGACGCAATAAGGAACCACCAACCTTGAAAAGGAGAGGCGGGACGAAATGGGCCAGGAACGAGTGGTATGCGCATGAGAGAGGAGAAAAAGGGAGCGAACAGAACCGGGGGGTGGGAGAGGAGAGAAGGAACGGCGGGAAGAAGACTACAATGACGAAAGGGGAAGGGGAGAGAATGGGAGGACCAACAGAAAATGGAAAAATAGAAACACGGAGAGGAGCGTGGAGGGTGGGAGCCTAGAGATAGAGGAGATGGGAATGGCGTTGTACAAACAAAAAAAAAAGACACGAGGAAAACAAAAACCGGAAAACATTCTACCCATTCAGGGGAATGCCATTTAAATTCTGAAGAGGAGAGACCCAAAAAACCCAGGGAACGCAAAGAGTGTGAGTGAGGGCGTCTCAAGGAAATGAACGCTACGATAAAAATGGAGAAACGAAGTCCAGTTTGAAAGTAAAAAAGAGTTATATACAACGTGCCTGGACGCAATCCCCTTCCTCCTTTTCCCTCCCCAAACACACACACAATCATTTAAATATATATATATATATATGTATATATATATATGTTTAAATATTTTTTTCAACCTCCTCATCTCCCTCCTCCCCCTCTCCTCAACCTCACGGTGGGAGAGATAAAGTTAAACATATGGCCCCTCGGATAGGACGTTTGGGCTGAGCGAGCGAGGGAAAGTCTGAACCAGGGGTGCCGTGATGGGATAGGGTTGGGCGGGCCGCACTGCGTCCGACGGGCCGCCCTTTCAGACTCACGGATCAGAGAGCAGGATAGCACGAGAACGAGGAGTCGGGAGAAGATGAGAGAGAGACAGAGGATGTGATGGTGAAGAGAGAGGATTTGGAGGAGCTACTCGCCCTTCTTCTGTACACACATATTCGCATCAACCAACTCACACACCCTACAACGCTTGGGTAGGTGGGTATTCATCATATAGTGAGAATAATTACTAATAAAAAGCGCTTTGAGCATTACTACCCCTTGCTTGTTAGCCTGAAGTTGTTGCCATTGGGACATATGTTTGTTTTTAGGGTCTTAAAGCTATTCCTTTTAAGAAGTGGTAATTTTCCAGAAAGGCCTTGTACAGTAAAATGTTATAACTTACGCAGAAGCATTGAATTTCACATTCCAAAGCCAAATCTCTCATTATTTAAAAGGTCGTTTTTGTTCATTGGGCCAAAAACTTTTAATAATTTACCGAGTGACATCAAGGAAGTAAAGAGTAAATATAATTTTTGTAAAAAGGTCAGAGATTGGCTATTATCACACAATGACATAGAAGTTTTATTATGATTTCATGGTTGTGTATTGTATAAAATATTGTAATGTAATTTGTTTTGCCACTGTTAAATTTATAACATTATTAAAACATTGTAAGCAGCTAATTTTTATCCTTGTATGCTCTCAATTATTGTTTTATTCTTCATTTTTTGCTCATCATTCTAAGCCACTTAACCTCTTTGAATGTTAACAGACCGCTATTTCTCGGCATGGGCTGCTCAGATGGAGCGCGAGAATGAGCAACTAGCGGAAGTACCGATGCCTACGCTTCGGTATAAACTACTAATAGCTAAAAAAAATGGCTGTTAAAATCCAAAACTCTCATTTCATCCTTTACACAAGGGCTATCACTAGTCCTGGCATATTATCTCATCACAAGATAATGCAAGATTTTTTTAAACGCCCAATTGATGTCGGTAAAGTGCGTGGCGTTGCACCATTTAAGAATATTTTTCCGTTGTCACTCTAAAACGACGAGAAGAGACCAGTTTGGCAGAGTATAAATGCAGTAAAGGTTTTGAGATGAGTGATTCATGTAATTTTATGGTGGAAAATGCCCACGTCGAGCTATATCTGGCTTCCTTTTCAAGCGCGAGAAAAATGATTCTCAAGCGGTGGCGCTGATCCTCCAGATGTCCATCTGTACTAGTCGGACATGGGTCATCAAAGGATGAAATTTCATTTGGTTTAAAATGAATTGATTATTTATCTTAATTCAAATTCCATACGGGACATAAATTCAACTCTTTGAAAAAATCGATTACTGACCGCTGAAGCGGGTTGCAAAATTGCAATACCAAAACTGCTCTCAACTGCGCGGGCAAAAGCATACGAGGTCATTCGAGGAAGACACGCTGTCAAATACCGATAGCGGAGAAAAATTTTAGCCCTACACCAACGTCTCCGCGGCGTTTACCGGGATTAGGCGCCTCCCCATCTCTGGAATTGTCGGCAGAAGTTGAGCGGGAGAAGAGAGTTGCCCTTGGAGATGCGAAGGGGTTAAAACACGGCTAAGGTGGAAAGGGTGGGGGACACGTGGGACTCAAAAGAGAAAAAAAAATGCGAGTCTCCTTTTTATTCTGGAGAGATGAAGAAAACACAAAACGCTGAGTTACGCCCTCTGCGTTTCTATTCGGTATAAATTCTTTCTATGCTCGACGAGAGATAGGAACGAAGGCGCCAAGCGTTCGTTTCCATTGCCAACCCACCGGGAGAATTCCCTTCCGGGGCGGTGAAAATGAGATTGTGGGGGGCATGAGTCCTGGGCGGCGACATTACTTGAACGAGAGAAATGTCACGTGGGAGAGGGAAGTCCATCTTCTATGACGCTGTTAGTCCGAGAGCAACGTCCTTCGTGTCCAAAGCGTGTTCAGTCGATTCCACACGCCTAACTTACGGGAATTTAACAAATATATGCATCAGGACACCTCATCTCAACGTTGAAAAATGTACTTCTACATCTACATCTACGTGATACCCTGAGAGCCACCACGAGGGTGTGTGGCAGGGGGTGAAGATCACCAAACATGCACTATTGACATGCAACTAGGATATTTAAGGGAGATATGCTAGATAATAGGGTCACATGGAGCTAGATGGTTAGTATCTACATAATAAGGAAGGGATTATTGGTTGTTATTACATGCATCATGCACTACAGACTACTCTAACTATATTTCACCTACCTATCCCTTTGCTACGCTGCCTATTCTTCTCTCTTATGGCACGCTGGAAAAATGACATTTTAAATCTATCGGTACGACAATCTATCTCTCTAATCTTGTTAAGATGATCAAACCTAGCATAATACGCAGGGGATATCAATATATATCTAACGTCATCTGTGAACAAATCGGTTTCGAATTTACTTAAAAGGTTTAACCTAAATTTTAACCTGCGTTCTGGTAGTAATTCCCATCCTAGTTCTTCTATTAAGCTCGTAACACTTATACAATTATCATAACGGCCTTTAACAAACCTAGCAGATCTCCTTTGCACGCGCTCTAATTCTTTAATCATACCTTCCTCGTACGGATCCCATATACTAGCGGCATATTCTAAATGAGGCCTGACAAGTGTAAAATAGCTTCTTTCTCGTACTCTCTCATCGCATTTGCCTAGAACCCTTTATACGAATCCTAATCTACGGTTTGCTACACTAGTTATTTCCCTGATGTGTATCCCCCTTATGCTTATGCTTATGCTGCTTATACTTATGCTGCATTAACTATAAGTAGCCTTGATATGGTATCAGGCGTAACTTTGTGGAATAACTTCACGATTGTAGATTGAAACACATTGTAATTTCCACATGAGAAAGTACACATCCTATTTTATATCATACAAAGGGAAGCCACCGGTCCATTAAAACGAACCCTCTTTAAGATAGTTAAAGCGAGATGTCACTTCTCTTATAAATAAATGAATTTGGTCTAATTTTAAAGAAAAATTGCCTACCAAACCTTTAAAAAATACCAGCCCCTTACCGCACTTAGTGTTCGAGATATTTGCCATAAAAATACCACCAATTTTTCACGGGAAATGGAAATGGTATGAACTCCAGTGAGACATTAGTTGGAAAAAAATGAGGAATTTCTAACACCTATATCTCGTCAAATATAATGTGTGTAGTTTTCACGTTTTAGAAACATTTTTAAAATAAATTACGCAATCAACGCGGTCATTTTTTCGGAGTAACAAAAAAATCCACCGTTGTGAAGGAATTTTAGTCGTTCCGCGTGAAAAAATGTGTCAATTAAACGCTTGTGTATATATTTCAATTTAATTACTGAAAAAATTCAGTTATAAAAGAGTATATTATTAGACCATATTACAATGTTTACTAGATTCTTCCTAAATCTACTGAAACTAAACCGTTAATTTTGAATATGATCTCCATTATGACTGGAAAAATATCTCGCTTAATGTACCTCAACGTGAAGCAGTAAAGCCGGCACTAGCTCTCATACGATTATAATCCAGGAAATAGTCAGGGGAGGATTAAAAAAAATATTATTGGAAGCCTCCATGATATTATCAAGTGAGCGTAGAGAGCTAATATTTTCTTCCCCATGTAGAATACATCTGGAATGTTAGGAATAACAACATACACGATTTAGAAAGGCCTTAAAAAAGAAAACCTGGGGTACAAGGTGAATGCTACATGGACAGAGACTGTAAGAATGTTAATGTCGAGTACCCCACATCCTCTTTGGATATCCACTTCGCTCGAAGACCCAGCAGTAGCAAAGGGAAGTCAAAATCTGATGTCGGATAAAAATCCATTCCATCAAAAACACGAATCGAGTCCTCGGCAAGATCCTACGGCAACTCGATGACGTGTTTCAAGTCGGTGGGTCCAGATAGGAACGTAGATCAAAGTATTCCCTTCAAAAGAAAAAAGTCGCGATCTGATCGGAGCGAGATGAGAGGCTCATAGTCATTGGTTTTGTGAACGGAACACAACAGACACAAATCAGAAAATGCACCAAAGAAAACGGTTGATCAAGAGTCAAAAGCTTTCATTTGTTTCATCAACGAGGCATCAGTGACTCGAGGGGTTACTCGATAGGACTGAAGCTTTAACTAACATGTTTTAGAAGCATTAACTCTGGGTATCAGAACAGCTAATTAGTATGTAATTCCTCAACGGAATTCCCCAATTTAGAGCACCTGTAGATGCCCCCGTAAAGGTGACGCCGTGACCTGGATACAGAGCATAAAGATTACGGAATCGAATTCGAATATCAGAATTGAAAAGAGGAATAAGTACGATACTTAATTTCCATACGATTCTCGGGTCCAACGACCAATCATAGGCAAGCAAGCGAGTAGAGCGATTAGAGATAATACAAATAAAGGTGGAGCTGTAGTCCAGCTGAATATAATTCGGGGGTGCTGTGTGAACTATAACTGAGAAATATTTCTTGAAACCTCCAGGACCGATTTACTGAAGATTGCTTAGAATGTTTTGCTACCAAGTCAGTGACTATGCCAAAACAATGAGGCCAAATTTATTTAAATTGCGTCGTTCAGCGATGGTCCGGAGAGTACCACAGCGCAATAAAATGAGCATCGGGGAAACACTAGCTCCGAGGCATTTAGGTGGATGGATACGTCAATACGTCTTCAAAATGAAGCCTGACAACCGAAATAACAACCATATTATTTAACCCTGCTCTCTCCAGACTGTCTTATGAGTAGCACACGGAATGGACGTAGACAATTGTATAATACTGTCAATGCATAGCTCTGATGTTTGTTGAGTGTTTTGTTACAGATTGTATCCACATAAAAAATGCTGAGAAACTCTAAATAATATCTCAAATATAATACAGCTACACGGCCTTAATGACTTCACTCCTCCATTCACAACACAGCAGAGCAAAAGAAGAGAAGGCGACAGACAATTCCTTCTGCGGTCGCTCACTGGACGATGCTAATGGCCCAAAGAGCTGGCAGCCAGGGCGGGGAGAAGGCTTTAAATTCTTTCCGAGGATTGTCGGGGAAGAAAGCCGCGCTCAATCCACGAGAGGAAGTGGTGAAAGCATGCGGCGGCAGGGGAGGAAGAAATATGGACCGTAAGTTTCGTGTACGTCAAGGAATGGGAGGGGCGCAGGTGACGAAGATCTCCTCGCGGGGCGACGGGCGGAAAAAAAAGCAGAACGCCGGCGCGTCGGAGAAGGCGAGAAACGTAATGCACTTAGTCATGGATGAGAAGACGGGTGAGCACGATTGATAAGAACAGGAGGAAATAAATAGGACCCCGAATGTAGGTAGTGTCTCGAGAAAGGTGAAAAGTGAAGTAAACAATTTCGGGCGAGATATTGTGGAACTGCATCATTAAAATGAAGAGCACTATATGTTGTACTGTCCACCATTTTTAATGCTGAAAACTTTACAACGTGTTTCGGCACTTCATTGGTCATCATCAGTACTTTACTTTATCACTGTACCTAATGATGTCCAATCTCTGAACCTACGATCAACACTGTACCTATCTGAACAACACTAACTCTGATCAACACTGTTTCTCATCAACACTGTACCTGATGATGACCAATGAAGTACCGAAACACGTGTTGTAAAGTTTTCAACATTCAAATAGTGGACAGTACAACATCTAACGCCGTTCATTTTAAGGTTAAAGGTGTTCCAATTGTACCATTTACCTATCATACATTGTGAAGTAAACGCACAGGGTGAGGAAAATTAAAAAACAATACAAGATCCAAACAGGTGAGTTTATTCCCGGTACCACACACCTTGGAAGTGGCTTTCCAGATACTTCGTAGATATAGATTCAGATTGTATAGAAAGATGAGCTGTTGAAAATATGTTTTTGCTGAAAAATTACTCTGATATTTTACTTGCGCGAAGCACCGGACGTTTTCAACAGAGGGTATAATTTCGTGAAATCAGGACGCGGAATCAACGATGAGAATGCGTCCAAAGTATCTCCTCTAAGTTTAATTCACAATGGACGAAGATTGAGAATGAACCACAGTAGATACTGAATCTTCAAGCAAATGCACTTAGCTGTTCCCCTTCGTCAGAAAACAAAGAAGGAATTTCTGTTTTTTTGAAGAAATTGCCATGAGAAAAATTCGGCCTCGACCGGGAATCGAACCACGGACCTTTGGTTTGCCGGACCAATGCGCAGACCACTACGCTATCCAGGCTTCCTAATTCCCATGGCAATTTTGGTGGATACAAGGCAACTAGATCTTAGGCCCTTACGGTCCATCAAAGATGGCAACGCAAGGGAGAAGAGGACTTCAAAGAAGCCACAACCAAGAGTCAGTACCCTTCACCAGCACTTATGCCGTGCTTAGCCATTTGAAATTTAAACTAATTTCTATTGGTCGAACTCAAATCGGCAGGATGATTGTCGTGCTGGCGATAACGGTTACATACGGTGGTTTTGCCGGCAAAACATTTTCATCTAGCCGAAAAATTGCCGGAGGCTTTTCCGGGAGAAGGAAAGAAAATGGTCCTCAAATCTTCACACATAAACATCTAAATTCGTCTTTTCCGCTCAATGCTATCTCTATGTGTCCAAAATTTACATGTGTATTGACTTGATAGTCAAGAGTAGAACGCGAAAAGACATAGACTGGTAAGCTTCCAGCTCTCCATATACGAAATAAAGCGCAAGGGTGAAAGGCACGGGGTGACTCAATTCCAGATACGCGACAGACTCATCCTAGTACGAGGCCGAACCATCAAATAAAAATGTGAGATCTACTTCCCTAAATAGATGATTTATACGTCACGAATCTCGACGCATTTGTAATAAATGCTTTTGAACTATGAGGAGAATCTGATTAGCATTAATTATAAATTCATGGATGGTCTCAAAGACGGCGATATTAATTTATTGATAATTAAAAATATTAAAGGTTGGACGAGGATGTTCATCAAAATGCAACAAAACCGAGTCGCACTTTTCCAAAAAATATATTAATACAACTAGAACAACGTTAATAAAGTCTTCTCGGGTTTTCCACCAGGTTAGGTAATTGTTGGCCGACGTTTCGATAGGTGGCTCGGGTCTCCCCGCAGACTTAAAACCAACCTTCCAGTCTGAAGCTACGAGTTTATTTCCGGGAATGGTAAGCAGTGGGAAGGAAGGGAAAAAGAAAGGGAAGCGTTAGCGAACGTACTCAGGGCAATGTTGCAATCGCATCGTCCTCAGAGAAATGATGGCGGAGGTAGCTATCGAAACGTCGGCCAACAATTACCTAACCTGGTGGAAAACCCGAGAAGACATTATTAATATCATACCCCGGGAAAAAAAACCAAATCATAACTAAAACAACAATTTTCACCACACAGACAACGGGTATTCATCAATAAAAACACCTGGATCTCGTACCTCACGAATCAGTGAGTGAATCAGTGAGTTAAAACGCGTTGTACATTAGAGGTGGGAATTTCGGTTCATTTTGTGGATTTAGTTCATGGGATTTGATTCGTGGCAATGATTCGGTTCTTTAAATCGTTCATAATGAACCGAATGAACCAAATCCACGAGTGAATCTCGAATCCATGTGAATCTCGAATCCATGTGAATCTCGAATCCATGTGAATCTCGAATCCGTGTGAATCTCGAATCCATGTGAATCTCGAATCCATGTGAACCTCGAATCCAACTGAATCTCGAATCCAACTGAATCTCGAATCCATGTGAATCTGTCGACTTACTGCATTTCAAATATTAGTGTGCGAAATAACAAAGAAAAAGGTGAAATGTGATGCTCCAATTCGGACACACTAGACATTTGACAAGGTGTTTCAAGGGTATTTACAGGGTTCATATTGAACGATTTGGATTCGGCGGATTTGAATCTTCCATCAAATCGTTCATTTTGAACGATTCGAGTGGAAAGCGTAGATTCAATTCATTCGGTTCATGCCATTGAATCGTTCATTCTGAACGATTCATTCATGAACGACACACCTCTATTGTACATCAGGTATTAAAATTTTGCGGAAAATAACGTCTCTTTTTGATTTCTTAACATCGGGAATATTCTCCATAAAAACAAAGGGACACTGGGCTTGAACCTCATCCATGACATGGGCGCCGTGCATTTCTCCAAGCGCAAGCCAACCACGGATTACGCTAACCACAAAAAGTTGGACGTTTAAAAGCAATTAAATCGGAAAACAAGCATCGCACTTTGCCTTCCTCTCCCTCCTTCCCACCCCTCTCCCCGAATACCGAGAAATCTAAAAATAGACCGCCCGGCCGTGTATCGGTATCTTTCATCCGTCTCCGGGATCAGGGAAAGGACGGAAGGGTGGGTGGGGAGGCTTGGGAGGGCAAAGGGTTGTGTGAATACGGCACGAGGAAGACAAAAGGGCAACAGAGAGAGAGAAGCGGAGTAGAACGGAGGAAGAAATGGAGAGGGTGAAGTTGGAGAATGTAGAGGAACGAGAGGAAGAGCGAACGATACGTGAAAGGATACATAATTGAGGTAGATTGAGAGGACATTACGTCATGGAACCGAAGCCAGGCAACAGAAATAACAACCACATTGTTTAACCCCGCTCTTTCCTCCTCTATGGATAGCACGACGAAATGGCCGAAATAAAGGATGTAAGGCTATAATGGTGAAATAGTGAACAGAAAATAGTGAAAAAGTGAAAGAGAGATGCTACTTCGCACCGGTTAGGCCACACCTCGAATACGTCGCGAGTATTTGGGACCCTGGTCATGAAGATTTAACCAAAAAAATAAAATAAAATACAAATAAAAGCAGCGGCCTTCGTTAAAAACTGCTACGAGCCCACGTATGGAGTCTCACAACTTTTAGAGGGATTAAGGTGGGAGCCCCTAAAGACTCGGAGGCTACACGCTAGGCTTAGGTTGCTTGAGAAATTCAGAACTGATATTTTTCAGAGCGACACAGAGAATATTATCATGACTCCTCACTACATCTCTAGGTCTAACAGACGCGATATAATAAGAGTGATACACTGCCGAACAGACAGGTTCAAGAACTCGTTCTTTCCGCGAACAATAAGCGATCACAATAAAAATTAAGCTCACTAAATACACTCCTATAATTCATTTCACCATTTCATCTCCCAAAAACTTACATCTTTACACGGCTGGTGACCTAACACTCCCTGCCTCACACCCAAGCGGCGGCTCGCAGGGTATTGTGTAGATGTAGATGAATATCAGTTTTACTACATAAAGGACACTGTAACAATAGATGTATTTAAAATGATGTACCACGGTCATTTCGAAAGTCTTTTGAGATATGGCCTCACTGTGTGGGGGGCAGGTGGAGTACAAATTGAAAAAGGATCAAATCTAAGCAGAAAAGGTTCTTGACAAAAATTACAATTCTATCCCTTCCAAGAAACTAGACAGATTACAGACGATGGTTATTTTAGAGTTCAACAATCTACCGGTTGAAAAGCTATTGAAGTATATTATAATTACTGAAAATTATTTAAGTGATAAATACAAAATGAATAGAGTGTACTCTCAATATAATGAACTTAAAAAAGTTAATAAATATGAAGTTCAAAGATATTTCACACGCTAAAGTTGCAGGCAATTAAGTTTTTATGTTCCACAACTGTTCAACAATATGAGCGATGATTTTAAAAATTTGGAATATATATGGAAATTTAAGAGAAGGACAAAGAAATGGTGGTTCTGCACGTAAATTATAAATTTATAATATAAATCGTATATATTATTTCTCAAAGGTCTTTTATGTCATTCTGTACATGCTCCGTAAATACTGCACCTACAGTGATAAATGAGGTATCATTATAAACGTTGAATCACCGGCTTCTGACGAAAAATACAATCTCAATCTCAAATTTCACTATTTGCCCATTAATTTGACTTAAAAGCTTCGATTTTTCAATGTCGATTACTCGCTCGAGGTATATCGACTCAACACATTTTTTTCATTCTAAACTTCAAAAAAATGTTTAAAATGAAAATAGTACGAAATGCACATAGTGATTGTACATGGGTGAATGGTCATCTGGTAAGTCAATGCAATTAAAACTTTTTGATTTCATATTTATCATCATGTATATTACTTCTCAAATGTGTTTTTCTGTCGCAACACCATAACTCCTATAATTATTCATCAAAATTAATGATTTAAACATCGTTTTAAATCTTATATTCCCCGATATTGATGAAAAATAGACACATTGTTTAAAATTAAAGTTTTTGTTAAAAAAATGATACAACGCCATATGCTGACAATATTATCAACTAATATGTTGGCAATGGTTACGTGCTTAAAAGACTGTAGGAGGCGCTATCTAGTAAATCATCGTTTAGTTAGATTCTTTACATTCTACATGTAATCAGTGTGACCATTTACTGTTTAAGTTTACGTTATGTTTCCCTAACACGAACGTAAATAACATATAATTGTCCATGGGAGGAAACAGGTAAAAGAACAGGATGAAAGAAGAAACAGAAAGAAGCTGAATACTGTGCGAAATATTCGACAGGTAGAAGAACAGGAAGAAAGATGGAAGAAACAGAAAGAAGCTGAATACCGTGCGAAATATTCGACAGGTAAAAGAACAGGAAGAAACAGGAAGAAGATGCATACTGTGCGAAATATTTGCTCGGGTCATCTAGTAAACTATTAAAATAAAAACTACTAATAAATCATAAAAGGCACCAACTGATAAGGCACGAATGGTATAGCAGGACCATAAAGGTGTAAATAAAAAAAGAGTTACAGGAAAATGAAGGTCAGCGAAGATAGCAAATTATGGCTCCAGCTTCTATAATTGGCCAGAATAGCAAGCCAGCTACCTCAATGGGATACATTATTATATTTATGCCTTACTCCTTGAGAGTAGGAACTGGAGAGGGAAGGATATATTAGAGAATCATAAATGACTTACTCTCCCATGGTTAGCAGGACGTAATGGACCAATTAGCGGATGTAAAGCTAGAATATCAACCATCTACTTAAAATGTATTCAAATTTCAAATAGATGGTTGAATACTCAGGCGAATTACTCATCAAATACATATTGCCTAGTAACTTAAATAAAACTTTGCATACTCCACTATAGGTTTAATAACACGACCCGGGTTTCGACACTTCGTGTCATCTTAAACCTATAGTGGAGTATACAAAGTTTTATTTAAGTTACTATGAATTACTTCCACAAAGTCAAGCCTGGAACCATTTCCTTTGTGACATATTGCCTACTTATTGCATAGGATTCTACTCAATTTTACCCAAGCTTTCAACGGGAATGCGGATTATATTTTATTCAAATAAATAAATCATAAATTCAAGGAGAGTTCAATAGTTCATGCTGATTTCTTTTAAGTTATCAATGTAAAACATAGTAAATCTGCAAAATTAGAGCACTAGCCCGCAATCATTCATCATTGGTCATTCAATCCTAAGATCCGTTGACTGCAGCCCTCCACCCTTCCCATATCTAATGCTAGTACTCTTACATCCAGATATCTCTTCCTATGTACTATCCTCTGTATTTGGTCCATGAACTTATACCAGGGTCTTCCACTGAAGACTTTTCCCTCTACTTTACCTTTAAATACCTTCTTTGCAAACCCATTGTGTCTCAGGGTGTGTCCATTCCATCTTGTTCTTCTTTTCTGTATGGTGTTCCATATGGTCCATTCCTCATTTACTCTTCTGTACACTTCATCATTTCTTATTTTGACCGTCCATTTTATTTTCATCTTTCTCTTCTTGTCTGTTCTGGTCAGCTTTTCCAATGGTCCATGCTTTTGATCTATAGAGTGCTACGCTCCACACGAAGGTTTTCACATACTGTTTCCTGGTTTGTAGTCCTATCTTCTTTGAACACAACACTCGTCTTTCTTCCATGAACGCCTTCTTAGCTTGGGCTATTCTCCGCTTGGTGTCCTATGTACTTCTTCCATCCCACGTAATGGTACTTCCGAGATAGGTGAAGGAATCGACTCTAATTTCTCTCCTCTCGCGGTGACTTCTACATTCAGTTTGACAATAACGTTGTATTTTTAATCCTGATTGCAATTTTTTTAAGTCCTGAGTTAAGGAGGTAAAACTGCGTATGTGAGAGTCAACACGAATGCCGAACTCTACCTACCCTTTTTAATGTTTGAGAAATACTGCTTTCAATTATGAGTTTTAGCTACTTGAATATAAAATACATATATAATCGGCTTCTTCCTGTTCTCCGAACTTATCTGATGCCCAGTCGCCATTGCTCTCTATTCATGCTCAGGCCTTCTGGCAACTAATTTTCTTTAATTGCCTTATCTATGCCTTCTCTCCGAGTAATTCTAGGCCTTCCTCATTTTTCCACCTTGTGGTTTACCCAAGGTAAAATTTACTGAGGTAATCTCGCGTTCGTCTGCGTTTTTCCCATGAACGCCTTCTTAGCTTGGGCTATTCTCTGATTGATGCTCGTTTTACTTCTTCCATCCCGCGTGATGGTGCTTTCGAGATAGGTGAAGGAATCCTACTGTTCTAATTTCTCTCCTCTCAGGGTGACTTCTGCATTCATCTTCTCTCTTCCGCATGCTAGGATTTTCGTCTCCGTCTTATTTCGCAATACTTCTAGGAAAATGAGGGTTAGCGAAGATGGCGAACTGGCCCCAGCTTCTAGCCACAATAGCTACCTCAATGGGATACATTATAATTTTTTTCCTTACTCCTTGAGAGTAGGAGCTGGAGAGGGAAGAATACATTGGGGAACCAAGCGACCAAGGGACCGAGAAAGCTGGAGAGTCTTCACGTTGGGGACCCGGTGGGTGCGGAGTGTGAGGTGAAAGAGGCGGGAGGTCGGGGGAGGGGGGGAGGAGAGGTGGGGAGGGGAAGGAGGAGGAGGAGGGGGCGGCCTTGTCTATGCGGACGAGGAATCCAACTATTTCACGCGGCAATGGAGAGAGGTAGTGGAAAGGAAGGACAACTTGGAGGCGGGAGAGAATGGAAGTCGGATCCAAATATATGGAGGTAGATATTAAGGAGACATGGGGATAGGAGTGCCCTCCTACTCCTCCCCCAGTCCCTATCCCCCCCTCCTCCCCGAGAACGGGAAGCAGGACAGGATTCTGTGGGTTGGGGGTGTGGGGATTTAGTTTAGGCGGTGGGGATAAGTTTAGGGCGGGGGTTTGGGAGGGGAGTGAACGGGCGGGCAGTGGGCGACCGGCGGAGGGGAAAAAGGCGTAGTAAACACATCGAAGAAGTTTTGGGAACCGGAACGAACAATGAAAGCATCGTACCACGTAAACCTTGTGACTAGCCGAAGCCATTGGAAGAGAGGGCACGTTGCCTCGGCCGCATTACTAGCTACATTCAAAATACGAATCACTACACACTCATACACAAGAATCTACGTTTTTTTCCTATATAATGGGGCTTCATCGGAATTTTTATACAGTTGCAACATGTCTTACTCCTTGCGAGCGTTCCATTAAATTCTCAAAGGTTAATCTTAAAAAAAGTATGTTAATCTTTCCTCCTCAATACACATCATAATTAGTCGCATTTCTAATTACAAGGAGCGCCGTCGAGTCAAAATTGAAACGCGTACCGTACAAAGGTTTTTTAAAAATACAAATTAAATATTCAAAAATAGAATGGGACAACTTAATTTATATTTAAATACGGAGCTAACTCGGGTATTCCAGGATGAGCATGAATGAAAGAAAGTGGAATGAATGCTCCAGCAATGGAAGCGTATTTCAGGGGGTTGTGTATCTCGACCGAAAATTCCGTTTTAATTCTGGATTCAAACGCAACAATGTAACATGAACCTGCTAGACATCAGCTTGAAAATGAAAGTCCGTCAATATATGCAATGGAAGAGAAAATAAATTGACGATCCCGATACTTCAAAGCCAGCACGCGGACATATTCAAAGCCTTAAGAGTCAAGAAGCAAAAACCCCTTCAGGTTCGCACCATTCCCACCACTTCCTTTTGGGGCAGGAAGTCCACAAAAAACCTAATTTTACGTTACGTTTCCGAAACCGGCTCTGCTCGACTATTCTGCTCGATTTTTCTTCTAAACCCTCCATCCACGAGTATTTATTTCGGAAAAAATATACGAGAGTTGAGCGTGTATCTACACACGTCGCTATCTTTTGCCATTAATTGAGGAAGTGGCACTATCTATCTCTATTAATTGAGGATGTGGAACGTGGTTTTAAAACCTTGCTAGGCATTCATAGAAGAGAAGAGGTGAAATTCAATAGAGGAAAATGATTAGCCACTTTGTATTCCGGGAGGAATAAGCATGTTTGGGGCCAATGATGAAGGCATTTCCGTCTTTCCCAAAGGTCCTCCGTCAGAATCGTGGGAAGAAACTGAATCCAGGTAACCCTTCAAAATGAGACAATGGGTATTCCGTACGAATCCCGTAAATAAATATAGGCAATTTGGATCGATTCCAGCAGAGATTTTGTATAAAACTTGAATTCACTCTACGTTCACCATATATTTCATAAGGATTAGAAAACTGACATTCTCACGATTCCCATGACAGCACTCAGTGAATTATAAGGCGAGTGAGTTGCGTCGTGCCGAGAATTGATATGTAATATTGTTTTTTTCGACGATAAACACGATTTAATTAGTAACCACGAACTTAAGGCAAATATTTATTGAAATGGATGGGAGGTTTGTGGAGGCGACCGACAGCTAAGGTCATTTGCGCCATAGGGGGCAGGTAAGGGAGGGTGGATAGAAACCCGGCGTCGGCACTAGCCTGCTCCAAACGAAAGGCGCCAAGGGGACCACGGTTTAACGTCTCATCCGACAGACGGAGTACTTGTGAGTGAGGTGCCCTCCACAAGGCACTCAAGTAGGGATCGGGTTCCCTCTGAAAAACACCCTCCTCTGCAGGGATTCGAACCCTGACCGTCCGTACGGTTAGCCAGTACTCTAGGCACCACACCAACTCGATCCCCGGTAAGTAATATTGTACATAACGATTTAAAATTCAGGTTTAAAGATAGAACATTAAACTCCTCCTCTCCTTACTTGGGCGTTACAACTCTCTATATTGAATTTGGCCTCATCAATGTTATTGTCCATCTATTCCTATCTTTTCCGAGCTTCTTTCACTTATAAGGAGAGTGTCAGATAGCCGGGTCTCAGATTTTATTCAAACTTAGTAGTTGTACAGACCGCTGTATGTGGTTTATGAATCACCCCACATATAGGGTTATATAACCAACAGTTTAAACGAAAATGGCCTTTAAAAATTTCAAAATTCCCTTTTATACGGGCCACCCACATAACTGACAAGCTACGAAAAATTTGAATATTATTCAGAATTATGCTTGAATTGTAAAAATATGAAGACAATATTATAAAATAATTATAGAATATGGAAATCATGTGCATGAAGGAATAATGGAAATACCTCGTGAAAAGATAAGGATGTGACACAATTATAAGGCTGCCTTCGACCGAAAAAAAGAGACTAAGCCTGACGTCGTGTATGCAAATGAAAAATTTGCCTCGCGCAAAAATAATATTTCGAGTAAAAATAAAAAAATCTTGAGCACATCGTAGGATGCCGTAAATGAAAAACTAAAAAAAAACAGCGGAAGAAACATAACCCGTATTGGAATCGAACCCGTGTCTCTAGACCGGAGATTAGCACGTCAGCCACCCGTCCAGCTTGTCAGTTATGTGGGTGGCCCGTCTGAAGGGAATTTGGAAATGTTTAAAGGCCTTTTTTGTTTAAACTATTGGTTATATAACCCTATATTTGGGGTGATTCATGAACCACATACAGCGGTCTGTACAACTACTAAGTTTGTATAAAATCTGAGACCCGGCTATCTGACACTCCCCTTGTTAGTAATGTTCATCCTCTAAGACATAATTCCCCTATCTTTTCCGAGGTCTTCCATTGGCCCTGTTTTTATCTAGTATCCATTCATAAACTTACTTTATCCACTTTGTCGTTGCCATGCGGGTAATGTGACCTGAGCATCGGATTATTTTTGACTTCATGAAGCAGGCCATGGTTTCTTCCTAAATCAGCTCATTTAATCCTACATTTCTCTTAATACTCCATCTCCTTCCTCCTATTTTGGTCCAAAATCTTTCCTGCGTATTTTTCTTTAACAGTTTAAAGTCTTTCTTCGTTTTTAAGTGCTAACGTCCACCTCTTGTACGCCACAACTGGTCTCTTTAATGTTTAGTGATTTTAAGTTTGGATTGCCTGCTTGCTTGGAATTTCAGGGAAAAGTTTTATCTTACGGGCATGAAAAAAATCTGTTACTCGCAGATATTCTCACGATTTTGCCATCTGATATAGTATTATTTACGTTTAAAGTTTGGCCCAAGAAATTTAAAGGCATTCATATCTTTCAATTCCACATTTTTTAGTTTAACTTTGAACTAATAAAGGAAAATACATCACGGACGACACTATTGTCCTTAAGTGGTACAAGTTGCAGTTATCTTCGAAACATTATCCAAGGTTATCTTTAGTGCTTACACTTGTTTCCGCTTTTGAGTAGAACAGAAGTATAATGCGAACAAGATTCACGTTTGGCACGAAGTTAAGCGTCCATATACACAATGCGTGTACTTTCTTAGCTTTTAAAGGCAATGTTCAGATACCTGGGTAACTTCACAAAATGATGAGAGGGTGGACATCTTTGAGCATGAAAAAAAACACTCCCGTTTACAACAGGAAAGTAAGGGGTAAGAAACACAAACCTGAGAGGAAAATGACCCAGCTTGGCTAAGATCAACGAGAGAAAATACCGAGGACGCTAATCGGCAATGAACTTTTTCCAACCGACTTCAAACAAGCGATGCCCACAGCGCGTAATGGCCAGTAGTTGAAGGGCATAGAAAACCCTTGGTCGTTAAATTAGTTCACAGAATGGGGGAGAAAAGGAATTTTTCCTAGAGCTTTCACCGCTTCGTTCATCCGAGAAAAAAGCTTAAATCGTTGGCAGTACGAGAGAAAAGTAAGACAGAGCTCATTATCGTAAACTCCCTCCATGAATAAGCCAACCTCTAGCGTTCGCGGTAAACTATAAAACACCGGCTCAACGCTTTAATCCGAAAAAAAACTCTTGGGTCAGCTCGAGCCACCCTTAACGCATAGGAAAACCGAAAGTAAAGTTAAACTACTATCGATCAAGGGAGCGGCGCGCCCGGCAGATATCCACCTTTCCCCATACGATTTATATAAGACCTTTGAAAGAATTTCCCTACGACCTAATGGTGAAAATTCGGCTATGATAAAGGGTGTGGAGGAATAATTACACTGTTATACACTGTAGTTTCAGTCCTTGCGTCCACAATTCACCTCTCAGCAATGGTAACCATTTCATTGCTTGATTAGTGGTGTGATGAAAACAAACAGATAAATGCTAAAAGTACATTGCCATGACCTCACAATAAAATATGTTGTTCACATTCAACAGAGGTTTACTCACACCAACCAAGGTTATGACATACGCTGTTATTTTCAAAGTTGAAAATGTCGAAACCTTGCCCACTGGGAATAAAACTCTGAGGCAAGTAAACAACATCTTTTATTGTGAGATCATGGCATCTGTACTCCATTTCACTAAATATCGCATGATACGACAAACTTAACAGACATTGAAAATGATAGTAACTAATGGAGTTGCAAGGCAGTTTTAAACATCAACTATTTTCGCCGTCCAATCCAACCATCAAACTACATTATATTTACCGAGACACCTGCAATTTTTCATGGGATAAAGTAAGCCTATACAATCCATTACATTACAATACATTAATAGAATTGATATAAAAATGAGGAATTAACGCATAGATCTTGACAGAAATTTAAGAAAGTGTAGTTTGTGCGGTCTATCAATATTTTCAAAATATGAATCATCAAACCACTGCGGTAAATCAACAGAATCGTAAGAAAATCATCGGCTGCGAAGGAGTTTTCAACGAAGAGCATGAAAAAACTGCGTCCAGATTAAAGCTTGTAAATGTATATTTCGTTAATTACTGAGAATTTCAGTGGTTTAAAGCAATTTTTGAGTCATTTATTTTCACGATATTAACTTCATGATTGTTTCAGCATCTCAAGTTTAAGAATCTAATCTGAATGGGGGTTTATTTTGACTTGAGAAAAACCTAACTCAAACGACATTAAATGAGTTTGAGTAAAACATCGTTTAACCTATAAATCAACAAATTTTGTCTCATTTTAAAGAAAAATATCTTAACCTTCCAATAGCTACCAAAATATCTGCCCCTTACTGAACAACTTTCCCAGATTTTAGACGAAACATACCTGCCCTTTTACAAGGGAAATGGTGCAAGTATTCTCTCCAGAGAGACATTATTTGAAGTACATGGAATTTTCAGCACCTGGATCTCGTTAAAGAATTATACACGTGTTTTTTCATGTTTTCTGCTGTATTTTTGACAGTAAATCATATTGTTACCGCAGTAATATTTCAGGATCACAAAAAAATCTCCCGTAGCCACGGAGTTTTAAACGCACCGAGAGAGAAATATAAGTCAATTGAGAGACTTATGAAGATATTTTAATTTGATAAGTTAGAATTTCAGTCTAGTAGAAGTATATTATTGCACCATTAATAATGCGATATTTTGTTCTTGCTTCCTAAAGCTTCAGACATAAAAACGCATACTTCGCATATGGTCCCCATCACGACCAGGGGACTCATCATCAATCGTCTGCCTTCGCAGGTCCTTGGTGCCTCCATCTCTCTCTGTCCTCTGCTCTCCTCTCCAACTCTCAGTAACTCCCTCAATCCTTCAGATCATCAATAATCTTTCTTTTCTTTCTTCCTCTTTCGCGGTTTTCATTCACCATTCCTTCCAGTACGTCTCGTAACAAACATTTTCTTCTCAGTACATGTCCCATTCAGTTTATCTTCCAATCTTCAATGGTCTTTAATAGCTCTCTTCTTTCTTTCTTTCTTCTGGGGGACTATTTCGCTCAAACTATCTTAAACGTTCTCGTGAACCAATCAAACAGTATAATTGTTAACTTGGCGGTATGTTTCCACAGTCATATTAAATGGTAACTTTTACTTAACCACAAAAAAATACACACACGCCCTCGAGCATTTAGAAATTCCGAGAAAAATGCATGACCCTGAGGTGTATGTTGCCAATGAATGTTTGTTCCCTTCCCTCTCCCCTATCCTTGAAGCAGTTGCACATTGATACCTGCCACCTCTTTCTTTCCCCCCTCCCACTTCTCCTTTCTTTTCACCCCCATCATCACCTCCCTCTTCTCTCCTTTGTCCCCAATATATAAGAGAGTTCCCGAACTTGGATACTAATGTATTGAAACCCGGGTGGTGTTTTTGTATTTTTTTGTGGTTTAATAAAAGTTACCATTGAATATGGCTATGTTCTCGCGAAGGTTTCCGCGGCGTTGTCCGTTAATGTATATTCGGGTTTTACAAACGCGGACGTTGACTTTGGTCTTATATTAAATGTTCTCTAAAAACTTCCGAAAATCCGGGACATAAAAATTTCAACACCTCTACACGTCCCACCGAAGAGAGTTGCGGATGTACGATGACAGACACCCTTCCGGGATACGAAATCCCACCTGGCGGACGCACGACGAAATAAAAAGAAAACACCAATTTCCACGCGCACGAGATCCGCCCCGAACACCAAGAGCCAAAATCCCGTCTCGGGAAATTCCTTAATCGCATCCAAAAACATGCGCCCACGCATGGTGTGCCTTAACCCCAGACCGCCACATTGGACGTCATCTGCTAAACCCTCTGTTTCGTGATAAAAACAATTATTAACCCTCGATACACCGATTTTATTCTACAGCATTTGCCGTCATTTTACATGTTGGCTCTCTCGTGGGAGAATCGGGAACTAAAAGTTACGAATGAGAGATATTTTAGTTGCAAAGATGTATAATTTGATGTCACAAAGGCATATGGGCGTAAAGAAACCTGATCAGAGACAAATATAAAACTGTTCTATACGTTACCTCTAGGTCTCATAGCGTGATATAGGGAAAGGAAATAGTTCTGACTGACACTGATATTTGATAACACAGATGGTTCGAATACAACGACTATTAAAATGCCTTTTAAAATTGCCTTTACCGAGAAACTAGTGGAGACGAGGACTAAGAAATACTATCATCGGACCTAAACAACGTTTATTGGAGGTGTCAGGAGGGCGGCTAGAACAAAATCTTCGTAAATGTACCACAACACACATTATTCGGGAGTCATCACTTCAATGCCATATCTAAACTTTGGACGGAGTGCACATAAACTCCTCAGAAAAAGTCGAACACCTTGGAATCAACCTGACATCAGGGATATCCTGGGGAACGCACAATTCGGCACAGCAGTAAAAAAACTAGGATTTATCAAGCGTATAATGGGAAGATCCTCGGGTAAAAAGTGAAGAGAGAGACGCTACTTCGCACTACTTAGGCCGCACTTCGGGTATACCGCTCGCATTTGGTTCCTTGGCACCGAAATGATTAAACAAATAAATAATAAAAAACAGAGAAAAGTTGCGCGCTTCGTTAAAACTGCTACGAGCGAATATTGTGTTTCACGAGTATTGGAGGCATTAAGAGGACGCATCATACCCTTCGGTAAGGAAAAGTTCTGTCAAAAATCCACAAGATGGCGTCACTCGCACTCGATCGAGGCGTTTTGGCGTCAGGAGTCTCTTACTCCAGGGTAACTCTCGCACAAGGCAACAGTCGACGGTAAGTTGTAGCCAAGTCTCCGGCGCGTAAGTACAGGCAGCGCTAATATTAGATCTGTGAAAGAAGACTGAACTAATTTCATCACCGTCCGAGCATATTATGGCCGAAAACCATTCAGGTGGCTTGTCGAAATATACCAATTACAGATTCTATCTTTAAACCGTGATGGCTGTTATTAAGCATTCTGATAGAAGAGGGATTGATACATCTACATTAGTTTTAGATATGTCAATAATAAAAATAGTTTTTATAAAAATATACCCTACAACTTGCCGTTTTCCCGATGGTTTAACTATGCTCCGGGATAAAATGTTCATATTTCAGATACGAGCCTCCCTTGGAAAAGGCCTATTCTTTATACTATAAAAATTTCAAGTTGATGACGTAGGACTTTAACAGAAAATCTGGGGTCGGAAATCATCACAAATCCGACCTGTCGAGCAGATGTGATGCGTCGCCTTAAATTGGAGGTCGCTAGAGAATCGGAGGTTGCACGCTAGACTTAAGTTTGCTTGAGAAATGCAGAACAAGTGTGTTTCAGCGTGACGCAGAAAATATAATTGTGATGCCAAACTACATTCCTAGATCCGACAAAAGCAATAAAAAGAGAAATACATTACCGAGCTCATAAGTACAAAAAGTCGTTCCTTGCACGCACATAAAGAGACCATAATAAAAGCTGAGCTCCATTAAAGAAAATCCGATTATACACTAAAAAAGATCACTCAGAGGTTGAATCCCATAGCAGCGCACAAGATGAGCTTAGCTATGCAATGAGGAAGTTCGCTCTGAGGAGGAAGACGCTTGAGGCCAATGAGAAGGTCACCCTCAGGTAATCCGCTTCAAATCTTACATCTTTGGTTGGTAACATTGTTCTCTATCCTGCTTAACTAGGGAAATGTTTAGGTGAATCCATTGAAATGGGCCCCCCGTGCATACTATGAAAATCACAATTTCGAAGACCTCTAACTCGAAAGTAAGAATTTTTACGACATGTCGCCCGTTGAGAATTTTGATCTACTCCTCTAAAACTATCATATCCCGAAGTTTCAGTCATTTCACCGTGACATTTTTTTTCATGAGGTTTCTGCGTGGTCCTTTCACGGTGAAATCCTGGCACGATCCGTCAGGATGTACCGACTTATTTGCGTGACCCGCATCACAGAAATGGGGAGCGCCGACGGGCTTCTTAACAAGCGGGCACGGGGCACGTAATTGTACAACCCGATATACCCGGTATTCGTGAACGTGCATTTCAATGCGCACCGCGTAAAGCGTTGAAATGCAGGAACGCAAGCGCGGATGCATGAATGCGATATGGAATTATGGCCCCGCTCTGATTCAATAATTTTTGCAAGCCAGATTGAGAAAAACGTGCGATTTTAAATCGTGCAATTTCGTGCCCCGTGTAAAGCGGGCAGTAGAACAAGCGTTGGAGCGCGCACGCGCCTTGCGGGTTGCGAGATGCTTAGGATAACCAGAGCACATAACTTCGAGGTTCACAGCGTGAAAATAAAATGCGTGATATTGACCCCATTTTAATGCTCGAAACACTGAACAGAGGCAGTAGTTGGCTGCCTACACAACTGTTCTTCAGAGACCTGCGAAAACAGGGTTACTTGTAGCAGCAAAGCTGAGCCGAGGTAGACGTCTCAGAAAGCGTTATCGCTCTAAAATAAGGATTGCAATTTAAAATAAGTGTCGTAACCTTTCGCTATTTGCTTTATAAAGAACTATTTCGACTTCGGAATTAACGTGGATTCGTCGGAAAACAGGTGATTGCCAAGGCGTGCACAACGAATAAATCTTCATATCTTTGCACTTATTGTACATCAGTGTTGTAACTTAAGGCTTTTTGCAGTTTATTAAACTATTTAGACCGCGGATGGATCGTTATTTGTCGAAAATCAGGATATCGCGATTCCGCTTACGACGTATATTTATAAAACTCTGTGTACTTACTATCAGTAGGAATCCTTAAACTGTATGGAGAATAAAGTGTGCGAATGCTTCGAAATCGAATCGAATCGACTCGAATCAGGCTTGATTCGATTCGGTTCGCCTGCGAATCGGGATGCTTCGAAAGCGAATGATTCGTAATATTCGAATCAGATAGATTAGTCTTCAAATCGTTACATGCATTTAAACATGACACTAATCCCCGAATTGTGCGCCATCTGTTTAGATGATGTTTTCCTCACGCGAAACGAAAATTTAAACTACCACACGTTATTCTGTGCTATTCTTTGTGCCACTATATAGATGTATAAGCTAATGTAAGGCCCTGAAACATAGTGAAAATCTATATAAATTTAACAATGCATAAACTTTTGCATTTTATTGAAAATCGAAATCGATTCGCATGCGAATTTTTTAAGGTGATTTGATTCGCTACAGAATATTTTTTAAAATTCGTTTTGATTCGATTCGACATTTATGTGGGAGATTCTATTCGGTTCGATTCGAAATGAAAATCCCGGATTCGCACAGCACTAATGGAGAATAATCAAAATGTTAAAAACTACGCATAATGAAGTCACATTGAACATTCTCGTGAACCCCTGCAACGCACTTTACACTGTGCTATCGGTGGCGCTGTTTTTCGGGGGGAGTAATGGAGGGGAAGGCGAAGATCACTCCCAGGCAGCGGCGGAGGACAGAACTAAAAGGTCATATTTGGCCGAGGTTTATATCCCACTTCATTCCACACACCAACAGGCAGAGCCAAAAATGGTACCAACCACTCACTGAAAACAATCATATTTTGAATATAATAAGTATAATTCCTAACTTCTCATTTTGCGAGACATTTTCGAGTTTCTCTGACTCTTTTTTTAATATCGATGACTTATCCAAGTTTTCCCCGGATTCCCAGACCCGGGAAACCCTAAAATTTTCATCCAATTTAAGGGGGTTTTATGCCTCGGCCAAAACTGACCTTTTTTGTTCTGGCTTCCACCGCAGCCCAAGAGAGATCTTCGCTTTCCCCTCCATTTCCCGCCCCGGACAACAGCGACACAGATGGCGCAGTGTAAAATTCGTCGCGAGGGTCCACGAGAATGCTCAATGTGACTACATCATACATAGTTTTCTACATTTTAATGACCCTCCATAAAGCTGAAAGATTATTACTCACAATATGAGCAAAGAATTTTAAAATATACATCGTACGCATCAAAGCACCCCTAGATTTTCGATAAATTCACGTCACTTCTGCGGTCGAAATATTCATGTGAAAAGCAGAAAGCGAAAATTTGCTGCGTGTATTGTAGATATAAATCTTTATTACTGAGTCCTGTGTAAACAGATTTGCTTAAAGGAACAGAACAGAGCGGTAGAATCAGAACGCGTAGACGTCAGCAGAATGGGTTTTTGATCTTGATAAACAGCCCTCTTAAACCAAATGAAAGATGTGCTTGAAATGATTATGCCACAAGGAAAATTAATGAGTTAGACAGTTAACTTGTTCAATATCCGGCATAGAGCCCAGTACTCAAATCCCTATGACGCCGAAAGAAGACCAATATTTAAACTTTTTTCAGAACGGGATCATTCACTCCTCCACGAACCACGGGGGTTCGCCGCTTAACTTGCACCGAGTTTCAAAAGGTTCCCTCACCGTTTCCCGCGAAAGCGAGATTTTATTCCCTACCCCGGACCTTGATTTGCGTGAAGGGAGTAAGGTAGGAGAAGCCCTGGGCATGAGACCGCAAGGAGCCGGGTCGAAATCGGCGAAAAGGGCAACGGCATGAAAGCATTGAAGGGTCACGATTTAAAGGGGAAAACAAAAAAACGAAAGAGCGTCGAAAAAAATCAAGGAGGAAGGAACAAGGGTCCTTCTCCCTTGCGTTCATATCCATATCAAAGGGGGAAAGCGCGGAGAACGTCTTCCGGGACGAGACATGGCAAAGGACGGAATAGGGCGGGGTAGACCTCAAAGGAAGGAAGAAAAGCGTCGCAAAAAGTGTAGGCGGCTTACTAGGAGTTCAAGTAATTTGAACGACATACAAATCACCTAGAAATCAACGAATATGGTCTCATTTTGAAGAAAAATATCTCACCGTACCAAAGATACCAAAATATCCGCCCGTTACCGCACCAGTTGCTGAGATATTTTATGAAAAATACCGACCATTTAGCATGAAAAATGGTACGTGATATGCACTCCAGAGAGCCATTATTTAATGAATGAGGAGGTTCTAATATTTATATCTCGTAAAAATTAACCGTTTTTATATTCTTTTAAGTATTTTTAAAATAAATCATACAGTCGCCGCAGATTTTTTTTAAATCACGAAAAACCTTCCTTTGTAAAGGAGTTTAAGACGTGTCGTGTGAAAAAATTATACAAATTAGACATGTGCACTTATTATTATTGAATTGCTTATAATTTCAGCCATGCAGGAGTATACTATTGCATGGTTATTAATACGATATTTAATTCAATTTTCTTACACCTGCTGCAATTATAACGAATAATTCGAATATAGTCTGCATTAAGTCTAGGGAACTCTCTCACTCAAGCTACCTTAAAGGGAGAGAATTCATGAAATCAGAATTCACATACTTCTACCTAAGTAATCGTTCATGATGGAAGGAAAAAAAGAAGGTACCTATGCTAATAACTTGAGACTACAAATGCATAAATAAACACACGCATGGAGCGTGGAGCTTTATAGATCGGAAGCGTGGGCCACTGAAATAGCAGTTCAGAAAAGAAGCTGAACATTTGAAAGCTGAAGTTTAGTGGAATGCTCAGGCCGAAATGGACGGATAATAGACGGAATTGAGAACTTTGGGTCTAGGACCGGGACTTACATACAAATAACTTGTTTAAGGCCATCTTAGCGCCTAACAACAGGCTTTAGTTGTAACCAAGATGAAAAATCATAGGCCTGTATTCATTCAAACAGAGAAACTATATAGAGGTACTCATAAACCACAAAAAGCGGACATGACCGGCTGCAGATGAAAGTCATTACTTCATAACACCAAGAGAAAATTTCAAATTCGCAACGGTTTTTCATTCATTTCCGACCATGTTTCATCGAACTGTCTACATAAGCAGTGAACCTGAACTTCACGAGCGCCTCAGCTTTTCATAACTATTTCCGACAAGGTCACTACAGGACTCAGGTCTGATAATGTCCCCAATTTAACGAAACCTGGTAGGGTACAAGTATAAATCAGTGAAAGCTAGCAAGTTTTTTTCTCCTGCTACCACATCATAAAATCCCACAAAGTTGAGCAGGATACCATTCTATAAGTCATAAGTAGTATGGCTTACATGATTAAACTACAGAAAAGAATGTAACGTAGGTCATATACGACCCAGAGCTGAGATGCAACGAATCAAGAGACGCTGTAGTGAGATTTATTTCAACGGAATCATTGAAGAGTATATACGTATATTTCACAAGTTTGAGCGTCGGATTTTAAAGGGGCTGTATACCACGGCCACAAACGTTTATGCTTCCTCCAACGTGTTCCGGTTCTTTCATGTTACTCAAATCACAGCATTTGTTCAAATCTGGTTACAGAGTGTTCAAGGATATGGCTTATGTGTACCGTAAATTTTCCACATTTGAAAATAAACACTTGTAGAATTTCCACACTTTAATTTTCGTCACCGATCATGGCTTCTGCACATATGCCCTCATCATGGTACATACATCCATTGGACGAACAATGTAAGACTTCCGCGTCAAAATAACTAATGTGGACTCAATTATAAAAGTGAACTTGTGGAAATGTAACCATTTGTGCCAATACGGTCTCTTATGTTCACCAGAAGTGTTGTACCATTTCGCCTGCTGCCATGTACTTTAAGTTCTCGATTTACGTCGGAGATGCGTGTTTAAGAAGAGCGACATAAGTCGAAACAACGTAAAACAGATCCAGATATTCGTGACCACTTTAATCCCGCGATAAATAAAGGCGTTAATTTCAAAATCCGTTGTTTGCCTTTATCCTACTATGGTAGTCAATCCGAAGATTAGTTGGCAGTAGCTTGACTGGTTGGTACTCTCCATTCCTCACGTCTCTTCGCCTTCATTTTCATTTTCTCGTAGCTCTTACGTCCAACATCCTTCATTATCTGGTCTATAAACTGGAGCCGTGGTCTTCCTCTGGGCCTTTTTCCGTTAACATGTCCCTCTAGAATTGTCAATAGGATCCCCCCAAGTCTCATAATATGCCCTATAAGTTGGATTTTTCTGTCAACGACCGATTGCCATAAGCTTCTTTTCTCCTTCATTTCATGTAGTATTTTTTCGTTTGATATTCTATCTTCACAGCCATATAATGCCACACTCCATATGTAAACTTTGAGAAACCTTTTCCTAATTTCAAGGCTGTTACTTTCGGATGTTAAAATTTTACTCTTTTTATGGAAAGCCGCTTTTGCCTTTATCCAGGAAAAAATAGCTATTTCAGATAGAATTATTGTCTCAGTTATCAAAAAACGCAAGCATATGCACATACGTCTATTTTATTAGAATTAAACAGGGAAAATATTCTGACGACCCTTGTCAGCATGGACGTAACATCGAATCAGACGTAAATGGAAACGACGCATACTGAGGACTCACTGTGCATAACAATTTCGACCGTGGAAGAAGCGTGAATTCGTCCAAAAGCGGGAGGTCGCCGTACGACGTACATTTCTAAAATTCATTTCACTAATTGTACGAGGGAATCCTTAAACTTTACGGAGGATCTTCAACATTCATACTAATCACGCCGTTCCCTTCCGGGGTAGGCACAGTCAAAATGTTTCACTCATTAATACATATTTGTACTCATAATTCTACTTCAATAATTTCCTCCATACTGACCAATCCTTGCAAACCTTTTTTGCTTCATTTACCGCCATACACTGCTTCATAAGAGCCCTCCTGTTTTTAAGACTCCTAATACTCCTCCTCCTAAGAATTTCCTCAACCACATTCAACCACAACTTTCTCGGCCTACCTCTACCTCTCGCACCATTCATTTCACTCTTATTTATCTGTTTCGTTATTCGACTCTCATCCATTCTCTCAATATGGCCAAACCAACGAAGCACACTCCTTCTTCCTCAAAATGTTGAAAATCACGTTTCCCTTACCCCTTGAGGGAAAACTTAAGCTCACAATACTCATCGTGGCCGGATGATCTCAAGAGAGAAAAAAATTCGAAGAATGAAAACAGGGGCGCCAAGTTCAATGAAACACCACGCCACCCACAAGAATCTCGCGGCGAACATTTCTGCGGATTCCGACGAAAAATATTTACGCACGGGAGACGGGTGGGACGGGGAGGGGAAAAAGACACTAAAATTTTCCCCCATCATCCCTCACACGCTGCACGGCTCGGTGAAATCAAATTGATACTCCTCGCGGTCGTTTCAAAAATAGGATTTTTTTTTCTCTTTCTGCCACTCTCCACCTCCGGCCATTAAAGTAAAAAAAACCCGGTGGGGGTCACAAGCATAAACGCCGTGGAGTTCGATTTGGCAACCACTAGCGAGGGGGGGGAGGCGGAGGTGGACCAGGTCGAAGTGGAGAGGGAACTCTCGAGTCTCGAATCTTTTTCTTTTCACGCGAGCACGCGCAAAAGCTCGAACGGGCTGAGCGAAGGAGAGGCAGAGAGGGGGACTATTTCTGAACTATATCCCGCGCGAGTCGAAAGGGAAACCTCCCCAAGCCACTCCTTTTACGCACTTGTACGCCCCCACCGTGACGTAAGACTTCCGGTCCCCACGTCCACCTGCATGAAGCGTTCCGACGCTTGGCCCGCCAAAAACATCTTCCTCCCGCCTTTCTATCTCCTACTCCCTCTTTATCTCTCTCTCTCTCTGCCACCCCTTAGCCTTACTCCTCCTCTTAAGGGGGCAGTATTAATCGGTCGAAAATGCCTTTTGAGTTCAAAGTTCTACCGCAGCCTTCGAAAGATCTTCGCCTTCCCCTCCATTACCCGCCTCGGACAACAAAGCCACTGATGACACAGGGTAAAATTCGTTGCAAGGGTTCACGAAAATGTTCAATGTCACTTTATTAGACGTAATTATCTACATTTTTATGATCCTGCATAGAGTTGAATGATTTCTGCTTAGAGTAAGTGTAAATAATTTCAGAAATATACGTCGTAGACATAGAGTTCGTCTGATTTCCGACAAATTCACGTTCCTCCTACGGTCGAAATATTATTGCAAACAGCAAAAAGCAAAATTTTACAACACCTATGGGAAATATTAATCCTTATCCATGAGTCTTGTGCAAACAGATTTGCTATAAGCAACAAAACAGAGCCGTAACATCAAAGCTCGTAGGCGTCGCAGATGCATTTTCGGTCGCGGTATACTGCCTCATTTAACTGGAACAAGCATAGCGAGCCTGGTGCGAAATCATCCCGTGACACACGCTCTGCAGGTTACAGGTACACGTCCCCTTTAATACGGATTTCACTATAGTAATGAGTCCATTTATGAGAAGTTTCTCGCACATCTGTATACAAACAAAAGTCGCTCCGACCACCTCTGACTCCCAACATCCCTCCCCTCGACTCCAACTACCTTCCCAACCAACTCTCTTGCAACAACACCACCACTGCAAAAAAAGACTCTCTCCTACCTTCCCCCAACCCACCGAGAATACACCGCAATCCTTAACAGCGCCACCTGCAGGACGACTTTCGCGGACTGTCTCCGGCCTCGGGGAGGAGGTGAGAGGCTTAAAAATACAGAAGGAACAAAAACTCCCGAGGCCGTCTCTCTCTTTCCGAAAGAAGGCAGCCGAGCCACATTATACACACCCTCACCATGTGACTGTACTCTATATGACTATCAGGACACTTGCTGGCGACACCATAAGGGTTAAGGGTGCCGTTGGCTCTTCACAGAACATAGTCGTTGAGGTAGTTTGGACGAAATATCATTTCAGTCAGAGATCAATGAATCTGGTCTCATGGGGATCGGGTCGGTGTGACGGCTAGAGTACTCGCCTACCACACGGGCGGCCAGGGTTCAAATCCCTGCGTAGGAGGAAGTTTTCCATTGGAAAACCGATCCCTACTTGAGTGTCTTGTAGAGGGCACTTCAAGTACAGTACTCCGTCAGTCGGATGAGACGTTCAACCGTGTTCCCTTTGGCGCCTTTCGTTAAGAGCAGGCCAATGCCGACGCCGGGTTTCTATCCACTCTTCCTCTCTCACTTATCCCCTACGGCGCATATGACCTCAGCCGTCGGTCGCCTCCCCATATATCCAATCCAATCTTATCTGGTCTCATTATAAAGAAAAAATATCTCAACCCTTCAAAGATACCAAAATATCGGCCCCATACCGAATTTCTTACAGAGATTTTAAAGAAAAATTCTTGCCCTTTCACATGGGAAATGGTACGTTCATGCAATCCAGAGAGACATTGTTTAAAACGTAAGGAATTCCTAACATCTACATCTTGTCAAAAAATTAGGCAGTGTAATGTGCATATCACTTACAACAGTACTAACTACACTATAGGTGTGCGTCCAATACTAAAAACCTAATCAATTAATGTAACTACGTTAACGAGATACACGAGACTTGCAGGGACCACGCGACACGTGATGTTAAAACTAAGAAGCCGACTAAAACAAAGGCATTAGGGAGCAAATCAACCAATCAGATATACTACCAAGCGAATAACCTACTTCAAAGTCTCATTGGCAGCCATTTAGGTAACTTATCGATCGAGTGAAAAAAATACTTTTTAAACCTGTCTGTTCAGCAGTCCATTTCCATAATTATATTCTCATGATCTGATACACCGCATGTTCGAGTTCGTAAAATATTAATAACTTCGCCGGAAAATAAGTTGGTTTTGAATTTAAAAAATAATAACTCTAATTTTTAATCGGATATATGAAGCTGTGATTGAAATCATATAAAAAATAATTCTTAATAACTTAAGATTTTTGGAAAAGACACATGTATTCAACGAAAGCAATGGTAAATACTTAAGTCAATTCAGGGAAAAAACTGGCCCTCTGGCATAAGAATATTATGAAACTCAAACAGTCCATAGACTTCAAATGGAACAGAGACTAAAGAGAGATCACATTTGGGAGAGTTACAGAAACATTTTCGTCACGACAACTTTAACTCGTCAACCATTTCTCATCATCACCGACGCATCAAGAGACTCACTGCCGCGTAATCCACTTGACCAACTAGGGATGATCCGTAAAACGTACGCACGCAATTGCCCACTCCAAACTCTTTCCGAGCGACGTCGGAGTGAAGAGCCTGCTCCTCTTTTCCCCTCCCTTGCAACCGCCCTCCCGGCGGGAAAATTGCATCACGTCCCGCGGCGTTTTTCGGCACGAGAACGCAAAGGAGGAAGAGTGGTCGCTTCATTTCCTAAAAAGGGCTCAACTGGATAATCCGAGACACTGCGTCCCCGGGGCGAGGGAAGAATAGAGTGGAAGGGAGGGGTACAAAAGGGTAAGGAAAGACAGCTTTACGAAGAGGAAGGAGAGAGATCAATGGCCATGCATCCGTTGACAACGGAGGGGGTAAAATACGGGAGTAGAAGCATGGTTTACTCTGCTAAAAAAATCCTTAGAAGCTGTTCTGTAGAACGTAAGGAATTCCACTGCAATTGACTCTTTTTCTTCTAAACTAGTTCTTTTTCTAAGGATCTGTACAGAACATGAGAGCCTGACCCTACAAAACTTATGTTCTGCAGGGTAATTTTCTGCAGAACAAAATAACTCCTTACAAGCTGTTCTGAAGAACTTCAGCAACTCTACGGAAATATACGGAAATATGGAAACTCTGCAGAACGTCGTGGGGAATTCTGCAGTACGTCGCAGTGGGGCAAAATCCCAAAAAGGTGGTCAAAAGTGAAAAAATGAAGTTGCTCTAATGTCTATGTTCAATAGCATATTGAGTAGACAAATCTTCAGGCTTTAAGAAAATGCACTCGACAGGTTGGTTGGTATGCATTTACTCCCACAATGCACCGTAAAAGTGATTGATAAATAGCACACAAATGCCATCGGACGCACCGCAGTAGCGGAATGCCGAATTCAAATTCGTATTGCAGCTAAGTTAGAGTACAAAAATTAAATATTTGAAAAGGAATAATCTCATGGATGCCAGCATGATGTAAATTTTAACTCTAAAAAGGATTTATTTATTACTGAATTTGGCAAAATTTGAATGTTTCAGATAATAATTTCTTTAATATTTTTGATGAAATATTTTACAAATAGGCCGAAATAAAATCGCGTAGAATTGCGCCAAAATTTATATCACCTGCTAGAGTTGAAGATATAAGCTACCAAACGAAGAAAAATTTAGCTGCTCATAGGGGACTTACTAACAAAATTACTTAGCCCCTTTAATTATCGCGGAAGGCACGTATAATATTAACACGTCGACTGACACCTCATCAGCTTATTCTCTCGTGTACATGTTAAATATTTGGTACGTTTAAATTTCTCTTTCCTTTATCTTTCTCTCTCTCCCAAATGTAGTATATCGTATCCTAAGTAACTAGAATAACGAAAAGAACAAACTATGGCAGGTAAGGGATTTATTTCAACCACATTGTACATGACTTTTACTCATTACAACGGTAATTTGATTCCAATTATGAACAGATACATTTATTCAACACCCCATTATGATAATTATTTACGAGAATTTGGTAATGACTCATATTTGGTATTGAATATATAAAAAACGCCATAATGTACACCAGTTTCGAGTGTTGCTCTTCGGGAAAAATGTCCGCTTCTAATGAACGGCAGACTAGCGTTGAATTCCTTAAAATGAGCATGTGAATCATCAAAATTACGATTTTAACCACATGTGCTCTTTTAAATCTGCAACAAAATTTTAATAATTAATGTTTTCACCTCAATGGCGATGGAGGAACAAATTAAATTGTACACTATAGTGAGATTAACTCTATAATTCTGTAATTACTTTTGAATGTCAAGACGGCGGTCGAAGTATGCGGTGGACTATATTTTGGACCCGAGAAAAATAAACTTATTATAACTACTATTGCCTCATCCCGCTTGACATATCTCGCATGATTTTATTCTCTTCACGAGATAATGCCTTCTAGTATCCATAGACGAAAAGTATTGGTTACACAAATCAGTAGCCGTATATTAACCCGTGAACTGCCCGTTGCAATGTTTGTCAACATACCACTCACTTCGTTTCCGCTTGAGCCTTGCATTATCTTCGCCACCGCTAGGGGTTCTCGCCCATCACTCGGGGAAACATGCCATGTTTCAATGTAAGGGGCTGTATACCTCGGCCGAACATGCACTTTTACTTCTGGTTTCTGCCGTAGCCTTGGAGAGATCTTCGCCTTCCTCTCCATTACCCGGCCCAGACAACAGCGCCCCTGATGGCACAGTAGAATATGCGTCGCAATGGTTCACGAGAATGTTCAATGTGACTTTATCATATGTAATTTTCTATCTTTTGACAATCTTCCATAGAGTTGAAGGATTATACTTACAATAAGTGCAAACAATTTCAGAAATATACCACGTAAGTGTCATAGCGATCGCCTGATTTTCGTCAGTCACGTTTCTTCCGCAGTGGAAATAGTTATGTAAAAGGCAAAAGTTAAAACACTTACTGTGATTATTAATTCTCATAGCTAAGCCCAGTATAAATAGGTTTGCTTTAAGTAACAGAACAAAGCCGATTAATTAAAGCGCATAGGCGTTTACAGTAGCGTTTTCGGCCGTGGTATACAGCCCCCTTAAACTGAAAGAGAAAATGCGAGCCTGGTGTGAAATCACCCCAAACCACACACTCAGGAGGTGGCTTTCACGGTATTTCGTAGATGCAGGTCCAGTGGGATCCCCCAGCATCCACGCGGACGAATTTTGGGGGAGACGGGAGAGAGGTGACGGGATGGGAGCGAGGTAGTGAGTGACGAACACGCTGGGTGATTTGAGGCAGGCATGGAAGGGAGGGAGAACGAATGTTTCGCCGGGAATTGGGGCACACAGGGGAGGGGGAACGCTCCGCGGGACGGCAGACACGTCGCCGGGCGGACTGGGGCAAAACCTCCCCCACCATGAGCTCCGCCCGACCCGCTCCTGGGAGATTTGCGAGCCGGGCGCCGCGTGAAGAGAGGCGCCCGCGGATAATTAGCACTGCGGTTCCCCGAGTTAAGGAGGCGGGAGCGATGTTCGTTTACACGCAGATTTGCCTCAAACTCTTCACGCGTGGACCTCTTAGTGATATGCATGGATATAGGAAAAAAAATTGAACGTTAAGGCGGGTTTACACATGAAAGTCACTTCCTTGCCTTGGAAGTCGCTTGCAAGCGACACTTCGAAGTGTAAGCACGCACTTCCATGACAGACGGGGCCGATAGTCATGGTAATCGACCGCGGTGGCTACTTGCAAGGAAAATAGACTGGTTTCTATTTTGATTTCAAGTAGTGGTATGTCGATTCTGCGAAAAAATCGCATCAAATCCGGTGGAATCTTGGTCACATGACAACTTACTGAGATTGAAAATATAAAAAACGAATAACTTAGTAGGAGGAGGAGGCTTAATTACTCAATAAAAGAGTCGTTTTGAGACGAATGGACAGTTAGTTTACTCTCACTGACTAATTATTTCATGTATTTGCAATGATACGTTAGATAAAATTTAGTAAATTTTATCCAGCGATAGAAGAGAAGAACTGAAACTGAAAGCCATTAAATATTAGCTAATATAAGTTATTAAAAGAAGATATGTCCCTGCAACCCGAATATTTTTATGAGGAATATAATTTCATGATCGCATAACAATCGATTCCAATACTAAATGGTCTTGCACCCGGCCAATGTACACGCCCAATACGATTAACCCTTCAAGGACCAAGGGAGGGCTAAAAAATGTCCATCACTTTCCATTTTTAATATTTTCAGTACTTCTGCGTGCAAAACAAATTGAAAACTTAGTTACAGTGTCAAATATAGAATGTAAAATGTAACTGCATGTTATAGCATTTTGTACAGTTCTTTTTAGTATAATAATATGAAGGGAAATCGGTGGTGGACACAAAATGACCCTCCCTTGGTCCAACCTGTAACTTCATTGCATCGTATTTTTGGACAAATTATTATGTAATGATATGTAGTTTACAGCTTATTTGTTGCCAATTTTATTTCAATTTTCCATTAAATTGAAACTAAGTTCTCTTATTGCAATTAGGCAGATATAACTATACAAATTAATTATTCAGCATGGAACTATTTGAGAAATTTTTATACTACTTTAAATTAATAATCTATTTATTACTTGAAAAACTCCATAAAATACTGCATCGCGAAATGTTTATTACATAATATAGCACGGAGGATACAATATAAGTTAGTCACCGGGCGGCCGAAGTTAATAGATCTGCCCCCCTGAGAGTAAGGAGGGCTACAAAAAATCTCTCTTTCCCACTCGCATTTCGTGTTTTCTTTTTTTTTTGGCTTGACTCACCGCCTCCACGTGGATACACCCACGGGTGGGATGGGGAAGGGTTTGTGCAGAACGGGTTGTTGGGGGAAAAGTCCTTAGGGCGACGGGGTCGGGGGAGGAGAGGGGTGGGAAGGTTCAGAGGAAGGCCTTGGTGGAGGCGAAGCATCTCTTACCAGCTTTTGGCTGCGGAGTCGGGGGAGGAGGAAAAAGTTTTACACGTGGAGCAGGCCGAAGAATCAGGCTTTTTCGGGGGGGTGGGACCGGGGGTTGCCCGGTCCCGGGCGGAGGGGGTGGAGTCCAACAGATGGAGGATTAGGGTGGGCGGGGTGGATGGGAAAGGGGGGGGGGCAGTGAGGAGTAGGGGGTGGGATGATGGAGGACAAGAGGTGGGAGGAAGAAGAAGAACTAGAGTCCGGATATACAGAGAGTTCCACATTCAGTTGACAGTATGGGTCTTACACACATATAATATAATGTAATAAACCACCATGCAAATCAATGAAATATAAATATATATATGTCCGTCTTTAGAGCGCTTGCTTGCGCTTTACGGCATCCAATTTCCAGGCCTCTAGTTTTCCCAATCTCCTTCTTGCAGGTCTCTCTCCGCCATGGCTTTGGCTATTCCGCTTCTCCATGAGTTAGGTGGCCTTCCTCTCTTTCTCCTTTCATAGGGTTTCCACTCCATGATGGTGCGGGGCAGTCTTTCTTTGAGCATCCTCTGAACATGTCCGTACCACAGCAGTTGTTTTGACTTGATTTCGTCCAGAATGGTTGTTGTCATTTTCATAATTTCTCGAATTCTCTCATTTCTTACTCTATCAAGCCTGGATTTTCCGGCTGCCCTTCTGAGGAAGTCCATTTCTGTAGCTGCAAGTTTCTTTTCGTCACTCACATTCATTTGCCATATTTCACTCCCATATGTAAGTATGCTTTTAAATATGGTGTTGTATATGTATCTTTTATTTGATATATCTTTGCTCCAAAGTATTGAATTTAACATATTAATGGTTGTTCTACCTTTATTAATCCTATCTTTAATCGTTTCTGCTCTTTCTGAAATATAAAATCTATTGCATTAATGGTTTACCGCAGATGAGTGAATCAGTTAATTTTATTTATATATATTACGTATATGTATTCAATATTTGTGTATCATAAGGCCTCATTTTTGTTTGTTCGTTTTTTGTCTTTGTAATTACTAAAATGTGTTCAACTGTTAACAGCTGGTGCTTATGTTTACCACTAATGTTAAAACAATGTATTGGCAACCCTCCGCTGTTAAATTATCAGTACAAACGAGACAGTTGATTATTGTTTGTTTTATAATCTGTAAATGTTCCAGGGGACAGAATGTCCCAGAACCTAAGTAAATCTATTTATCTATCTATCTATAACGCTGTTGGCAAACTAACGCGAACTTTCAATATCTTGCAAACTCCAACATACTACGGTAGAATAGAACAGGTTTAATTACGCTCTAGGTTTCCCCATAAGAGCAAAAAATAGAAAATACATATTAAATTCTGCTTTGAGCAAAATATAATACAAAAATATATACACCTGGCCAATATCTCAGTGTTGAAAAACAAAAAATTCACAGTTACAGATAATTAACACTAAAAACAATGGAAAATATAATATATAACCGAGGAAAATATAATATCAATCACAAAGAGATAACAAAAAACAATAATTTCTCCGATCACTTTGGAAACATATGAATCTATAACAGATTAAATATTTCTATAATTGGCATATATGCTGCTTATGAAATAATAACAAAGTTTTTCCTTAAAAACAGACAGCGAGGAAACATTTTTTATGGATAATGGCCACGGTAGATCAGATGATGGGAATAAAATAAGTGAAATAGATTGTAGAACAGATAGTTTTAAAATGTACTTTTTCTTGCGATCCATAAGAGACCATAATGGCTCCGTTGAGACTTTGAAGTAAGTTAGGTGACAGGTAGTGTAGCTGATTAATTCATATACAACCTAATGCATGTTTATAATTCTGCCGAGTAGTGCTAACACCATGTTTTGCATGTTCCCTGCATGACTCCTGTGTCACGTGTTATGTAGCTACATTATAGATTAATTTTGTGGTTTCCATAGCATTTGTAGCATGCCTATTATGTGTTGCATGTTGGTGAAAGTAATTTTCTTCACTGTAGCTCATGTTGGTGATAATTCACCCACTGCCAAACGCCCATGCGGTGGCTAGCAGGGTAATAAGTAGAAGTAGAAGAAACACTCCATGCTCGCACCTATCGACCACATTTGGTCACCATTTCACCTCCCAAAACATTATCCTCTACAAGGCTGGTGTCCTATATAAATATACATATATAAATACATATATGTATATTATATATATAAGTATATATAGTACCCCCAGCCGCACGCCTATGAGGCGGCGGGCAGGGTAGTATGTGGATGAACATGTAGAATGTATAAGTTCTCACACGACCAATACTCCCATCTTTGCACTATTTACAACTAATAGAGAAATAAGATGCGTCACCAGCAGGTGGCACTGGGAATTGACGTGGCCTCTCGTAATATTTTCAAAATGAATTTGCTGGTGAGTGTGTCAAATTGATCAATTACCACACGCATACCTTCAACCTTGTCTTAAAATATATTAACTTTTACGTACACCTGGTTTATGACGCTTCATCATCATCATCATCCTTGGCGCTACAGCCCATGTAGGGTTTCTGGCCTCCAGAACGTTTTGCTTCCTTTCATCTCTATCTTCTGCAACTCGCCTCCATCTCCTGAACCACAGTCTTCTCAAGTCAGCTTCTACATCATCAAGCCACCGCTTTCGTGGTCTTCCTCTGCTTCTCCTTCCTCCTGGAGTGCCAATGAAAACCTTTTTGACTGCCCTGCTTTCCTCCATGCGTACATGACCAGCCCAACGAAGTCTTCCTTGCTTCCAAATCGATATGATGCTCGGTTCTCCATACAGTTCATAGACTTCAGCATTTGTCCTTATACTCCATATTCCTGCATCTATTATGTCACCGTATATTCTTCAGAGAATCTTTCTTTCCCATCTTCTGATAATTTCTTCTTGTGTTACGGTTAGTGTCCATATTTCGGAGGCATAAGGGTTGATGACGCTTACCTGGTCCTTTTATTTGGAAAAACGAAAGCCTGTGCAGTTATAAAACGTCCTCGTTAGGGGAAATATATTTGAGCATGCACACATTACCCATTTCGGCTCGTTTCGAGGAGACGAATTCTCCGAGGCAAGGATGAGATCATTGCAGGTCTTCTATCATAAAAAGTGACCTAAGGGACGATCTTTCAAAGTTTATTTGAGGTCCATTTGATTTTTCCTTAAGCGACATATCAGCTAGGCAAAATGAGTGAACCCTGGAATAATTTAATGGACTTTAGCAGAGCAGTGGGTGAAATTGATGTAGTTTGAGCGAAATATCATTTTACCTAGAAATCGATAAATTTGGTTTCATTTTAAAGAAAAATATCTCACCCTTCTAATGAAACCAAAAATGTAACCCCTTACGACATTACTTTCCTAGATATTTGCCAAAAAATACCAGCTATTTTACATGGAAAATGGTACGTGTATGCACTCCAGAGACACCTTACATTAAAAATGAGGAATTTCTAACACTTAGATGTCGTAAAAGAACTAACAGCGTGCAGTTTGTATGCTCTCTCAACTATATTTTAAAATTAATCATATTGTCACCGCAGTAAATTCTTCGAGATCACAAAAAACCATTTTCAAGGAGTTTCAAACGCACCGCGCGAAAAAAATGAGTCAAGTTAAAGACTTATTTAGATACTTTCATTTAATTACTCACCATTTGTCGTATAAAACTATGTTATTGCACCATTAATAATCGAATATTTCACTCATGTGTCCTACAGCTAGTGAAATTAAAACGTAGAATTCGAATATGGTCTCTATTATGACTATGGAACTATCTCGCTTGGACTACCTTAAACGCCGTTTTCTTGGGATTCGTTCAATTTAGCATGAGTATAGGAGCGAATTCTAAGAGGCTCAATACCCTACAGTTCGCAAAGTAGCAAGTACAAGTAGATAACTCCAACAAAATGTAGAACGATCCATCCTGGATCCCGAAAAGGCACACGTGAGGACAAGTGTACTTGAGAAGAGAGAGAGAGAATGGAGAGAGAGAGGGTCGGAAAAATAACTGCCCCAGATAGAATTCGACTAAATTCGCCGCGGTGGACAAGGACGCGGGAAAACGAACTACAAACGGGTGGGGGGCGGGGGTGGATCGAGTGGGAATGGAAGGAACTCCCCCACCTTTTTACCAAAGAACGCGCCATCCCTAAGCTAAAAGAAAAACAGAAAATACAAAAAAAAAACTCCTCCCATCCCACAAAAACGTTTCCTTCGTTCCTCTACGGCACGTGGGGCGATTTCTCCGATTCGACATGGACGCTTCGCCAGAGACGCAAAGATGTCGACTCCGCTCGGATCGGTTGAACGCGGTTCTGCCGACGTCAGCCGAGCAAAATCTCAGAAATCATTCGCAATCGGGCATAGAAGGGTGCAGAGAAATCTTTACGTAAACACGCACACATGAGCGACGAAAAAAATGACCCGATCCGTCAGAAACGAATCACTTGAGCTTCGAATGAAACGAAAAATGGACATACATTTGCAACGAAATGGACACGAGAGGTTTGCTCTATCGTTACCACATCTTTACTCAGAGATGGCAAGTACTCAAGCATTTAGCAACGTGACCGATAGTAAAGAGATGCATTACGTTTAGGGTGTCGTTGGATATTGGATTGGATATTTGGGGAGGCAACCGACGGCTAAAGTCGTTTGCGCCAAAGGAGATATGTAAGGGAGGAAGGGAGGATAGAAACCCGGCGTCGGCATTAGCCTGCTCTTAACGAAAGGCGCCAAGGGGACCACGGCTTAGCGTCTCATCCGACAGACGGAGTACTGTACTTGGAGTGCCCTCCACAAGACACTCAAGTAGGGATCGGGTTTCCTCTGAAAAACATCCGCCTCTGCAGGGATTTGAACCCTGGCCGCCCGTGTGGTAGGCGAGTACTCTAGCCAGCACACCAACCCCTTAGGGTTGGATCCCCTTAGGGTGTCGTTCTCTAGATATGGGTCTAAAGATCAATCACTTTCGTAATTCATCTCCCGATACCAATTGCTTGCAAATGATTGGTCTACACGCCCTCCACCGAATATTTTTCGTTTGTTTACCTCGTGTATATAAATTATCGAAGTGCACTATCAGTATGAGCAAAATAACTCGGCATTCGTTACAAAATTACCATTTTATAATGCAAGCATGCCTCAATTTAATGGTACATGCACCATCATGGTCGCTTAACCGGCAAAAAATCAAATTCCATTTCATCGGGCTAAATAATTTAAGCAAAAAAATAATAAATCAATGAATGAATATACTGAATGTTTCTGAGAAACGAAAATAGATTTCATAACCAACAAGGTCGCATGGGAGTCATTTCCTGCCCTCTGGAAGAACTGAAATAACAAAAATGGTTACTTCAGTTCTTTCCGTATAATTGCAGTTGTTTAAGAATGCACCGAAAAACCGCAGCGCAACAACTTTATATTTAATGAAAATATGGTGATGTACGAATAAAGCAACTTTTCATGCACAAAACAATTTTTTAGTAGTTCATGGGTCGAAACGTAAGATTTTGCTACGCCGTTTTTCTTGTCAGAAGCGAGGGGATCTGAGAAATTTATACAGGTGTAATGTATATCGATGGAGAGCAACTGTGTCCACGAAGAATTAAATTAGATGTGCAGATTTGAGATTAGAACTATTTGGAGATATGGTTTTTTTGCAAAGCTGAACACAGTGAAGCAAGCAGATGGACTATTTTTCTTTGAATCCGATGAAACAACGAAGATAGTGCGTTTTATTGGCACCAGTCCCACTCATTTTACTCCAAATAAATACCATAGGTTACAAATGGGTTTGGTCACAAAATTGACCAGAGCAAATGGATCTAAATTGTTAGACTCGTCGCTCCTTCGAGTACATCACCCCATTTTCAACTAAGTTGTCAAATCCTACATTGTAGTCCGGGGCGAAATTTTTTCGTCAGTATCGTACTTAAGTGTTCTTGGATTCCGTGTGCCAAATTAGAATCCTCCCTTAAAAATTTGACCCTACCCCTCATGTATGTGTCGAACTCTCACCGAAAAATTAATTCGCATGAAGTTGGTTTCGAGATCTCTAGGATTTCGTAGGTACCCACATTTCCTTCATCAGCGCGATTCTCATGGAATAGGCAACTCTCTGAGAACTGCTGGGCTCTTCTAGCTAATTATTTATAAACTTGATAAAAGGGGATTGCACTCAGGGATTATCCACGAAATATTGTCGTACTCAGATTTTTTAAGTTATCTTTTACTAATACTGATATTTAAAAAAAATTACGAACACCTAAGAGACAAAAAAGAATCACATGTCGTGTGTAACATATTCACAGGGTGTAACAAATTTAAATTTACACATAAGCACTCTTAAGATTCCACAGATACTTTGATAGTGATAATAAAGTCAGAATTCCATCTATTCTTCAGCATTCATTTAATAGGCAATACTCCATGATTTTGACTTTTTTTCCATCGGAAAACATAACGCCATGAAATATGTGGCCTTTTCGAAAAAATATATGATCCTAATGTACACTTTTTTAGGAGCCAACTGCAGCGTAATTTCTGTATAATAAAAGCATTATGACTTCAGGCTCTGCATTTATATTCGCAGTGAAACTGCAAAATAAAAAAAGAGACGGGCCTGGATTTTGTTACGATTCAAATCCCGGAGAAATATCGCTTTTTATAAAGTTGTTCTCGAAAATAATATTTATATCACACACAAAACTAAAACCTCCATACAAGTATCACCCTTTCTGGCAATAAAAAGTTTATTTTCGAGCTGATTTCACCAAATGACATAGCGTGCGTGGGTATATTTGAGTAGTCGATAGCAAATAGAGGACAAGCAATTCTGTAACGAACAATATTGCAAATTAATCGAGATTGTGGTCATTTTTACAAGACAGGATAGCCAAAATAAAGCGTCGGAAAACGCGAACTCTGAACCGTCATCTCAATCGCGTGCACCCTTCCGCATCCACACCTTCCCTCACGCTGAGCCGGAAAAAGAAAAGAAAAAACAAATGAAAAAATAAAGAAAAAAATTAACAAAAAAACAAAAGAGTAACGAAGCACGAAAAAAAAACAAAACAATGGGTGAAAGCGACGACGCACGTGTGGATGCGTGAGTGAGAGATAGAGAGAGAGAGAAAGAGTAAGAGGGAGAGGGACGAAGGGGGAGGACGGGGGTGGGGGAAAAGGGGTTGCAATCGGGTGGGAGGGGAAGGGATGATTTGTGAGGAGGGAGGGGCGAGGTGGAGGAGTTGGACGTAAGAAAAAAATAAAAGACGGGTAGAGAGGGAACGAGAGGTTACGGAGGAGGAGGTAGAAAAATAAAATAAACGGGACCGGACTCCAGAAGACCGGTTGGGCGTTAAGTGCGAGAGAGGAGGGGGGGGAGGAAGAGGAGGAGGAACGACATAGATGGCAGGGGGTGTAGGGCGGGGGGAGGGGGATAGGGGGTACGGTAGGTGGCCGGTGGTGTGGGAGGCTTTGGGACCGAATAACTCCCGCCCCACGACTCGGCCCCCTGGACCCGCCCCCTCCCTGCCCCAACCCTGCGACGAAACCGACCCGACTAAACCGCTCCACCCAACCGAAAGGAAGAGGTCGGACACACAAACACACACACACAAGAGAGAGAGAGAGAGAGAAAGCGAAATAAAACGAAAAAAAGAAGGGGAGGAAGGCGAAGAATCTAAAAATAGCAGCCACGGTTTTATAATAGAACGAAATATATCGGGGCATAAAGTGCACAGACGGCGAGGGAGAGAGGGGCGGAGAGTCCGAAAAGTTCGATTTATGCGCCGTTATTACACCCTTCCCCGACGGCGGATTGTGAAGAGAACTGTAAAAGAGACGAAGAAGGGGGGAAAGGGAGAGAGAAGAGCATCTGCGATGCGAATGGCCGTTCCAAATGACGCTCAATTCGGAAGTGAAAATCGAACAGAACTCGTACTGTGTACAGCAGTGTAATCCAACATTTTTCGAGCCAACGCCCTCTTTTCTCCACAAACCATTACCCACCGCCCCCAGCCATAAGTTAAGCATAAGCAAAGTCATGGACTACTTGAACAAAGTAAGATGTTCATATAAATACTAGAGGACCCGAGCGAATATTTCACACAGCATGCAGCTTCTTCCTTCTTTCTTCCTGTTCTTCTACCTGTCGAATATGTCGCACAGTATGCAGCTTCTTCCGATTTCTTCCTTCTTTCTTCCTGTTCTTGTACCAGTTTCTTCCCATGGACAATTATCCCTTTGAGTGCGGTATGACGTGATATCACGTCATGATTTTTTTTCACTGGTGCTGATGACGTGATATCACGTCAAGGGCACTGTGAGTGTTCCAGCTTCCACACGGGAACTTTCACTAGGCCCCCTAGAGAAAGCTGGAACCCTCATGGTACCCATGACGTGATATCACGTCTTCAGTACCAGTATAAAAAAACCATGAGGTGATATCACGTCATGCCGCACTCAAAGGGTTAAATGTTATTTATGTTTGTGTTAGAGATACATAACGTAAACAAAACAGTAAATGGTCACACTGATTGCATGTAGAATGTAAACAATCTAACTAAACGATGTGTTAATAGATGGCGCCTCCTACAGTCTTTTAAGCACGTAACCATTGCCAACATATTAGTTAATAATATTGTCAGCAGATGGCGTTGTATTATTTTGTTAACAAAAACTTTAATTTTAAACAATTTGTCTATTTTTCATCAATATCGGGGAAAATAAGCTTTAAAACGATGTTTGAATCATTAATTTAATCAATTTATCAATTTAAATCAATAATTATGGGAGTTATGGCGTTGCGACAAAAAAACACCTTTGAGAAATAATATAAACGGATAGCTAAAACAATTGTGATTGAACAATGGTTTATCTAATATCCAACAGAGAGATGGTTTACTCAACCCCGGACATGCATATTCCAGGGGGCGGTAGCGCCCACTTTGGGAACCACTCTGGGGTAGAGGGTGAGATCGCATCCAATTACGGAGTTGAATTCGAGTTTCTGTACCGTGATCTGAAAAAAGACACTTCTTATATTTCCACAGGACTGATTCTCACACACCGACATAGGTTTCGACAGTGCATATGTCATTATCAAGGCATCTAATATCAAAATTAAGTATTGTCGAAACCTGAATCAGTGTGTGAGAATAAATTGTGCGTAAAGATAACAAAATTCCTAATTTTTGAGATCATGATTCCTATTGCCGATGTCCACAACATATCGCCTCATTCATTAAACTATAATAGAGTTTCTGAGCTGAAAAAAACTGTGCGACATGACAGACTTATTGCAGGATGCAGGTTTTCCTGGGGAAATGAATGGCAAGAAAAGTTAACACCTCTATCAATTAATAAGTTGTTATTATCAATCACCGCAACATTTGAAGTCACAATATGTAAATACTATTTAGGTGGCGTACCATATGACTCCGTCTACTAGAGAACATGTTGATTAAAAATAGGTACATTAGTCCACTAACAGTCATAATATGTGACTCAAGGTGGCTAGTGCGGTTATTAATGGTCAATGAGCATCGATCTTTATAATATTTGAAGTACACCGAAAACAACTCTATGACCACAGTCTAAGTACGAGTCGTATATCTGTTTATGCGACGGAACTCACCATACATGCAATATTAGAAATAAGAGGAGAAATATATTTTTGCATTTAATCCTCGATTACAGCATGCAATGACTTAACTTTCCGGCGCAGTTAACGAAAGATAGGAAAAAATGCTTTTTTTTCAAACCTTCGACTGAGCGTGAGGCCTTGATAGTTGTTTACATCGCATTAAAAATATTATTTTACGTTTAGAAGAAAAGCTGTGCATAGGTAATCGAAATATGTCTCATGTGCTATAACGATACGTGTTCAAATAGCATCAACATTTTAAAAATTCAGTAAAATACAGGTTTTTTCACTTTAACTACACATATCTCTCATTATGAAACGCAAGCAATGTTTTACGCATAGGCACACATAAGCTGGAATCAACCTTAAAATCAAAACAACCTTATTTTGTCTCCTGATAGCCACGTCATCACAGAAAGTACCATTTTTAAATAATGTAATGGAGAGGGAGGGATCGAGTATTGGACATGAGTCGCACAGTCGTTGAGCTACATCCTTATGCACTGATGGGAAATTTCAAAACGTAGAGCAAAAGGAAATGGATGGTTGACCGACGGGTGGCATCCATTGACGAGTATTATCCTCTGCCTGAAGTAAGAGGCTTTTAACTCGCGGTTCCAAGTCCCCATGCGTGCATAGAGATCTCGACTTGAAGCGCCCATTCAACTGTGATCATCCGATACCAGACTGAACATTGCCGTCCTCTTTCCTGGCCTTGATAACAGCAATTTTCTCCGAGTCCCACACCGATGTAAATGGCACACGTAGTAAAATATTACGACTAAAGGTAAGTACCATAAACATGTAACCCTCATAACTCCATTTACATCGAGTATCTTCAGGTGATTAATATGAATAAGAATTATTTATCATTCACAGTTTAAGCACAATATTGTGTGCAAATATCAATGAGCTTTAGGAAGCCTCAAAGGTCACAGGCCTGTATGGAGACTGCCTTCAATAAATGGAATTCATGGCTGGCTTTAAACAAAAAAATATTAGTATACTGATTAAACAAAAGCATATATTATTATAACAAGACGATTTAATTCTAGCCCAAATTTGAACAAGGGAAGCAAAAAGAGACAATAACAATGCAACTTTCTACAGCAATAAAACACTAATTACTTCAAGTTACAAACAAAGGTTACATGTACGAATATGACAGTTCTAGTGCAAAACATCAATATTGGTTGGTGCCAATATCCATTCCTTTGTTAATTTCGCAAATTTCTTCCAGTTTTTCAAACTTTTAACGTATTCAAGTAGGGTAAGCGTTAAAAATTTTGTGCCCTAATACACAAAGGACCTCTTAAATAATGTGGGATTAGGTTTTGGAACCTATTGGTTTTGAATCCAAAGAACACAATCTAAACAATAGCTTATCCTTCATTTATAAAAAAATTAACTCAGAAAAAATGAAGTCTCATTCACCGGTTTGCAGGTGATTATTGAGGTATGCAAGATACCATGAGTTCAATTTTGTCGACACTTATCAATATCTGTTTTAAATATTGAATTAATATGTATGATTAGAATATGGTCCCTATTGTGACAGCGCTACTATCACGCTCGAACTACCATAAGGTAAAAGAGTAGTCGTTGATTGCTCTGAAACAACTAAAACATGTTCAGAATTGTGTTTCGTCCGTTACATATCAAAATAATTGACCACGCAAATATGAACTCAAGTATGGCCACTTGCCATGTTAACTATGACAATAACTTTTAGTCTATTTCTAGTCCTTAAATATAGGTAAAAAATAACCTTACATTAATATATACATTTTATATAATATTAATGTAACATGCTGAATATAGAAGTCACCCTGAGAGGAGAGTAATTAGAGCAAGTGGACTCCCTCACCTATCTCGGAAGTATACCATCTAGTGGGATGGAAGGAGTACAACTAAGTGGAGAATAGCCCAAGCCAAGAAGGCGTTCATGAGGAAAAGACATCTGCTGTTCTCAAAGAAGATAGGACTACAAACCAGGATACAGTAGTTTAAAACGTTCGTGTGGAGCGTGGCACTCTAAAGATTAGAAGCATGGACCATTGGAAAAGCAGACCATAACAGACTAGAAGCCCTCGAAACCTGCTGCTGGAGGAGAAAGATGAAAAAGGACGGTAAAAATAAGAAATGATGAAGTGTACAGAAGATTAGAAGAGGAAAGGACCATATGGAACACCATACATAAAAGAAGAAAAAGATGGATTGGACACACCTTGAGACAGTACGATTTGTGAAGAACATAATTTAAGGCAAGATAGAGGGAAAAGTCCCCAGATGAAGACCCAGGAATGAATACATAGACCAAGTAATGAGGAAAGTACATAGGAAAAGCCAACAGAAAGTATGGGAGCTACCATTAAATAGCGAAGGGTGGAGGGTTGCAGTCAACCAATGTAAGGATTGAACAACCAATGATCAATTGAAACATCCAATACGTATGGATTGGCTGAGTTGGTCATCGGTTGAAAATTGTTGGTATTTTTGTTCCAGTCAAGAGCTTTAGCCGCAAAGACGGACCACAACAGGAAGCAGCCCTCCCCCTCCTCTGGCCATGTCTTCCCCAGGTCCCGTTCCCTTTGCGGCATCATCAATTCCAGTTACCTTCCTCCTACCAGCACGAGATGAGCATGATGCAACCGAGCGACACCTCATGCAGAGCAGAGCAGAGCCCGAGATGGGTGAGCAGATTAAGATAACCATTAGGTGCTCGGAGCAATTTCGGTTCGAGAATAGATATGCGTAAAAACTTTGCGTACGTGTCTTAGAGATATAGATAGATAAAATATTTAAAAAACAATTAACAATTTGGTTTTTTGACAATTCAATGCTATTTTAATATGTAACTTCACCGTACATGGCAATTACATCGTAATAGTTCGATTATTACACATGTTCGCTATTTTCGATTACGAGGTACAGGAAAGAAATCAGCTGAAATGACGACGCTGCGTTGGATATGCGGAGTAACAAGAACAGATTGGATTGGATATTTGGGGCCATATGGGGAGGTAAGGAAGGAAGGGTAAAGAGAAACCCGGCGTCGGAATTAGCCTGCTCTTAACGAAAGGCGCCAAGGGGACCACGGTCTAACGTCTCATCCGAGAGACGTACTTGAAGTTCACAAAACACCCAAGTAGGGATCGGGTTTCTAATGGAAAACTTCCTCCTGTGCAGGGATTTGAACTCAATTCGTCCTAGTCTTTAGGAGCTCCAAACTTTATCCTTCAAAAAGCTGTACAACATCATATGTTCGCTAGTAGAAGTCTTTAACGAAGCGCGCAGCATTCCCTTGTGTTTAATTATTTTTTTGTTAGATCTTTCAGTCCAGGGCCTGAAATGCTCGCGGCGTATTCGAGGTGTGGCCTGACTAGAGCTGTTGAATCCAGAGCCTTGAATCAATGCAGCGGAAATACTCAGTATTGAGTCAATACTCAGTGTAACGACTTGCTGCGTGGTAGCGCTATTTATTTAGATAGTTGGCACACAATTTGCTTGATATAATATGTTGTTCCACAAGGAGGAGAAAACATTTTAGTGCAAACGTTCGGACTAGTTACACGTCTCTCCCTCTTTTTTAACAATCAATATCCACCAAAACAAAAACTTAAACAAATCCTTAACAACGTCGAAACAAATTAATAAAAACCATAACCTCATGAAAACAATAAAACAAAAAAAAACATTTTCGGTTAATGCAACCAACATATAAATAATATAATAAAACACAAAACGAACACATAAAAAATAATGAACAGGAGCAAAATAAACAGGATCACGGCGCTACAACCACAGTGCTATCAACAGACACATTTCTCACATATTGGCACCAAGAATATACCCTTTCGTTATAGAAATCAGATTATCAAATAACACCACCCATTATGCATGAACAATAAATTTCGTGCGTGTTCCCCGAGGGACGTATCTCGGTGGGGGTTTCAAGTTTCAATGCAATGAGGTCCCAATGCGGAGCAATGGGACGGGAGGGCCCCCACCCCCAAATTTCCCCGCCTCACGAAGACGTCACGTGCGCGATCGAAAGAGGTGGAGGTTGGAAAAGAGACGGCAGAGGTGGAAGAGGACTACAGAGAGGGAGAGATAAAATGCAAATCGTAAAAACGGATGAAGAGTCGCCGGCAATTATCCTCTCCGTGGAGTGCAGAAAATTGCAGTGGCGACGTGACCACGGAGGCAATGCGGACGCCGTGACAGGAAGTTGGGGGGGAAGGGAACAGAGGAGAGACAGGCGCAGTGGTAGAAGAAGGGGGGTGCCGCAGCAGGAAAGGGGATGTTGGTGCGCGGATGAAATTGCCCCGGCGTAAAAGCCACCACCGACCTCCTACATCTACTAACATGCTATTCACCATGTCGTACTTCTTAAGAGGACGCATCATACCCTTCGGTAAGGAAAAGTTCTGTCAACAATCCACAAGATGGCGTCACTCGCACCCGATCGAGGCGTTTTAGCGTCAGGAGTCTCATACTCCAGGATAACTCTCGCACAAGGCAACAGTCGACGGTAAGTTGTAGCCAAGTCTCCGAAGCGTAAGTACAGGCAGCGCTGATATAAGATCAGTAAAAGAAGAGTGAACTAAATGCGTCACCGTCCGAGCACATCATGGCCGAAAACCATTCAGGTGGCTTGTCGAAATATACCAATTACAGATTCTATCTTACATCCGTGACGGCTGTTACTTAGCATTCCGATAGAAGAGGGATTGATACATCTCCATTAGTTTTAGATATGTCAATAATAATAATAGTTTTTATAAAAATATACCCTACATCTCGCCGTTTTCCCGATGGTTTAATTATGCTCCGGGATAAAGTTTTCATATTTCAGATACGAACCTCCCTTGGCAAAGGTCTATTCTTAATACTATAAAAATTTCAAGTTGATGACGTACGACTTTTACAAAAAATCTGGGGTCGGAAATCGTCACAAATCCGACCGGTCGAGCGAGTGTGATGCGTCGCCTTAAACATCGAGGATGATATGTTCGACCCCTGTGCTAAATGAGAGGAAAATTTAACCCGACCTATTTAGTAATAATTATAGGCGAGGACCATATGGAACGCTATGCAGAATAGAAGAGCCAAATGCCTTGGGCTCACATTAAGACACAATGGTTTTGTGAAGAATATATGCATTACAGAAGGAAAAATAGATGAAAAAGTCCGTGGAAGAAGGTCATGGGATAATTACATAGGACAAATAAAGTAGAAAGCACATAAGAAAAACTAACAGGCAGTATGGGATATAGCAAAATCAAATTGAAGAAATAAATCCTTAGGCAATAATTTCGAGTTATTACACAACAAGATACAGAAAGTGGCAAATTTTGACAGTTTTTATGATTTGAAATTTACCTTTATTTACTTTAAAATAAGCTATCGGGTATTACTTTGTTACGTTGATGCATTTCAAACTCATTCGTGATCTATTGCTTCGATTAAATTTTAGCAAATATTTTTACGCTTATTATGATCGAATAAGGCTGAGGGGATGAACGCTTAGAAAGCGGCATATTTTTTTAAGTGAGGACTACCGGAGTTCACTAGTTCATTTTTCACCGTCGACCATCTGTCGATCATGAGAAACAGTACGGAACGTAGTCAGATTGACTTTTAACGACTCGTTTAAGAACTATTAATGCTCTAACCATTCTGAATAGCTGATATGCCTACCCGCATCATAAAACCCGAGTCAAACAGCATTCATTGTGTGCGCCTACATGCTTGGACTTAAAGCACCGGTCGGAGCTGGTAGTCAGTAGACAGGAAACCTACTTTCTTTCTATTCGCGTCCTTCGATAGGACCGATGGAGGGTAGTCAACCAATCAAAGGATTTAGCGACAACGATGAATAGATTTTCCAAATCTATTTCACTCTGGTACAGTAGAAAATCAGAGGTGCAATGCCATTAGTGGAGCGTTCCGTTGTATTATTTCCAAACCCAGCATACCTATTAGAGAGAGGATGATGTGATGAAGGGTTATATATGATCTGGAAAAGGATAGAGATTGTGCAGAAGGACAAGGAACTACCAAACGACTGCCTCCACTAATGGAAAAAAAACTATTGTTCGAAAAGGAAGACAGGGCGAGAAAATCTGTTTATATAGCGAAATGGAGACAAAATGACTAAGAAACAGAAGAGGGTAATAAGAGCTCAAAAGAGCTGAAATGTGACAAAATTCAATGCGACCGATGCCCTACTCCGGTAATCGCAATTCATCGTGTGAATAAGTAACTCTTAAAAATGGTTTCACTTATGTAAGCATTTTTTAAACCCTAAAACACCCAAGTCGCTCTGAGAATCTTATAAGTATCAGAAACCAGACTATTTTCGTTCGCGGAATGTTGAATCTAGAAATGTTTACTTACTACTATTAATGCTTACTTAATAAGGCATTCTACCTTTGGAGGTAATTTTGAATGAAAATTAGTGAAAATCCTAAAAACCTTTACCTGTAAAGGGCCTTAACTACCCAAACATTTCTTTTTTCATTCCAACGCGCATCCCACACTTCTTCATCCCCTCCGTAAAACATTTTCTCTTTTTAAACAACCCTTAACCCCTCAGTACCTCTTCCAACCACCTACTTTGCCTCCTCCTAATCTCCTCCAGGTTTTTCCTCCCGCCAACCATCATACGAAGCACTCACTCGGACACTTACCTGAAAAGAGAAAGAAAACACTGATAAGTAAAAACAAACAAAAACAACAGCATTACAGCCATATAAACAAATTTACCTCGGATTTTCAATCTAAGGCAATATTAATGCCGACGATACACCATGCCGAAGCCCTTTTTTCACAAATTAGATATTATTTCGTAAAAATCTGAAATACATATTATTTTAGCTAATGGAAACCTTATTCCACCATTATCATATATATTATTACAGAAAGGTCTTTTTCTGTCATTCCGTGTATGCTCCGTTAATACTGCACCTACAATGATAAATTAGGTATCATTTTAAACGTTGAATCACCGGCTTCTGACGAAAAATACAATCTCAATCTCAAATTTCACTATTTACCCATTAATTTGACTTAAAAGTTTCCATTTTTCCATGTCGATTACTCGCTCGAGGTATATCGACTCCACACATTTTTTTTATTCTAAACTTCAAAGAAAGGTTTAAAATGAAAATAGTACGAAATGCACATAGTGATTGTACATGGGTGAATGGTCATCTGGTAAGTCAATGCAATTAAAACTTTTTGATTTCATATTTATATGATATTCGCTTACAAAAATAGTTTGTAAACATTTATGAACATAACTTGCTCATGCATACATCCCGTTCAATGTTATAGAACTATCATCCGTATATATTATTTCTCTAAGGTGTTTTTTTGTGGATAGGCCATATCTCTCTTAATTGTTTATCAAAATTAATTATTCAGAAGTCATTTTAAAGCTTATGTTCCCCGCTTTTGACGACAAATAAAAAAGTTTATAATTAATGTATTTGTTCACAAAATTTAAATAAATGATCAAAATTCAACAGTGGCATTTGTTGACAATATAATCAACTAATATGTTGGCTATGGTTACGTGCTTAAAAGGTTATGGGAGGCGCCATCTATTAACAGATCGTTTAGTTAGATTGTTTACATTCTACAAGCAATCAGTGTGACCGTTTACCGTTTAAGTTTACGTTATATATCTTTAACACAAACATAAATAACATATAATTGTCCATGGGAAGAAACAGGTAGAAGAACAGGAAGAAAGAAGGAAGAAACAGGAAGAAGCCGCAAACTGTGCGAAATATTCGACAGGCAGAAGAACAGGAAGAAAGAAGGAAGAAACAGGAATAAGCCACATACTGTGCGAAATGTTCGCACAGGTCAGCTAGTTGTCCTAAATTACCTAAGCGGTTAGCCACCAAGTAAGTACAACTCTAAAGCGGTACGCGAATTGCAGGTAGGGAAGAGTTCTGCCCACGAGCATTCAGAGCAAACGTAATTTTCTCGAAACTTCCAGAATATTTACAAAATATAAATTTCGCGGACGCGTTAAAAAAAATCACGCAATTTTTGAAACGAGAGACTGCAATTTATACAAATATAAAGCGAAGGATTTCGTACATAAAAGCCGACCCACGTTTCACTATGGAGATGTTGTGCAAAGGGTTCCGTTTAAAAATGAGAGATAGGAGAAGACGGATGTCATTTCAAAGCCACTGCTAAAGCATACGTCATTTGAAAAATAACAACTTGAATGGAAGTCGCCACTATATAAACAGTCTGGAACGGAGGAGATAAACACCGAAGGGAAACGTCCACGCGGAAAACAGCCACGTCAGGGAAAATGGGAAATAGGATTTTGTAGCTAATCTGGAGCGTATTCAATTTTATGCCTCGCTTAACGTATTACCCAAGACATTTTGATTGTATGACGGCGAGTTAGAGGAGATGGCGAGGGAGTGGCTGGAGGGAACAGAATCAATTGCGCGGGTCAAAAGGCTGCAAAGCGCACTTCCTCCTTGGAACGCTTTTAAGAGCACTTCACAAAAGACTTTGTTTGCAAAAGAGGAACGTCTGCGGCATTCCCTTTATAAACAATGATTCTTTCCCCATGAGACAACGGAGTATTTACTTCTCAGCGCTGCGTTCGTTACAAATAAAGATCATGCACTCATCACAACTTGATCACATTACAACTCTGTTCATTAACCGAAGTCACCGGCTAATTGACTCGACTTTGGGTAATGCACACGTCGACTGAGTAGAAGACGGGAACCGTAGAATACAAATGCATCACTCTTTGAGTGATCAACGGAAGCGTGAGTAATGCAATGATCTCAGAACAAATGACAGAAAAGTCACTCTCTTGATGTCAATGCCAACCGTCGCTGGAGAGAACATTATCACACGAGAATCGTTCAGGATTCTAAATATACATCTACATATTACCCTACAAGCCACCTCTAGGGTGTTTGGCAGGGAGAGACTTATCGCCAACATGCACTACGGTGTTGAAATTAACTTTCAACAACATGCAACAAACTTTAGATATGCTTCAAATGCTACAGAAATTATGAAATTTATCTAAGATGCAAAATAAATTTTAACCTGCGTTCTGATAGTAATTCCCATCCTAGTTCTTCTATTAAGCTCGTAGCACTTATACAATTATCATAACAGCCTTCAACATACCTAGCAGATCTCCTTTGCACGCGCTCTAATTCTTTTATCATACCTTCCTATTATTACTGTTCGATGAAATAATTTCTCGCTTTGTACTTTTTTTATTTTCACCGACCATAGTTTCGACATACAATGTCATTTTCCTTTTAAAAGGGTGGAATGTAAAAAGCGAGAAATTATTTCATGTGTCGCGTTTCCACAAAGTTAAGCCTGAAACTGTACCTTATATTACTGCTCGATCACAGCATAATGTTAGGTTGTTAGGCTGCACGGTGTTCGGTATTTGTACCACGTAAGGCGATTTTTTTCAAGAGGCCGTGTTGATGTATTATTTTTGCCAGCTGATACGTCTATATTATAACATAACTATTTCTCTGGAAAATAATTTTGTCCCACCATTTCAAGGCAACACAGAGTTTCCGCGATATAAAACATGCATGCACACCGGTCTCAAAATAAGCCGTGGGCACACCGATGATTATCATTGGTTAGGTATTCCCAGAAACACTTCCGAAACGCTGAAGGGGATAGAAGCTGGAGCTGGCGTACGGTGGAGAAGCGGGGAAGAAGTTTCCGAGGGCATGAGACGCGAGCAAAAAAGAGGCGAACTTCCCTTTCGTCTCGTCGCAAACTCACAAGAGTTCCGAGGCGGTAGTCTAAACAAGACAAGACTCATACACGGCTGTTATCACGCGAGTCCATAGCCAGAGCTCCCTCCTCCGCATAGCTCCCCAGACCGGCTGTAAACATCCCTTGAAAAGATCCCCCTTCCTTCCACCTCTTCACTCCCCCCCTCCCCGGTGACGTGAGAAAGACACTTCCCTCTTTACTATCGCGGCAAAAAAAGAAGGGAGTCTAACGCGCCGAGATATGTGGCGCGGAAGGATATTTGGCATTGAACGAGAGACCCTCAGAGGGACGATGGAAAGCCGGAGATCGAGCCCGGAAGTCCACGAATCTATAACGGTGCGAATAAGGAGCTCGGTAAAAAGTTCCACACACTTTTTTAATAAAACCCGACCACGGTTTCGACACTTTGAGTCATTATCAAGGTCTGACAAGGGCGTAAAGTGTGGAAACCATGGTCGGTGCTTAAGGTAGTTTGAACGAAATAGTATTACCTAAATATTAATTAGGTCTCGTTTCAAAGAATAATATCTCAAGCTTCCGAAGATACAAAAAACATAAACCCTCTTATCGCACTACTTTCCATGATATTTGCCAAAAATTCCAGCCATTTTGCGAGGGAAATGGTACTCTTCCCGTCAATCCTTTCCAAAACTTGGTCACTCCTCATCTTGTCCGTCCACCTCATTCTCATCATCCTTCTCCATAACCACATTTCGGCCCCGGGGCGGAGGGGTAAAGTCCTCGCCAGCTAACCCTAGGGTCGCGGGTTCGAGTCCCGCCTGGGTAGAATATTATCTGCCCAGGACATGGGTGTTTGTGTCTCGTCCGTTGTTACTGTTATTCACCCGACGTAAATTGGGATCATTGTGCTGTATTCGGGGTAGTGAAGATAAATTAATATCAAAATGTTAAAAAAAGAAAAACTATGTAAATTCCACTTAGAGATAATTTAATGCACGACCTTCAGGTTCACCCGAAGATGACATGATATGTTGAAACCCGGGCATTAAATTTTCTGTAAGGGGAATTTGCATAGTTCATCTTTTCTAACATGGGAAAATTCCACATTATTCACCCTGAAACCGTACGGTTTGTCAAAAGTCACATTTCAAAACTTTAAAGATACTTCAATTCCTTTTCAATATAGGTCCAAGTTAACTGATTCATACAATCAATCATAGATCAATACAAATCGCGAATTGGAATGGAAGTAAAAATTAATTACCGACACAGAAATTTACAGAAAGCTTTCTAAGGTTATTGAAATTAGAATAAAAACGATGTGACTTGCGTAAAAATTGAAAACGACATATTCTTACGGGGATGGCAAAGTTTATACTCCAAAGAGGCAATAAGCACGAGGTCGAATGACTTGGGTGGCACAATTCTTTCATTACGACGCACGCCGCAGCGTTTTTAACTGCGCGGAGAAATAAATTCGAACACGCCTCTCGTCCGGGACAATTTCCTCGCCGGCACCAGGGAGGAAACCCGAGTATCGTCTTTTTTCCCTCCGAGTAAAAACACACACACCACTTCGACGGGGCTCTTGCAGTTAAACGCAATACACATTCGCATGATTGAGAGGAGGAGGAGTAGGATGGGGAAGAATAATGACAAAAAATAGGGGCTTCGGATCTCCTCCCCCAGGCAGGACGTTGCCCTCCAGCAAGAGAAGGAAGCTGTGCCGCGACTCCGTCCTCCGACGTATAGGAAGGACAGGAGTGGGGGGTTGGAGAAGAACGAAAAACGAAAAAAAATAGAACGAGATAAGTGAACGAGGGCATAAAGGAAGTATATTGATGGTCACAGACGGGTGGAGCATACATGAAACAAACAAAAAAATAAATAAAACACAAAGGAAACATACATTTTGCGTCAATTCCGCGGAATCAATTCGTAAGAAGGGGCGGAGAGAAGATGCCTCATACCACGCCTTTCCCCAACCCTCCCCACCACACCACGACACGACACAGCGCGCACACAATACAATTCTGTATCTCCTCCGTTCCCTCTCACTTCGCTCTCCGCTCCTCAACTTTTTTTCCGCGCTTCATCGGCGATCGAAAGAAGTACGAGGCCATCTTTCCTCTGCCGTGCACTCACGTCCGGACTCGTTACCATCTGTTCCCATTCTCTTAAAGACTCCGGCTCGAGAGTCTATGGTTTCAAGGGAGGGTGGCTTCGTTATATCTCATATCGCTGTGTGTGGAGTGTCGAGGCACGACTGTCACTACACGCGGTGGACTTGTGTGTCCCAGACTCAGCGCTATTTAACCTGCGACCGCTGTTTATTAACAATTAAAAGTCCTCCATAGTGTAGAAAACGTTGGCGCTGAACGGGCATGTAAGCCACTACCAAAAACACTTCCGAAGAAGCCTACGCACTTTAATTTTAAGGCTCTGCCCAGTTACTTAAAGCTAATCCGTTTTCAAAGGGCTCAATTATAAGACTCAATATACACAAAACGTTATAAGAATTATTATTATCAATAATTATAAGAATTAATATAAACCAACTATAACGGTACCTTCACGAGAGACGGAAGAAGTACAACGTTCATCAAGCGGAGAATATCTCAAGCAAAGAAGGAGTTCATGGGAAAAAGACAACTGCTGTGCTCAAAGATGATAGGACTACACAAACCAGGAAACAGTATGTGAAAACATTCGTGTGGAGCGTGGCACTCTATGGATCGGGAGCATGGACCATAGGAAAAGCTGACGAGAAAGACTAGAAGCCTTCGAAACATGGAGCTAGAGGAGGATGCTATAGATAAAATGAAAAGAGAAATGATGAAGTGTGCGGAAGAGTAGAAGATGAAAGAACCATATGGAACTCCATAAAAAAAAATAAGAACCAGATAGATTGGACACACTCTAAGACACAACGGGTTCGTGAAGAACATAATTGAAGGTAGAATAGAGGGAAAAGTCCACAGAGGAAGACCCGGGAATAAGTTCATAGACCAAATAAAGAGGAAAGTACATAGGAAGAGATACCAGGAGGTGAGGGAACTGGATACAAGTCGACTGATGCGCCCTTGAAATTTTACAAGATCAACCAGTTAACTGCTTGGCAACTCTTGTTGAAAAGCTGCCAGCACTTCCGACTCATGACAACATAGCTATGAAAAGTTATTATTACCCGAGGGAAGTTAACTTTTACTTCGACTTATAAGCATCGAATTAAAGGCATGGCGCACCCTGTGGATGTGTGCGTCACAAGGCAAGCGCGGAGGGAGCGGTGCAGAGCGGGGAAACTTGAGGAAGCGGTAATTGCCGAGGTTCGAGAAAGCGAGCGTGTAGAGCAAGCGAGAGACGAGAGAGAGAGAGGGAGGGAGAATTAAAAAAAAAGAGAAGCGCAAAACGCAAGGAAACCGTATCCGCAGACGCCGATGCAAGAGGATGTGACGTCAGTGGGCGGCGATGCACTCCCGCCGGTCGAACAGAATTACATCTTGTGGACGATATTACGATGGGAAGTCGAAGGAGGGTGAGGAGGGAAGTTATTGGGGAGAAAGGGAGAGAGAGAGAGAACGAATTTATTGATCACAGACATATGTCCTTTAAGATTTCCTAGATAATTAAACTCATGACGTAAAAATGATCACTTAACCGCTGTGAGCGATGACCAATTATACCACAAAAGAAGCCACAGCCATATTAATTTCATTAGTATTTATATCATCATGATCATCATCATTGGTAGACTGCTGTTTAGCAGGTCCTCAGTAGCCTCTCCTCCGGATAACTCTGTCTTGTGCCTTCCTCTTCGTCCCCGCGTAGCCTGTCTCCTCTTCTAAATCAACAGTCATTTTCTTTCTCCTTCTTCCGCGTTCACTCTTTCCTTCCACCATCACTTCTAATACCTCCTTCATCAAACAATCTCATCTTAATGTATGTCCCAGCCAGTTTTGCTTCCTTGTTTTAATTGCCTTTATCAGTCCTCTATCTTCCCCCACTCTGGTCAATACCTCTTCATTTCTCACTCTGTCTGCCCAACAAATATTCAACATTCTTCTTCATATCCACATCTCCAACGCCTCAATCCGTTTTATATCCTTTTTCAAAGCCGTCCATGTCTCACAACCATACAGTAAGACGCTTCAAACATAACGCTTTGCCAACTTTTCCTATTCCTAAATTAAATATTCATATAATAAACTCAAAATTTTGGAAAATATCACTTACACTGTTTAAAACGAAAAAAATAATTACAAATAAGTGTTTTAATCAAAATCAAATAATGCTAAAATAGAATTTAATGCAAAAATCGAAGAAATATAGGAAAAATATTAAGTTTGGATCATGGCTTTTTTAGTGTGCTGCATTAACTTCATCACCAAACGGCAGAGCGGAGAGCAGGCGCAGTCAGACCAGAAACTAGGAAAGTACTACGCAGACGAGCTAAGGCTGTCGGGACTACACGGATAGGGAATGACATTAAACCGCTAATTTCATATTAAGACTATTCATTAGAACGTTGATGAATAGTAGTAGAGATGATTTTCTCTGGGTACAAGAAAGACAGAAACTCTTGCTTAAAGTAACACTTTATATCAAGTACAATGTGCATATTTAGGTGTATATAGTATGTACTCGTGCACATACTCAAGAGAAAAAAAATATTTTGCTGTAGCTAGGATGGATCTGTTATCCAAATGTACAGTAACTGGACTGAAAGTATACTCATGCCTGTACTAAAATTGAATAACAGCACAGTTTACCACGTTACGCAGCATTTTTGAAGTAAATTTATTTCAAAGCTACACTTTCAGCACTATAATATAGCACAGTTTCAGTAGTTTTAGCCACAGTACAGTTCCTGCAATCCGATGAAGCACATTTTCAGAACAGCCCTCTCTGCAGTTCCGTCCTTATAGTACCCTGCCATTGTAACTCATCCTTAACAATTAAACCATAGTACTCTCAAGTACAGTGAGGAGGACTGGAACTGCACTAACTGCTGAGTTTAGTACAGTTTAAGCGTATGCACAGTACACCCTCAGTATAGATCTTTTTCTCTGGATATATACAATGCACAAATGTAATCAGTGTAGCCGTAAGAAAGAAACGCAGTACATATATATATACCAATCACGCCGTCCACTTCCGAGGTAGGCAGAGTCACAAATTTTCAATCATAAATACATATTTGTACACCTAATTCTGCTTCAATTATTTCCTCCATATCCTTGCAAACATCTTTTGCCTCATTTACCCCCATACGCTGCTTCATACACGCCCTCCTGTTTTTATGACTCCTAATATTCCTCCTCCTAAGAATTTCCTCAACCACGTTCAACCACTACTTTCTCGGCCTACCTCTACATCTCGCACCATTCATTTCACCCATATATATCTGTTTCGTTATTCGACTCTCATCCATTCTCTCAACATGGCCAAAGTAACGAAGCACACTCCTTTCATATATGTCCATTACTGGGAGAATCTAACCCACGTTCATTTATTACCCACGCATTCCTGACCCTATCTGTCGTACTTTTGCCGCAAACACTCCTCAGATAGCTCATACCCACGGCGTTTAGTCTACTCTAATGTCCATCCTGACATACGTTTGTTTTTTTCATTTATACTTACAACACCGAAAACATCACAAAAAAGGCCTTTTACATCGGGTGTTTTCACATTAACAAGAGACGAACACACACACCCATGTCCTGGGCAGATATTATTCTACCCAGGCGGGACTCGAGCCCTCGACCCTCGGGTTAGCAGGCGAAGACTTTACCCCACCGCCACCGGGTTCACTAACATACAACGAAGTGGGAAGAAGTACACTTTTGTACACTGCAATTTTCGCTTCCTTAGACAGGCACTCATTCCTTGATATGCTCCTCATGCTACCTACCACTTTCCTTCCAGCATTCACACGTCTCTTTATCTCTTCATCTATCCGTCCATCATTCGCAAAAATCTTACCTAAGCACACAAAATCATCCAGTTGTTCAAATACTTCACCAGAAATATGGATATAAATATGAACTTCAATAGAATGTTCATAAAAAAATAAATGTTTATGAACATCACTTTTACAACATTTACGCGACACTAAGCAATAACAGTAAATCTTTCTCGAAAAAGATTTTAACGCGGGAACATTTTATAAAACTCATCTGCGAAGGTATTCCAGTAATCGCACCACACGACCCGTGTTGATTTTTTAAAGTAAGAATATGGAGGGAGTGGGCGGGTAATGGGAAGGAGGAGGGAGAGGGTATGGGGAAGGGAGCTAAAGAGAGATAGGGAAAGGATGAAAAAATTAAATGAAGGAAATGGGGAAAAAAGAGAAAAGATCGAGGAAGAAGAAGGAAGAAAAAAAGATAACTAAAGGAGAGCAGACGGCTCGTTGTCGTCTCCGGGGGAGAATTATTTCCCTTGTAGTAGTAAGGGAGAGGGAGAAAGAGAGGAAGGAGAAGGGAAAAGTGAGAAGAAGGGAGGTGAGGAGGCAGATAGTGGGAGAGAGGAGGTATATAGGGAGAGGTGGAGGAGACAGTGACTCACTTTCCAATGACTCACAAAACAAATGACGATAGAGGAGATCGTCCGCGTAGTCTCTCATTTATTTATTTTTTCAATCTTTTTCGCTCGCGAGAGAACGAAGACCAAACACAAATAAAAACATAAAATTAAAACCGCTAGTAACCGCACACAATATCGCGGACGATGAACCAAAGGAATTGACAAAAAATGAAGAAGCAAAATAGTGAATGAGAAGGAGTAGCAGAAGGAGGTGTCCGGCGAGTGTGTCATGTGTGAGAAGGGAAGTATGTACTCGTTTGCCTAGAGGAAACTGAAAAAAGGAACTTTATAAGTAATGAGGGGAAGACACAGAAACAGAGCGGCCTTACGTTAAACAGAGACGACTCTGTGAAACGTAAAACGAAGACACATCTACATCAACTTAGGGGCCATTCAACAACCACGCGGCCAATTTTAGGCCTTTTTTCAACTCCCCCCTCCCCGTTCTGACTAGACGTGGCCATGGTCTTTACCCCCCCCCCCCCAATCGTAGAAAACTGTAGCAAACCTTGCAAAAATGTCCGAGGAACATTAGTCTACAATATTCACGCTCTATCCAGTAATTTCAATCTTTTTAGAGCACTGAATAGTTCATACGAGGTGTTACACCACCCCTACCATAGCTTCCTGTATCATATAGAGGTACTGGATACATGGAGGTGCTGCTGGACATAGGTCCCTCCAGGCACAATCCCCAACAACTGAGGTCCCAGGTACGTCCCGCAAAATATGAGCGAAATCGACCAACATGGCCGACACACACATACCACGCGGGTACGGCCCGAGAGGGCCCGTCGGCTGGATTGTATTCCGAAGGGACGTAGGTCTAAGTCACTTCTTGTGACTGTACATATTTATTATTGTTAAAATGCATGTCCACTAACTCTGGATGTCGTCTGTACATCAATCCATTGCTTTTCCTAGGGATAGGAGTGGTATGCATTGAAAAAAATTTCGCACTCCTTCCCGCATACTCCACGCGCCTCGTACACGAATACTCCAACAGCGTGGTAGAATTAACATAAGTAAAGGTAAATTTATGACAATGGCCGTGAGCAGCGGGAACGAGAAAACTGACCATATACACTACCTTCCATCCGCTAGACGCGCTTCAAAACCGTATACGCCTGACCTTTGGCACCAGCTAATGCATCCACTCACCTAGATGGTTCTGAGATGAGACGTGAAGAAAGCACTTTTCTTAGAACGCCAAGAGAAACTGTGGCACAAAGTAGGCACATTCCCAAAGTGGTGCGTAGACCGGCCGCACGGAACGCCGCGTGAGACCCACGCACCAAAGTTGTTCGATATTTTGATCATATTCCTTCTAACTTATCGATAGAGAAACGATATATATGTGTAATTATATACTCAATATGAATTATTTAATATAAAAAATATCATCACGTGGGACGGAATAAGTACACAAGGACATCAAGCCCAAGCTAAGAAGACGTTCATGGGAAAAAGACAACTGCTGTGCTCAAAGAAGATAGGACTACAAACCAGGAAGCACTATGTGAAAACATTCGTGTGGAGCGTGGCACCCTATGGATCAGAAGCATGGACCATTGTAAGAGCTGACCATAAAAGACTAGAAGCGTGCGAAATATAGTGTTGGAGGAGGATGCTGAAGATAAAATGAATGGAAAAAAAGAAATGAAGTGTACGGAAGAGTAAAAGAGGATAGGGCCATATAGATCACCATAGAGAAAAGAAGAACCAGATGGATTGGACACACCCTGAGACACAATGGTTTTGTGAGGAACACAATTGAAGATAAAACAGAGGAAAAAGTCCCCGGAGAAAGACCCAGTTCATGGACCAAATAAAGATGAAAGTACATAGGAAGAGATACCAGGAGGTAATGGGACTAGCATTAGATAGGGAAGGGTGGAGGGCTGCAGAAACACAATCACATTTGTGGGCACAAACCAGGAAGCACTATGTGAAAACATTCGTGTGGCACAAAACGGTCGAGGTGAAAGTATATACCTTAGGGTCGAGGTCGACGGTCGAGGTAAGCGGTCGAGGGTAAAGTATATACCTTAGGCTCAGCTAATTGAAAAAACAGAAATGGACCGAAACTTCAGATTAAACTTTAATTCTGCGTTATTTAATGGTAAACTTTAATTTTTAAATACATTTAAATATTTATTACTACGGGTGTAACGTAAAAAGTACCGATTGTTGACTGTGTTCGAGCAAAGCTCCGACCTTGATAATTCGTCACTAAAACACACGTTCTTTCATGAAAACCGTATTTCAGTAAATGGTAGATACGTATGCTTCCTATATTTTTAAAGTTTCATCGTTGCATGTTTAACAGGAAAATGGTTGTTATGAATTTCGTAAAATGATGGTTTAACAAAACTGGAACGTCGTACAATTTCGTTCTTTGTCGCGTTGCAACCTCTATGCCATGCATATTTTTTATATTTAATCATCCAATATTTCAGGAAGTAGATAGCCCGAGGGGTATGAAACTCTAAGAACTTGTGTACGCTTGTTGAGAAATGGTCGCGAAATGGACAGAAATTCACAAAATTGTAAAAAATGGACATAAATGGAAACAAATGGTTAGTAATGCACAGAAATGGATAGAAATGGAGAGAAATTGTTAGAAATGGACCGAAACGGTTAGAAATGGAGAGAAATGGTTAGAAATGAACAGAAATGAACAGAACTGGACAGAAATGAATAGAAATGGATAGAAATGGTCGGAAATGGATGGAAATGGTTACAAATTGATAGAAATGGCTGAAGTGGAAATACGGTGTACACTTGTTATAGAAGTTGCGTACCCCTCGGCCACGCCTAAACAGTTTCCTAATAGGAAACTCTTCCCATGCACTCCTGTTCCTGGATCACCCTCGCTCATGAGCGCACAAGGCCGTCTCTCCTCTATTTCCTTTTCACCGCTTCGGATTAAACTCGGAGCGAAAGAGGTTGAGGTAAGGAAAATGGCAGCGTAAATTGTACCTTCCTCTCGGGACCTGTCCCAAGCCAACGACTCCGCTGCCCAATAAACAATTCCCCCTTCAGCTCACCTCCTTCGAAGCCCGGAGATTGTTGAGCGAAAGGCGGTGAAAGGCGAGAGGTGGGAGAGAACACCATCCCCCATCTTGCTTTATGGAATTACCACAACGACAGCGAGAGTCAGAACTATCTAATGAGAATCCTGACCCTTCTCTTTATAATGTGATCATGATGCTCCCACCTACCGTAATGAAACCAAAGCCATTGAGAAGTAAGACCTTAGGCTCAGCTAAAAGCTATAGCGTCGGTAACCATCAATTGACGTGATTTAACAACTGAAGAATGCGGCTTGCCCCAACTCACATTTAAATAAAGTTTGACGCGGGTGTGCAACAAAGTTTAAATTAAGGAAGTCCAATTAAAGCGTTTGAAGCATAAAATCGGGAGCAGAAGATCTCCAAATCAACAGAAGAGACGTATTCCATTCTTACGTCACTGTGACTACCGCTCCAATTTGAGGAAATTTATACCAGAAATGTTAGTTTATCGTAAAATGGATTGATGGTAAATAACAATATCTTCGACGAAAACATTTCATTATTCAAGCACTCCAGGAAATCATTTCTCTTTGTTAAATTCAACAATAACTTTTACCAATGCCGACCGAGGTTTCAACTCGACAGAGTCATTTTGAGCTTCAAGTCAACTTTGTTAAATTAAAATCTTTGTCGGATTAAATATTGAGGATTTTGGAATTTTACGAAATAAAATTGTGTTCATATGGTGAAGTAGTTACATCACGCCATACCTGATAATATGTATCGTACACTCAAGCACCAATAGGATGAAATAAGTAGTGAATTTGAATTAACCATCTCACGTCCATGAAGAGAACGGGGGACTGAATGTGGAAGGGCTAAGATGACAACCCAATTCACACTTTAATCAACCCCTAATAATTTGCGGAAATCTACCGCGGAGGAGGGAGAAGGAGAAAGGGGATTTAGCCGAAGCAATCCACTCCGGAAGGGGGGCCGGCGTCTATCACGCAGAAGTCCCGCTGAGGGAAGGAGATTAACCCCAAGTAACTTACGGCCGCAAAACTTCTCATCTCTAATAAGATAAATCCAATGCGCTCCCGAGGTGTTCGGGGACGATGTCTCGAAGCGCCCACTCCCGAGAGGTTGGCGAACGATTTACTGGAGAACACCACTAGGCGGAGGACGGGTGGGAAAGAGAGCTGGGGTTGTCTGACTGAGAGGGGAGATGCGAGGACGAGTTTGCTAATCGGTCGATAATTTATGCAGAACATAAAATAACAACGAGGCGGGAGTCGAGAAATGCAACGACCACAGAGCACTTTTCTTGAGAGCATGCATACGTAATTTTTTCCACGTAACACAATACCGCAGTCAAATCTTGCAGTGCGAAGCTGATTGGGACTAACTTCTACGCCTACATCTACATACTACCCTGCGAGCCGCCACATGGGCGTGTAGCAGGGAGTGTTAGGCCACCAGCCGTGTAAAGATGTGAGGTTATGGGAGGTGGAATGGTGACATGTATTATGGGAGTGTATTTAGTGAAGCTCAGTTTTCAATTGTGGTCGCTTATTGTGCGCGGAAAGAACGAATTTCTGCAGCTATCTGTTCGGCAACGTATCTCTCTTATTCTATCGTTTCCGTCAGACCTAGAGATATGTTGAGGCGTTATAATAATATTCTCTGTGTCGCTCTGAAACACACCAGTTCTGAATTTCTGAAGCAACCTAAGCCTAGAGTGTAGCCTCCGAGTCTCTAGGGGCTCCCACCTTAATCCCTGTAAAATATGGGAAACACTGGATGTTCGCTCGTAGCAGTTTTTAATGAAGCGTGCTGCTTTTCTTTGTTTTTTTATTAATTTTTTGGTCAAATCTTTGTGACCAGGGTCCCAAATTCTTGCGGCGTATCTGAGGTGTGGCCTAACCAGAGAGAAATTTTATTTTTCATCCGAGGACCTGCATATTATACGCTTAACAAATCCTAGTTTCTTTAATGCTTCACGATGGGCAAAGGCACAGTAACGAATATCAATTGTCTATACAAATAATCGCAACTGTAACAACATAAGAAGACCCACGTGTTATAAATACTCACACCGCATGATAACAGAAATGTTATTCTAGAAAAAAAGCAAATAATATCATCAATGAATATGCGAGGAAAAGTACAGCATTCCATTTCGCAGTCTATCATTCTTTTAAAAATGGGAGTATGACTAACTACTGAGAGGAACGAAACATACCTGCTACACATCAAAAGATACATACGCTCATATCTCTGGCACAAACCGAACGCCATCGACTGCTTCAATCATAGCACCCGCTGTGATTTGACGACTTAAAGTGAAAAATTTCCCGGTTACCGGAGTAAATATGATTACCTTAGGGCACATCAACTCGTCATATTGGCATCCGCATTTGCAAATACGAGCAAGCGATCAATGCAGTTGACGGAATATTCTAGGACAATCACACGAGCACGGGGTACATTCGTGAATCATCCGTCGCCAAGCACAAACAAAAATCATTTGATCGGCTTCCCCTGAGAACGAAAGAAACGAGAACTGAATTCGCCGAATGAAGTAAATCTACATTACCCCCGCGCAATCTGATCAAATTAATGGAACGACTTAATCACTTAGTCACCAAGAGTTAAACCCAATTGTTTCCCCGCTCGTTAACTTTCACTGTAGAACGACTGTGTACACGGTGATTCCTGTGATCTTCGCGCCGCGCGGAGATTGGCGAATCCATTTTCGCGTATCTGTTCTCCATTCGCGCAGGTAAGCACTAACCACTTCCAAAAGCCTTCACCACTACTCCCCGACCGCAAATAGAGACAGAGATAGAGTGAGAGGAGGAGTTAAGAGACGAAGGCTTCCAAGGAAAATTCACAAGTGAGGTTCATTGCACGCTGCCTCGCGCCCAACGGCGCAACAGACTGCAGTAAAGATAATGGTCGGACGCCTCAAGCAAAAACAGTCTCCCCTGTTGATGATAATCAGTACCAGGGGAATGAGTGCCGCTGGCAGAAACGAGTATTAAAATCCGTGTTAAAAGCATTCAAGATGACCTCAAGTTGCTGCGTAGTTACCAGATTTATATGCACCAAAAATATTATTTGGGATATCAGTCCGTCCCTGATTATAGAACAATTGAAATATACGGATTTGGCTCAGGAAGAAATTTTTTAACCATCGTATGATTTAACCAAGCGCCACCATTGTAGATTATTAGATCACGCGATTCTCTCCCTCAAATACCATTGGACGTGTATACAAATTGGCTGTATTTCTGCCTATTGCGCATTTTTCTTGGACGCACACTATACCCTTTTTTTTGCAAACTTCGGCTTAATCTCCATAGTGATGTAGATACTTCGGTGGCGATCCATCTCCATGATGCTGTGATAATACAACTCTGAATGTAATAAAGGCGTAAAAATAAATGTAATAACAGAAATAATGAGTGGAAAAGTATAAATTTGTGTCATCACAACGGATATCAGTCACGCACACGAAGTCACGCCAGAAATCATAAAAATCACGTCATAGATTCTTTGCCAGACTTTTTTTAAAATGATTTTATAGAATAATCTCACTTTTCGGGAACAGTATCCAAATAATGTGACTAACAGGTGTATTTTAATAACGATCAAGTGAAGAATCGGTCGCATCATTTCCACAATGAGACGATGTGCTGAGCTTTATTATTCTATGGGTCGATAATTACATAAAAAACCACAAGAGATGACACTAGAAGATAAATTGAGTCACTGACGCCATATCTACCAGCGCTTTAGTGTAATGGATGTCATACATGGCTTCTTTCAGATATTAACCCTTAGAGTGCCGGGGAGCGCTATCGCGCTCCTCCTGTCTCTCGCGAAAAGTGCCAGGAGCTCCTCCTGCAATGTCACTCTTAGATGCTGGTATTTCACTGATTGTTCACAGATGGCACCTAAATGCAGATTACTTTTGAAGCTTAAAGCAAAAATGCTACGGCAATTTTAGCTAAGTACCAAGAAAAAATAGTAACTTAACCGTATCAGAAGTTAACCTCACTCATTCTCAAACTCACTTCTCAGGAGAAACATTTTATAAGAGATAGAATTTAGTGGAAAACCTACCCAGGGGGTGATATAACAAAAAAACGAATAAAAATTAGCAGACCCATAAATTAACTAATTACACAATTTTTCATGAAAAATGAAAATATTTCACACTGGTGGAAAATTTATGCTGCGCCACGCATAAGCTTTCACAGGCGTCAATTTCGTGATTGCATTACAAATCTCTGAAATAAACCACTTCTTAAAAGGGAGGACTCCCACTGAGTCAAAAATGCCTTCTCCGACACCTACCACAAGCCATTTAACGAGACCATCAATTGAAATATTCACATGTGCTTGGCCAGCTATAAAGCAATTTAACCCTTAAGAGTGCCGGGGAGCGCTATCGCGCTACTCCTGTCTCTCGCGAAAAGTGCCAGGAGCTCCTCCAGCAATGTCACTCTTAGATGCTGGTATTTCACTGATTGTTCACAGATGGCACCTAAATGCAGATTACTTATGAAGCTTAAAGCAAAAATGCTACGGCAATTTTAGCATAGTACCTAGAAAACCGGTTGGCACTCAAAGGGTAAAATACTTGAAATGCCTCAGTTGATGGATTATTCTACAGTATTAGTCGAATGAATAAGAAGATTTAAAAAATACTTTTCCAATACTAATACAGCCCACTTCAAAAATACATATTATGGATCCAGTACATTAAGTTTTGCAATTTTGCATAAAATAGTTAATTTACGGTGATGGATGAAACCCTTCCGCTCACTATCATGGAAAATGTAAGTTTTTTGGAGGAAGAAAGCACATTAAATCGGAATCCAATTTTCCGTGATTGACTCCATGAAAAATGGAGAGGACAGGACAACGAAAGAGAAATCTAGGCATCATGAAAGCAAAAGCGATAGGGAGTGTTTTTGAATCGACCACCTCAGTGCCCTCAGTCATTTATTTACACGCGGAACATGAAGTAGTGCCGTCGGCGGAACAACATGGAATCAAAATGCGCGGGCGGTTCCAAGAATTGAGACCGCTCGTGCCAGAAAAAGCAGCAAAACAAGATTTTGCCGGCCAAAGACAAGCTGATTCTTAAAACGCAGAAATTCGAATACGCCGAACAAGCTGGAAAGAATACCTTCCAATAGACAGAGTACAGTCAGGAAGAAATGACGAAAACTGTATACAGACGTTGCCCTCCCATAATCGTACACGAGGTAATTCGTTTAATGTAAAGGTTGACAAAATAGCCAATCGAAAAAAAATTTGTTCTTGATTTTTCCAAAGAGGCATGAAAAAGGTCTATTAATCGCACGGAATAACTGACTGTGAGAGATATTCTACTAACGATAAATAAGGTGTCAGTAATCACAACGCTCCTACATCAACGGTTGATTACATAAATAATCAGTAGTCGAAGGGCTTCTGTTGCATTTCTCAAAGATTTCAGACTTGATCAATCACTTAGAGACGCGAATTGATCAATAATAATAATAATAATTTATTTACTCTCACAGAATTTTTGTAACACAAATTTGTAACAGCAAGGAAGAGGGAGCTTTAGGTGGTCTCCAAGGTCATAAGACCAGAATTCAAGACAAGACAAGAAGTCATAAGAGCCACCAGCAAGTTACAAAAATGTAAGCCATGAAAATAAACGCAGTAGCTGTTACATAAGTATTGTTACAATGAAATACCATCAAAATAAATGTTCAATTTTTTCTTGAGAAAAAAGAAAAAGCAAAAGTGAAATCACGCAAAAGAATGATTGGACTTGAAACTCCATGCTGGCTAGGCGCGGATCTAACGGGTTAGCAGGACCCAATTTCAATTATAAATGGACGGAATAAAAGGTCAGACCTAAAGACGACACGAAGTGTCGAAACCTGGGTATTGCTCATAAACCTCAAGTGGTGCGCCATTTTACTTCATCCTTAATGGATAACTTCCACAAAATAAAGCCTGCAACCATTTCCTTGGTTAGAAAAAAAATCTAAGGCTTTCCCGGCGTAAGATTTTGTTAAAGACTACTCGGGCTTTCCACCGGGTCAAACTCTCCTCTTGGACGACGTGTCGATGAACGAGTCGTCTACTGTCATCAGGGCATGGTGCGTTCTCTCGTTCATCGAAACGTCGGCCAAGGTGGAGAGTTTAACCTGGTGGAAAGCCCGAGTAACCTTTAAAATTTCCTTTGTTGAATTATAAAGTGAGGTGCAAAGAATGTGGAAGTAAATATATGGTATCATCACCAGAATTCGCCGCTGAGGATGAAATATTTTTCTTCAAAAAGAGATCAAATTCGTTGGTTCTAGGTGAAATGATATTTCGCTCAAACTGCCTTAACCACGATAGTTTCTTCATCGTCGTTCGTGCCCAGCACTATTCGCACCGAAACTGATCGCGGATAATGACTTTCGATATCGAAGGAGGAGAGAGCCGGCAATAAAACACAAAAGCAACACTAATCAGGCTTCGATTACCGCCGGCATAAGTGGGCTTCATCCGGCCGGGGATACGAAGGCTAATTCTTCAGACACGTGCGCGTTTCCACGCGCTATCCCGGGCGGAGATCCCGAGACAGCAAGGTCGCCAAGAGGTTAGAAACAGTTGAGCAGGAGGGCTTAGGAGAACGGGAGGAATGCAGGAGGCGATGAACTATTCCGCCAAGTCATGGACTCAGCCGCAGACGGGTGGTTAGGACGGGAAGGTGGAAGAGATTTCCACCGATAAATCCCTCACCTTACACCGATTCCCGCCCTCGAGATAACGTGGAAGCAATATTGGAAAATGCGGTTACATGCCCCGGGGATTAATTCCTCGGAAAAAATGGGCTTACGTGGGGGCGCTGAGGAACGCTCGAGAAATGAACAAGGGAAAGTACCCACGTCGCGAAGCTTACAGCAACCATCTCCTGGCATTATACCAATAATAAAGCAGGCGGCAAGATCAACTTCACGCAGCGCGTTAAGCTCACGAGGTTTTCTTGTAGTGTAACGCGTTCTTGAGACAAGAAAATACATTCCGTAGGAATTATAAGACACCAAATAAGCATAGAAAGAGGGCACTTCAAACTAAGGAAATTAATGTAAGACTCGTACTTTTCCACAATTTATTTGTGGATTACTACATGTTTTGATGTGTCATAACAACATCATCAGACAATATTGTGCTTCATACTCCTCCATGAATGATTCTTGAGACAAGAAAATACATTCTGTAGGAATTATAAGACAGAAAATGAACCTAGTAGAGTGCATTTCACAAGAATGAAATTAATGCAAGACTATCACACTTTTCCACATTCTTATTTGTGGATAACTACGCATTTCAATGGGTCATAGCAACATCATCAGGCAATACTGTCCTCCATTTATAAATCAGCGAAATACTCAAGCATTTATGATGAAATCGTGCTGAGGAATACTTGAAGATTCTGTCGTAAACTTCCTCATGAGCGTATTTTTTTCACATTAACTGTGAGACAAAAGTGATGAAAATATTGTCAGATTCCAAAATAGTCGAGATGTTTTATCACGAGTTCTCGCATAACACGCTAGTTAACATTTCAATACGGTGGGAGATATGAGATGAGAGTTAAACGAACAATAAATAATAATTAAGAATCATCACGAACTGGTAAAATAACACTTTTCAGCTTAAAATATTAAAGCTTCCCATGAAAGAATCAGTGATAGGTTGGCTAGAGCACTAGCTTCCTATCTACATACTACCCTGCGAGCCACCGCATGGGCGGGTGACCGGGGGCGTCAGGACACTAGCCGTGTAAAGATGTAGTAGATAAGGTTTTTGGAGGTGAAATGGGAACGTGTATGATGCAAGTGTATTGATTGGAGCTCAGTTTTTATTGGTCGCTTATTGTGCATGGAAAAAACGAATTTTTGCACCTATCTGATAGGAAATGTATCTCTCTTATTTTATCGCTTCTGTCAGACCTAGTGAAGATCATGATCATAATCTCTGTGTCACTCTGAAACACACCAGTTCTGAATTATTCCGAAGGCCCGGGTATGAATTCAGGAGTTGACGGTGATTTTGAGAGTTCCACAAGCGTCGGATGGGAAGTTAAATGGTGGTCCTCTTGACGTCCTTTGGTCGACAGCAGGCTAACGTCAAGCTGGTTACTTCCTCCATTCTTTTGGTCACACGATTCCATGGGTGGAGAACAATCCACCCAAGCCGGAATCGAACCAGCGACCCTGGGTTGAGCAAGAGGCGGCTTCCCCACCGCCACTAAGCCTAAAGATTCACCGATGATACTTTTCTTCCCACCTTTCGTTTTTAGCGAAAATGACCTCAGGTGTTGTCCACCTCCCAAAATGACAAAATTTCCATTGACAAAACTACCTTTTCGTTCTGAGATAAATCTCCACAACCTAACTTCCTCAAATCCTCTATTTTGAAGAAATTTGGTGACATTCTTAAGAAAAACACCTCACCCTTAGAAAGATACCAGAATACCAGCCCCTGACCACACTACTTTCCGATGTATTTACCAAAGAAATGCCAGCCATTTTACCTGGGAAATGACAAGTGAATACACTCCAGAGAGACATTAAAATATGAAGTATTTCTAAAGCCTAGAATTCGGAAAACACAACAGCCAGTAGTTTGTATGTTGTCTCAAGTATTAAAAAAAATAAATCATACATTTATCGCAGTAATTTCTTCAAGATCCCAAAAAAATATTCCGCTATTAAGTCTTTAACGTGCCGCGCGAAAAAAATAAGCCAAGTTAAGTCTTTTATAGATATTTCAATTTAATTATTGAGAATTTCTGTCCCATAAAAGCACATCACTGCACCATTACTATTGCTATATTTCCTTCTTGCTTTCCACAGCTGCTGAAATTAAAACGTAAAGTCAGAATTTGGTCTTCATTACGACTAGGGAACTATCTCGCTTGAACTGCTATACACAAGGGACCACTCTAAAATCTCATGACTCGGCGAAATCTTTGGAGAAGATATTTACATATTATCAGGATATGGATCAGGAAAACTACGCCCAGCAGCTCAATCATCTACGCTCGAAAGACCAACGCCACCTTCTGGGACAGACTTAGACCGTTGACATCGGGGGAAAAAGGAAGTTCCACAGCGAGGTATGAAGAGCAATGGCAAATAATGTGCTAGACGTTGGATATCCTTGGAATTTTTTCAAACAAAAGAAAACACACAGGAATCCCTTCAAACTCAAGGACGAGCAAGGATAGAGGTTGTGTACATCTGAGTACGAATGGTGGAAAAGTAGGATTAATTGTGACTTTAAAATGATGGAAATCAAAGAAACGAAGTTATTTAACGAACACAGAATATATGCTTCATAAAAGTAAGTGGACAACGCTAATATATAACAACAAACAGAACATAATACGAACCAATAGATATTTCAATATAGTAAGTTTAAGAGGCTTTATTAAAGGTTCTCTTATTTGCAGGAAAATAAAGATTGTTCGGATTTACTAGTTGGAAACCAACGCCACGTAAAAAGGCACGGGAGCAGTCATCATATTTACGGTAATTCAGGATACTTTCAAGATTTTAAACTCAATAACAAATGAAATGCGAAATACAGGATTTTCTAAACAGTATATTTAGTCGGAAACAACGCGAAAACGGAAATATTGCTTCACTTGGAAAATTTAAATTATTCATATTACCTTAATACGGCGAAAGAAAGATCATTTCGCCAATACATAATGAATAAATGCATTGAAACACACATTCACTTAAAGCTTTTGGGAAGCATTTCGAAAAACGAACACCAAGGAGGCTTGCACTTACACTTTTCATGAAGACAATTTATTGAACCACTCGCAATAAACAGTGAAATTTATGTGTTAATGTATCACAAATTACTGAAATCGACGGGATTTCATTAGCGGCTGACAGGAAATTGGATAAAACGACCGTGATTCACAGGAGTGAGGACGGAGCGCCATTCCTGTCATCGCTGGGCGAGGGGAAACAGCTTCAATATCTCGTAAAATCGAAAGAAAACGATCCGCGCATGTTTTTACACGCACGCTGCCACTTAGCGCATTAATATTTACAAAGTTGAGTTGCAATGTCAAGAAAGCCGGGCGCAACAAATCTACGAGCAAAAAAGCCCCCCCCTGCCAGACTCACGCAAGAGTGCAATCTACAGCCACATTTTGTGGCCGCGTTCACGAGCGAGGAAAATAAACAAGCATTAAGGCACCCCGCTTACAATAGCCTGCGTGGCGGGTGAAATCGATATTTAATGCAGGGATAACTACGACTGGAGTGCGTCGTAAAGTTCGCTTCGCTTTCTCAAACTTATGCATCGTTTAATTGCATTACTTCGTGTATTCCCCCTCGCGGATGGGGTGATGAAAAGGCAGACTGATGATTGCGGGGAGACTTTGTAACAGCCATCGCGAACTCCTAAACGAAGTAGCATCGGGAGGCATAACAAAAAAAATTTAGAAGCTCATACATTTTTTGCAACGGCGGGACTGCTTAACGGGTTCCTTCGGCAGATACGGGTCGAACAAAGGAAGCATTTCACTCGCCGCATATAAGTACCTCCAACGTGCAATAAACCAGGAGTTCGCAAGCAGGAAAGGGCGGGAGATGGCGGTGGAGTGCGAGTTGGGAAGGGAGGACACGAATGCAACATTTTACACCTTTATGAGCCCGATGCAAATTGCAGCGGACGTCACTGAAGTCGATTTTACGACGGCGAATGAGAGAAAAAAAAGCACACTTTTATGTTTCCAACGATTACTATGTTCGCATTCGTGTGTTCGCCGTCTTTTGTCTTTTTTTCCAAACCATCCAACGGATGTTTTTCCTTCGGCAAACAATGCCGACGGTAATTTTTTCGAGCTGCAAAAGTCGTACGAATGAGATATCAAACATTCTAAAACGCATCCGTCTCCTGGCATCGCGTGAGGTGCAATAAACACATCGCCAAATGCGTCAACGTGACGCGGCAAATAAGGATTATATGGACGTTGGAACCGTCATAAAACATATCGACATCACGCGAAAGGAAAAAAAGGCGTAAAGTAATCGTTTCGCATGTTGCACTCAAGAATGCAGTTGATGCGTTTACGAGCTGCAGACAGCATATATTTCAAGCGCAAGGTTCTCTAAATCGGAGGGGAACTTGTTCGGCGAACTTAATACCCAAATGAGACCTGGTCAGGGAGTAGTGTATACACAAGTAATGGAAGCCACGAATTATAATGCAGCAATTCTGAACCACTCGCGATGGGGAGAGAGAAGAGAATAAAATCCGTTCCTGCAATAACACTTACTCTCTGAAATGCGTATTTATTTCGCCATTTTATTTGCATTTGCAATTCGAATCCGTCGTTTACCAAGAGCCATAACACTCCTAAATTTTATGTGTCCACAAGCCCAAAATTTTTAATTTTTCAGGGAGATTTCGCTACAGGTATGAGACTCATTTTACGACTAACATTTCCGATCGTGATCACCAGACAAGGAATGAAAAGCTGAAAGTTGACATCAGGCTTGACCCTTAATTGAAAACTTTCCTATTGTTAGCAAACACTGATGTGTTTACCATGAACTGCTTTTATTATAGATCAGTCGACACCAAATCTACAAGACACAACCCCGAGATATTGCTGCTGTCTTTTGTTGTGAGATTGTGCAGTGTAGGGAATTCGAATTCCAATTCAAGAGAATGAGTACTAATCCTAAACATTCCCAACACCCTGGAAGCATAATATATGGGCAAATTCAATCATCCCAATACCCTGGAAACAAAAATTATTACCCGAATGGTCATACTCAATCAGCTAAATTTAAATACCAGAGTCGCAAGAATGCAACGTCAATGGCAAGAAATTTAAAGTTTAACTGATTTGAATTGACTCCCAAAAGCCAAAAGTTTCTCCAAAAATCACCATTTATTCGGGTTTTAAGTTGATAAGGGAAATGATCACTTTGATGGAGGTACACAGTAACTATATAGAAATTTTTTCGACAATTACACTCGAGCCAATTTCAACCTATTTCAATCGCCGCTTTTCACAGAGGCCGAAAAACCTCCAATATTATGCTGATTCAACCTTACGCTTTCCATAAACCATTGACAAGGGAGTGTCAGATAGCCGGGTCTCAGATTTTATTCAAACTTAGTAGTTGTACAGACCGCTGTATGTGGTTCATGAATCATCCCACATATAGGGTTATATAACCAATAGTTCAAACAAAAAAGTCCTTTAAAAATTTCAAAATTCCCTTCAGACGGGCCACCCACATAACTGACAAGCTGGACGGGTGGCTGACGTGCTCGTCTCCGGTCTAGAGACACGGGTTCGATTCCAATACGGGGTATGTTTCTTCCGCTGTTTCTTTTGGTTTTTCTTGTACGGCATCCTACAATGCGCCCAAGATTTTTTTTTACTCGAAATATTATTTTTGCACGAGGCAAATTTTTCATTTGCATACACGACGTCAGGCTTAGTCTCTTTTTTTCGGTCGAAGGCAGCCTTCTAATTATGTCACTTCCTTATATTTTCACGACATATTTCCATTATTCCTTCATGCACATGATTTCCATTTTCTATAATTACTTTATAATATTGTCTTCAAATTTTTACAATCAAGCATAATTCTTAATAATATTCAAATTTTTCGTAGCTTGTCAGTTATTTGGGTGGCCCGTATAAAGGGAATTTTTAAATTTTAAAGGCCATTTTCGTTTAAACTGTTGGTTATATAACCCTCTATGTGGGGTGATTCATAAACCACATACAGCGGTCTGTACAACTACTAAGTTTGAATAAAATCTGAGACCCGGCTATCTGACACTCCCCTTGTGAGATAGATGGATAGGGCACTTGCTACGCTGACCAGAGTCAGAAGCTGAAGCCAGTCTCTTCGTCAACCCTCATTTTCTTATAGCGCTTGTGGGTTAACGCAATAATTTCGCAATTTTGCTATGTTTTCCATCGATAACTTACTAGAAATAAGCATGGAGTTACCACTTTAATATGTATTCTCCTTATATATTTTATTTATTCATTTAAATTATAAATCATCCGCATTACAGGTAAAAAATATTGTAAAATCGACATAATGCATAGCGCTAAGCTGCTAATATATGTTTAAGAGTTACTTCTCTTAAAATTCAAACAGACGGTGGATATTCTTGCTTCACATCAGCTAATTCGTCCATTCCGTCGCGCTATCCATAGGAAAATAAGGAGAGATCAGGGTTAAACAATATGTTCTGTAGTCTCGGGCTTGAATTCGAGGAATTTGCTTAGAATTAGCTTAGCAATCTTACGTCAATTGGTTGCAGACTCCCTTTCCCCCCTCTACAAAAGACAAAGTAAGATAATCCCAATCTCCCAACCCCCCTACCCTCAAAAACGTCTTACGTAATACTTGAATGAACCCTAAGGCCATTTGGGTTGATTTTAGCCGCGTTTACACTATGTAAGAAAACCTACTATATAGCACAAGTTATATAACAATTGCTACATATAGCAAAACTCAAAACGGAGAAATGTCATATGAAGCAGTTTTGGATGCTATTTGTAACTTTTTCTGCTATATGTAGCAAAAATTATGTTATCTATTCGGAGTCGGTAAGATCAAAGGGAATTTTGGCTACATGTAACATTTGCTACAAATAGCAAATTTTATACACCCCAAAACCTTCGTTTTCCTCTGTGAGTCGCCAAAATTACTGTAATGGCTACCGCTAGCACTACCTTTCTCCTCGACATCTTTTATGAAACAATTTTCCTCCATTACTTTTGCTAAATGTAACATGGGTCAGTTTGGAAAAACTGCAAAATATAGCATTTGCAATAACTTTAGTTACAAGTAACACTGCTACACATAGCAAAAGTTATATAGCAGGTTTTGCTACATAGTGTAAACGCGGATTTTGTTTGAATAATACAAGTTCCTTAGTAAGTTTGTGGTATTCCATTTTTCAGAGAATTTAATGGTATTGTAAATGTTACCATTAAATTTTCTAATTTTGTTTGTCTTGTGACATTAGCAGTTAATAATGACTTGTGTGGCTGGCTAAGAACTACCTCCAGTAAACCCTTGGTACACTTGTAGTGCAGACATTTGGGTGTGGGCGAATCCTTTAGAGCAGGGGTTCCCAACCGGTGGTACGCGGGAACAATTCAGTTGGTACGCGTGTACTAATTACATAAAACTGTATGTTTTTCGAATAATGAGTAATAAATAAAACAGTAATTTGCAATAATCGTTTTATTTTTTCCTATATATTAAAAATGTTATTAATATACATATATCTCTATATATTTTTAAATAAAAATTAGCAAGAAATTTTTTTTAAATCTATATATATTTATTGTTGTCTTGATAAAGGGTTGAAAAAAAACGAAATACAAGTGCATTAATAATTAATTATGAAGTTTTTCTCCGTAATTTTATTAAAATAAAACAAACCATTGGGCACTTTTCCGACAGTAAATATATGTTTCTAAAAAAATAACGGACTGTTGGTACTCCAAAATTGCTGAAAATTTCAAGTGGTAAGCAGTTGCAAAAAGGGTGGGAACCCCTGCTTTAGAGAAAAGTGGTCGCGGAGGAGTAAGGTCAGAAGAGGACAAGGAGTCAAAGGGTAGCCGTAGACGTTAGGGGGCGGGGAGGGACACGAGAGGTGGGCAGAGTGTGGGGCGGAGGGAGAACCTGCCCCTGGCTACACACGCCGAGTGAGAAAGGATGAAATACGAGTCGGCGATCCGGCACACGCATTTTTAGAACCACCCTCGCATTTGGCTCTCCGGAGTGGGGGGGGGCAGGTTGGTGGGGCGGGAGGAGACTACGGGGGCGAGGAGTGGCGCGTAGAGAAACAGAGAGCGGGGGGACGGGGCACGGGGAAGCAAGGGGGAAGGGTAGGAATGAGTGGGGTGGGGGGCTGGCACCGACTCCGCTGCAACGGATCCCGAAAGGAGGAACAACATAGCGGCGGGGAACTCTTCAGGGGGGGAAAGGACCGAGTCGGAAGAGATAACGGAGAGAAAAGGGAATAGAATTAGTCGATATATATATATATATATCATCGTCGATATCAAGTCGATATATATATATATATATATATATATATATATATATATATATATATATATATATATATATATATATATATATATAATATAAAGCTTCGTCACAGGGTGACACTAAACATAAAACATATAAAATGGAAACTCACGAGTTTAAAATTTTCGGTGGGTCGCCCGCACCTTCATCAGTGATAGAAACATAGATAGATTCTATCACTGATGAAGGTGCGGGCGACCCACCGAAAATTTTAAACTCGTGAGTTTCCATTTTATATGTTTTATGTTTAGTGTCACCCTGTGACGAAGCTTTATATTGTTTGCCACGTTCGTGGAATCTTCGCAAGAACTATATATATATATATATATATATATATATATATATATATATATATATATATATATATATATATATATATATATATATATATATATATATATATATATATATATATATATATATATATATATATATATATATATATATATATATATATATATATATATATATATATATATATATACTCATCGATACATCAAACAATCTCGATAGATCGATAAATATCGTTTAAATGACAAAAAAATTATCAATTCTGTGCTCTCGATATACAGGATGTTTCAGAAGGAAAGTTTGAAACTTCTTGAGGAGGTAGGGGAGGTGATTTTAAGCATTTTTTATCATAGCAACATGGGGTCGCAACCTCTTAGTTACCGAGCTATGGCAACGTAAACATTTTTACCGAAGTATTCTGCAATCACAATGAAAATACCAAATTTCAATAACATGTATCAATTGAGGAGATTTTAAACTTTTCACAGTGGTGCATGATTTATGTATTATTCTTGTTCTGCTATTATCAATGGTAACGGTATCTTCTTTTCATGATAGCTCTGGAATATCCGTCGAGACTTAATTCCTCAAAAACTATTAATGTATGATAGCGCTCTTAATTTCAGAGACATCAAAAAATATGTAGAATAAAAGTTTTAGTAAATTTATTTTTTAATTAGTTGCAGCAGAAATGACATCTCTATCTTAAAAATGCGGAAGATATGGTAATTTTACTGGTGTTAATACGAGGCAACAAATGTTCTTGTGGATAAGAGCTCTAATTTCCTCAGAAAACCTCGGCAATTAGTGACACTAATCAAAACTTGCCTGTGAGAAAAAGACCCGAGGAGAATATGAATCCAAGGTCATGGTCTGATTGCTGAGACTTATATCCAATCGTCCCTATAATCAATAATTTTATATCGAGACATCGATATTAATCAGTTCGATAGGTCGATAAATATCATAATAATAACAGAAATGTTTCAATTCTGTCCTCTCGATAGATACGATTAGCGGGAATTATTAACCATTAGATTCATGGCACTCACATTACGATATTATGCATAATTATTTGGATTATTCGCAGTCACACTTTTAAAAATATGATTTCGCTTCCTGTCACATATTAAACACCTAGGAATCGGTTCCAATGTATAGCTGAGAATATTTTTCTGAACAAAAGTTCTCCAATCTAAAGAAAACCTTGGTAATTTTTTACTTTTCAATCGCAACTAACTCCTACGATATTAATATTACAGCCTCTAGAGGTAACAAGAGGAATTATAAGTAGTGGGCCCTGCTTCTTGATAGCAGATTTTTCGGTTCGTGCCTTTCTGGAGAATCGCACTTCTTCTATGAACATGCAAGTAGTTCTCAACAAAAGTTCTCCAACATAGTGAGAACCTCAGTTATTTTTTGCTTTTCAATCGAAAATAACTCCCACGATACCCAATATATATGATTAATAAGGATCCTGGATAAGAAACGCCGTCATTACGGTATACCTATAGATCCTAGAAATCCTAAATCCTAGAAATACAATAGTATTTATAGGATTTTTTTGTATTCTTTAAACACCAAGAACATATTATCAATAAAAATACATAACCACTAAATAAAAGAACAAAGTACGAGTGAAAAGGAACAAGTCCAGAGCGAACGACTACACAAAAATGAACGGGTTTGCTCATATCTACAATGTACCGCTCACGTGCTGCTACTGTGCGGATGCTCTCTTCTTTCCTTAGTGCGCGCCTCACTTTGCAACACTCGAACACCCGTGGCAAAAACACCCGAAAACGTCAACAGAGAAGAAGTTTACATCATCTCCAATGCCTGGAAGAGAGTTTTCATCAAGAAGAAGAGACTAACCAATGACAGCGCACCTGACTGTATTGGCGGAAAAGAACGGCCCCTATATTAGAGGGACACAATCACTTGCACCTTCACTGTCACTCTGAAGAAGACAGCTACTAAATTTTATGTAGCATGAGGATGACTTAAAGTCGAAACCATGGTCGTACAACCTTAAATTTATGAGGAAAAACAACGCATTACTTTTTCATTCACAATCTATTAATCACTACCTTTCCTGCATGTCTGGTGAGTTACAGTGTTAAATTAGATTTAAGTACATAAAATTGACACATCGTGGGGAGGTTGACTTTTTATCGACTTTGTAGAAATATCATTCCGGACAGCTACATTTAAAAAATCCTTTACAGTAGTAGCTTCAAATTTGTGGAATGACCTGCCAAAACAAGTAAAAGACAGTGCAACTCGCAATATTTAAGAGAAAGCTTATCAAACATTTACCTGCTTGAGACCTATGTGCATAGATCATGTTGTTTTGTAATGGATTTTGTTCATTGATATGCCTGTGGTAAATTTATGTGTTTGAAGAAGTAATTTAGTTTTCTTTTTTACTCTGGTTGTTGTACGATTCCATTGTTAATTTGTATATGTACAAATCATTCTTTATTGGGTTTCTCATGGTTTGTTGTATGATGACATTGCTAATTTTTATATGAACGAATTAGGTATTCTTTATTTATTTCTTGATGGATTATATGATTTATTTTCTTATTACTTGTCCTTGTACATCACACTATGCAATACTTTGTTCTAAAGGAGTGCACTCCTAGAATAATAAAATGAATTTATTATTATTATTTTTTTTACTTTGGCAACTTTCCCGTCCTCGGCAAGCATCGGGTTTCATTGCCGTCATAATGGCCGAGAACTCGAGAGGGGCGGTGCAGAGTTCGTACCCACTTCCGAAACCCATCGGATAAGTGGCTACGCTGCGTTCGGGTCGTGCGCACGAAGCAGACGGAGCGACCCCAAGAGGACGACCTTCTGCATGCGGGCTGCAAGTGATTCCGCCTGTGCCACGCAAGCAGGAATACACTTGATGCTCTGTATCAGCGAGCACTTGATTCCACCGAGCACACCTATGACTAGGACTACTAGTTTTACAGAGTGTCCCGGGTACATCTGCCGAAGCTCGAACAGCAGGTCTTGATATTTCGTCCGTTTTTCCGCCTCTTTCGTGTCCAAGTTCGTATCGGCCGGAGCCGAAAACTCAATCACGAACATGGAACGCGTTAGGCGGTCGAGGAGAACGATGTCAGGTTATTATTATTATAATTATTGTCATTATAGTGTGCACTCAATGGCCCACGATTACCGCTCCAACCATCTTGACATAGAGAACGGAAAGAAACAAGCAGTTTGAACGTCTGCGAATCGAAATACCGCGGGGGTGAGGAGAGGTGCCAGGCGCGCAAATTTCGGCTCCGGTAGACTTGCTTCCGTCACCCACTTCGCTCCTCGGAGGGCGTGGCAGATGGCCGGCTGTTCGGCTATTTACGTGAAATTCCCAGACGGCACGGCGCCAGTTGAATGCGAAAAATTTGGCGACTTCTGGGGGTCGGACACCATCCCTTCCGCCCCCTATTTCTCCCCTCATACGCTCCATCCCGGCGTAGAAGCGATTCTGAGGAAAAACGTGTTTTCTTCGGGAGGGCCGAGAACGAATATTAGCGACGAGCAGTAAATTAAAGGAATCAGTGCAAGGCTATACATAATAGGGAAACCAATAGGCAACTTTATGGGTCATCAAGACGAGGAAAAACATCAAAATGCCGCTCTTTCCTAGGATTTCCCCGCTCTGTTTAACTCCACTTGCTCTCTTTGTACTGTTTCAAAAATATTGCTTTCGTCCATGAAACCTCACCTTCTGAAAGCAGTAACGTGAAACAAAAAAAAACATTTTTTCAGTGAAGAAATATTTAATGGTAAGTTTTCTAGTCGTCGCAACAGAGTGCAGAGCTATTTCTGTATAAATAAGGCTTCTTTAACTCCATTTAATGCAGTGATTGCACAAAAAATGGTACGTTGAGATGGCTACCTTCTAATATTATTCGACTCCAGCGAATTCGAATGGAAGATTCGTTTCTTTCCTCAGTTTATCGCGAATACATATTTTACACAGATTGGAAGGATATATGTATACCTCTTTTGCCTCTTGCTACACCCATCAAAACCATAAGGTTTTAGAATTCAAAAGAGAAATGGTACTTTTTCACAGTTTTTATTTCAAGTCGACCGGTTTCGTCGCATAGGCGACATCATCAGGTTTGTCGCACAGGCGACACCTGATGATGTCGCCTATACGACAAAACCGGTCGACTTGAAATAAAAACTGTGAACAAGTCATGATCATCTGGTGTTCTGCCTGCTGGCAGGTCCCGTACACCACTGCTGTCTCCATCCGCTTCTGTCCCGAGCTTCTTCCTTTGCTTCATCATTGCTGATGTTCTTCACCTGATCCACCAATTTAATTCTTCTCCTTCCTCTCTTATTCTTTCCTTCAATTGAACCCTCAAGTGCCACAGTTATTATACTTTTCCCTCTCATCACATGGCCCAACCAGTTTCCTTTCCTTTTCCTTATTTCCTTTAGGAGCGATCTTCCTTCTTTTACTTTGCTCAAAACCTCTTCATTTCTCATCTTATCTACCCATCTTACTTTTTCCATCCTTCTCCACACCCACATTTCATAAGCTTCTATTCTATTTCTTTCCCTCTTACCTAATGTCCACGCTTCACATCCATACATGAAAACACTCCATGAATAACACTTAGCTAGTCTCTTTCTCAGCTCCAGATCCAGGCTTTTATTGCATAGCCAGTTTTTCTTCTGACTGAAGGCCTCTTTTGCCATGGCTATCCTTGCTTTTATTTCTGCAATACTTCTCCAGTCGTCTGTCACCATCGTTCCTAGGTACCGGTAGCTTTTAACTTTTCCCATTACACCTTCATTTATTTTCACACTCGTATAATTTTCACAGTTTACTGGCATCACCTTTGTCTTTCCTAGGTTTATCTTCATCCCATATTCCTTCATCCCTTCTTCCAAACCCTTTATCAACCTTTGAAGTGATTGCATATCATCTGCTAATATCACCATGTCATCTGCGAATCTTATACTTCTAATCTTCCTACCTCCAATGCTGACTCCTTCCTCTCTCCCATCGAAAGATTTATGGATCATGTCCTCAACATATATATTGAACAAGGTTGGCGACAGACAGCATCCCTGCATTACTCCTCTACCAAGATCCACCCATTCTGTCATATCCTCATTTATTTTAATGCAGCTTTTTGCCTCATATATAATTCTCTAATGAGTTTTCTCCCCTTCCATACCAACCCCTTCTCTTTTAGAATTAGTACCATATCTCTTTTGAATTCTTTAGAATGGATTTTCACCAAGTAAAGCCTGAAACAATCGAGTTTATAAGGTTTTAGGTTAAATTTTGGAAATAAACTGAGACCGGGAGAGAGATTTCGTACGGCGTTCCAAATACCTTTTCTCAAAGTGCTAAAATGGATAGAATGTCCCACGAATTATTTCAAGGTGGATGAACCGTAACTTTAATAAATTCTTGTCTGTCTAATATTTTTACTAACATCCAGGGTTGTTTGTTCCTGATTTATACCTCCTTTTCTTTTCCACCTCAACTTTTTCCCAGATATCCTAGCGTCTTCACTTCGCCTCACCGCTATTCCCCAACCAACTTTTTACCACCATTATAGTTTCAACTAGCTTGCGCATCAAGGCCATTGCCCTGAGTCATCAAGGAATACTTCCTCTATAAACCAATCATGATCGACCGGGCGATTGCTGACTCGTTTTAAGTAGGTCTCTTATGGCTGTTTACCCGGCGACCTCAGCAAATAACATGAAAATCGTCTAGACCGCGCTGCCATAAAATTTCACCGGCGTGGGTAGACGGCACATATCCACAGAAATGATCAATCGTAAGCAGATTCCAAGTTCGGAAGTTCGCTCTCAGGCGGTCCTCAATACAATCTTGGTCTTGACTATGCCTGCTTGAAATTCGACATTTTTGCCTCCACATAAATTTAACAGTTGAATGTAACATCGCTTTAAAAGGAAATAAAGCAAAATCAGGTGCTTTTGAAAATGGCGAAGAGCGACAAAACAGTTCCCATACATGTAAATCAATGGTATTTCAGGTTTAATGTTTTGGATTTCGATAGCTTTTCATTGGGACGAACGTTTTTCAAAATATCGGAAATGACTGAACTGACCATTCTGGCTGACGTGTGAAGAAATATCGAAGACAACGTTGAGTAATAATGTAAAATAACTTTTTGTTTTTCCAATTACAAAAAAAATCCACAGTTAAGTTTAAGTGCTATCGCAGGTCAAAAATGATGGTAGACACTGTCCCAAATTTTATTGTGACTCATAGAAGGTCATTTTTTGGAAAATAGTTGAATAAAGTAAAAATACAATTTGTTTACCCAATTTTAACAATTAAAAATTATCATGTATATCATTTCTCAAAGGTGTTTTTTGTCGCAACGCCATGACTCCCATAATTCTTCATCAAAATTAATGAGTCAAACATCGTTTTCAAGCTTATGTTCCGCGCTATTGACGAGAAATAGAGAAATGGTTTAAAATTAGTTTTTGATAAACAATTTAAAACTAAAATTTTGGTTGAAAAATGATACATTGCCATCTGTTGACAATAAAATCAACTAATATGTCGGCTATGGTTACGTGCTTAAAAGACTGTAGGAGGCTCCATCTATTAACACATCGTTTCGTTAGATTGTTTACATTCTACATGCAATCAGTGTGACCGTTTACGTTATATATCTTTAACACAAACATAAAAAACATATAATTGTCCATGGGAAGAAACAGATAAAAGAACAGGAAGAAATAAGTAATAAACAGGAAGAAGCTGCATCCTGTGCGAAATATTCGACAGGTAGAAGAAGAGGAATAAAGAAGGTTGAAACAGGAAGAAGCTGCATACTGAGCGAAATATTCGACAGGTAGAAGAACAGGAAGAAAGAAGGATGAAACAGAAAGAAGCTGCATATTGTGCGAAATATTCGCACGGGTCAGCTATTCCACTATTAATTTCAAGTACTAACGTACGTCCAAAATGACGACGGACACTCTCCTGAATTTTCTTGTGACTCTTGGAAAGTCATTTTTTTTTTATTTTTAGGCGAACAAGTTAGATATGCATGTAGCCACTTGATGATTCATTTCTTAATCAGGCAAAAAATATCATTCTTACAGGATATTGGATGCCCTGGCATTCGATCGGAGAAAACGGGAAAACATAACAGATTCGGCTCAGATATTACGCGAATAAAATACCATAACATCTGGCAACAAATGAAAATTATCGTATAAGCTGAACATATTACAGATTCGCATCATCAGAGGTGGAGTGCCGAATAATTTGGACGGTAAGTCTCTCTCACAAGCGAAAACATCTGGGAAGAACAGCCCCGGGATGACGACTGCACGTCCGGCAGTGTACACGTCGGAGTGCGGCATCGGATACGGCGTTCGCAGAGGCCGTTGGTAACAAAGAACGTGAGCAATGACCACCCATCGCTGCGCAAACAAGGGGCAGCGTTTGGAGAGCCGTCAAGAGTAATAGCGTGGAGGGAAGGGGGGAGAGCGCGTGGGTGAATTCCAGTCCGTTTCCTACGAGGAACTGCAGCAGGAAGCGGGCAGGAATTTAAAAAAATAAAGAGGGAAAAAATGAGGCTTTGCGTAGTAGGAATAGGAAGAGAGGGCGGAATACGTGCACTGGACGACTGCAAAGCTCACCCCTGTAGTGAAGGGGTTGCGGCTTAACCACCCCTTAGAGAGCAGAGAAGCACGACCCCGCAAATACAAGTGCAGAGGAGATGGCGGAAGTAAGCTGGGCACGCGAAAGAGACGGAGGTACTCTGAGTCATCCACGGTCACCGCTGCCAACCTGTAACGACTTTTATGTTTAAGAGATAACAACGTAAGGGAATTTTACTGTAATGCTAAGGCTATCACCGTGTACTTTAAACCACGTTAAATATTTACAGTATTTTACACAAACGCACGAAATAATTTCCTGGGAAACAAGAGTCAACGGTTTTCAAAACCACGGAACTAGCCCCGGAGTAACTTCAACTGAGCCACCCACTAGTGGCTCCGTTGCAGTTACAACGACAGTTGTAACTACAACAGAGTTCATACAGTTGTGTAATGCGCCAGTTGTAACTACAACGGAGCTAGTGATCACACAACTGCATGAAACGTGTACGTATGTACGATAGTTGTAACTAAAACGGAGCCAGTGATCACACGCCTGTGTGACATTCACAGGGGAAAAAACATACGCCTGGACTGGGAATCGTACCCAAATCCTTCGATTTCGCTGTTTGTGTCGAACATAAACACCCATGCCCGGAGCAGTAATAATTCCACCCAGGCGGGATTAGAACCCGCGACCCTTGGTTTAGCAGGCGAGGACTTTACCCTGTCGCCACCGGGTCCGTCAGAAAAATGTCTACATCTACATGTACATATTCCCCTGCGAGCAGCCGCATGGACGTGTGGAAGGGTGTGTTAGGACACCAGCCGTGTAAAGATGTAAGGTTTTGGGAGGTGAAATGGTGACTTGTATTATGGGAGTGGATTTAGTGGAGCTCAGTTTTTATAATATATTCACTTATCGTGCGTAGAAAGAAAGAGTTTTTTGTGCCTATCTGTTCGGCAATGTATCTCTCTTGTTTTGTCGCATCTGTCAGACCTAGAGGTGTAGTGAGGCGTCATGATAATATTCTCTGTGTCGCTCTTAAATACATCGGTTCTGAATTACTCTAGCAACCTAAGCCTAGCGACAAGCCTCCGAGTCTCTGGGGGCTCCCAATATTGGATTGGATATTTGAGGAGGCGACCGACGGCAAAGGTCATCTGCGCATTAGGGGATAGGTAAGAGAGGAAGGGCGGACAGAAACCCGGCGTCGGCATCAGCCTGCTCTTAACGAATGGCGCCAAGGGGACCACGGTTTAACATCTCATCCGACAGACGGAGTACTGTACTTGAAGTGCCCTCCACAAGACACTCAAGTAGGAATCGGGTTTCCTCTGATAAACATCCTCCTCTGCAGGGATTTGAACCCTGGCCGCCCGTATGGTCAGCCAGTACTCTAGCCACCACACCAACCCGATCCCATCCGAATGTAAATAAGTAATATATTATGTAAATAATAATATAAAATTATTAAAAAGGGGGAGTTTTAGTTCCCCTGGGAGTAAAGGGGCGGGATATTTTGGATCCATCAGAATTATTGGGTCACTTTCTTTATCATTATTTAACCAAATCAATTATGTCTAAATTTGACTGAGCGGAGTTACCACAAACCCCCAAACATTCGTAAATTCAGCTCGTGGTCCAAAAAGTGACATGAACCAACGAAGCGCACATGTGCCCGCCGTCGAACACGCTTCGGAGTTAAAACGGGGGGAACCCAGGGGGTTCGCGGGTGCATTAGTCACGGTCGTGCAGCGGCGTGCGTGCTCCACGGCCGTCTCGGACGCCGGAATCCACGCGTGACACGCGGACGAGGAAGCAATTGTTTCGGTGGAGAGAAAGAGAGAGAGAGAGAGAGAGAGAGAGGAACGCTCAGATACAGAGGAGGCTATGGGAAGGGAATGGGGCGAAGGGGGGGGAAATCTCTTTTCAGAGCACTGGCGCGCTGGAAAAAGAAACGGCAAGTGGGGATGTTTGGGTTACTGCTAGAGGACGCATTGGATGAGGTAGAGCGGGGCGGGGGGGAGCGGGGGGGGGGGGGGGAGGGGAGAGCAAGAGAGATTCCCGGACGACGACGGGAGGGGTAGAGAGGCGGAGGACTCTTCTTGAATGGGGTCACCCGTCCCCCTCCCTCGCCCCGCCGCCCCTCAAACCAACCCTCCTCGGGAGGATAGTGGGGAAGGAAGGTTTGGGGACGGGGACGTTATAGTGCCTCTCTTGGAGTAAAGGGGCGGGAAGCGGGAGGAGACAACCGGGAATTTTTATAAATGGAAATAGACAAGGTAGGAGACGTCCTTGTTATGCTCGCTTCGGGACGGGCAACAATCCACCCACCGGTACACAAAGGAGGGGTCTCGAGTTTCGCTAAACCGGTGTCCCACGGTGGAAAATTTGGACATAATCTTTTGCACACAAACTTCCCACCCAAATTGACTTCTTCCAAATTAGGAAAGGACTGAACTATGCGATGCCCGAGCCAAGAATATCTCGAAATGAAATATACTTCAGTAGAGCGTCGTAGAGTAGACAATACTTCAGTAGAGCGTCGATAATCCGGATCAATAGTTACCGGACCTAATCTGGGTAATCGAAAAGTCCGGATTTTCGAACAGAACCAAAAAAAGGCCGTTTGATGCCTTAAACATAAAGAAACTGCTAAAAACTGCAAAAACAGGTATTTACTTTAGTGCTGTGGTTAAATAACTACAGCAGATAAATAAAACCATTAATTAATCTGAACTTATCACGTAGTAATTTAATGAAACGTATTATTGAGAACCCCTGCGTATTATGCTAGGTTTGATCATATTAACAAGATTAGAGAGATAGATTGTCGTACCGATAGATTTAAAATGTCATTTTTCCCGCGTACTATAAGAGAGAACAATAGGCAGCGTAGCAAAGGGATAGGTAGGTGAAATATAATTAGAGTAGTCTGTAGTCCATGATGCATGTAATAACAACCAATAATCCCTTCCTTATTATGTAGATACTAACCATCTAGCTCCATGTGACCCTATTATCTAGCAAATCTCATTTAAATATCCTACTTGCATGTCAATAGTGCATGTTTGGTGATCTTCACCCCCTGCCACACACCCTCGTGGTGGCTCGCAGGGTATCACGTACACGTAGACTGTAATACGTCTCGCATCAACGTTTTTGACAAATACGTACATTATATCAACTTATTTTTCGCCAGATGTGAATCTGGATTACCGACGGTCCGGATTTTTGACGTCCGGATTATTGACGCTCTACTGTACTCATACTCAAGAACGAGAGTAAAGGCAAATTTCCACTTAGATTAATTTTACTCGACCTAGGTTTCAGTACTTGGGAAGTTTAGTGACTGAGAATGGGAGCTGTACCCAGGAAGTAGGACAGAGGATAGCTATGGGTAAAAAAGCATTTGAGAAGGTGAAAGAACTTCTGACGGCACTTGGCATTCCAATAGAACTGAGAAAGAGATTTGCTAAATGTTTTATATGGAGTGTGGTTACTTACGGCAGCAAAACGTGCACGGTCAATAAGAAAGATGAAAAGCACTTGGAAAGTTTCGAAATGTGGTTATGGATAAAAATGCTTAAGGTGAAGTGGACGGATAGAATGAGAAATGAGGAAGTACTAATGACAATAGGAGAAGAAAGAAAACAGCAGAGGGAAATAAAAAAGAGGAGGGCAGCTTGGATGGGACAAATATTACGCCAAAATTGTCTTTTTAGAAGAATTATTGAAGCAAAAATAGAAGGAATGCGAGGAAGGGGAAGAAAAAGAATGGGAATGCTCGAACACATAAAAATGGCGGAAGTTACAGGCAAATAAAAGTAGATGCTCAGGACCGACTTCAATGGAAGGCATCCAGTTGAAACCTGCCAGAAGACAGATTTCACTTAGAAAAAGAAGGTTTCGATGTACTACATCTTCATCATCATAAAATATTGCCTTCACTCTCATTCTATATAATGAATCCTGTCCACAACATCAAGCCTGATACTCCCCTTTTTGTATCATACCAATCTTTTCAACTAGTGACCATCGTCTACCAAACATTCCCTGGGGGAACGCGCGGCTCTGATATAAACTGGGATATGTACTGCATGCCTGGTGTGGAACCAACCCCTACCACACAACCTAGTGGTGGCTTGCACGGTATTGCGTGGAACACGGAGTAGGTTGTTTTTCAAGGGTCTATGGTGATTCTACCGCGCGAAAATCCGCTTAGTGGCGTCGCGTTGCGGATTTTTTGAGCATCTGTTCCTTGTAGATCCCCCGTCCCAAAATTTCACTATGGCGATCGCCCTCCTATATCCTACTCCGTGGCGTGGAAGTAGATAAAAACACATTTTACTCCACTCCTGCCATCTGGTGATAAATTATATGAAATATGTCAATTACACAAACACAAACTCGTACATAAACTCCTTTTTTCCGCGCACAATAAGCGACCGCAATAAAAATTGAGCTCCACTAATTACGCTCTCATAATTCACGTCACCATTTCACATCCCAAAACCTATTCCCTTACATGACCGTATTCTCTTCGGGTTTTTGCCGCGTCGATCCATTTTTCGGGGACAACAGTTTTGCCTGCCTTCCAGCTGGCTTCGTCAGGTCCTAAAATTTATTTATTTAGGACCTGACGAAGCCAGCTGGATGGCAGGCGAAACTGTTGTCCCCCAAAAATGGATCGACGCGGCAAAAACCCGAAGAGAATACGGTCATTAAACAACCGCGGAAGCCTCCGTGCCAATGCTATTCCCTTACATATTTAACTAGTGTAGCAAACCGTAGATTAGGATTCGTAAAAAGGGTTCTAGGCAAATGCGATGAGAGAGTACGAGAAAGAAGCTATTTTACACTTGTCAGGCCTCATTTAGAATATGCCGCTAGTATATGGGATCCTTACGAGGAAGGTATGAAGGTATGAAACTATTGTCGGTGAAAATAAAAAAAAGTACAAAGCGAGAAATTATTTAATCGAACAGTAATAATAGGAAGGTAAGATAAAAGAATTACAGCGCGTGCAAAGGATATCTGCTAGGTTTGTTAAAGGCCGTTATGATAATTGTATAAGTGTTACAAGCTTAATAGAAGAACTAGGATGGGAATTACTATCAGAACGCTGGTTAAAATTTAGGTTAAACCTTTTAAGTAAATTCGAAATAGAGTTGTTCACAGATGACGTTAGATATATATTAAGAACCCCTGCGTATTATGCTAGATTTGATCATATTAACAAGATTAGAGAGATAGATTGTCGTACCGATAGATTTAAAATGTCATTTTTCCCTCGTACTATAAGAGAGAACAATAGCCAGCGTAGCAAAGGGATAGGTAGGTGAAATATAGATAGAGTAGTCTGTAGTGCATGATGCATGTAATAAAAACCAATAATCCCTTCTTTATTATGTAGATACTAACCATCTAGCTCCATGTGACCCTATTTTCTACCATGTCTCCCTTAAATATCCTACTTGCATGTCAATAGTGCATGTTTGGTGATCTTCACCCCCTGCCACACACCCTCGTGGTGGCTCGCAGGGTATCACGTACATGTAGATGTAGATGTAGATTTACACGGTTGGTGTCCAAACAACCCCTGCCATACGCCCATACGGCCGCTCGCAGGGTAGTATGTAGATGTAGATCATACTCTAAATATAATCGTAATGCCGTACATATGGCGTAAAATATTCAAGTCATTGCCTAACATTTCAAAAATTATATACCACGTTTGCATCTACTTATTTTTATATTAGGCAATGACTTGAATATTTTACGCCATATGTACGGCATTACGATTATATTTAGAGTATGATCTACATCTACATACTACCCTGCGAGCGGCCGGTGCAGTGAAGACTTTGAGAAACAAACGGTCCAGCGAGCCGTCCAAATGCAACCTGTTGTCAAAAAATTGCGGTCGACTTAGCATTTGTAAATATGTGTTCTCCTTTTCACATATCATTTATTATGCATTATTATTTATTACAAATATCGAATACATACATTGATGTCATTTAAATTACATAAAATACATTTCTGTCCATTATTTTAGAAAAATGTGTACAAGTGTGAGTATAGCAAATGATTTCCTTGAATACTATCGGTATTACGAGACGTAAGTAATTTTTATTTCGGATGTTAGTCTTCTGTTTGATGAATTAATGCCAGTTGGAATACTTTTATGTTTACATTCTCATATTCCAGTTAGTGATAAATAACTAAAAATGCTTTCTATAATTGTTTAGTTTGTTTTCTGTTGTATTTTGTACTGAATTTGTATAGTCATTATCTGCAGTCGATAAGTTATGCGCAGTTAGCGAGTCTTTTGTTTGTTGGAATGCTTATGTTTGTTGGTCGTGTAAAAGCCAGTTGGTGAATAAAGACCAAAGAAAGAAGACGAAGTATTAATCCACTAATATCCTTGGCAAGAGTAGAAAATTATAATATATTACGTCAATGCCCTCTCCATATACCTCACTGCCATGACCTATTGATTTTAAATGCAACTTTTGTGTTGGCATATCTTGGGAAAGGATGTGATATTGTAAATTATGGTAAAAGAAGAGAATTGAGCACAAAATTGCGCAAGAGAATTAAATGTGATATTCTAAATTATGGTAAAAGGAGAGAATTGCGCACAAAGGCTGAAAACCACTGCCGTAATAGGACGAGTGTTTTGTTGTTGGGTCGAGGGTACACTATCATCTTTGGCGCACTTCTGATCTCATTCCCTAATTTCCTTCCTTAACCTCGCCAAATTTCAAGAATCTTTTCCACCGCAGGAGTGCAGTAAAGAATTTGAGGAACAAACGGTCCAGCAAGCCGTCCACATGCAACTTGTTGTCAAAAAATTGCGGTCGACTTAGCATTTGAAAATATGTGTTCTCCTTTTCACATATCTTTATTATGCATTATTATTTATTAAAAATATCGAATGCATACATTGATGTCATTTAAATAACAGAAAATACATTTCTGTCCATTATTTTAAAAAATGTGTAAAAGTGTGGGTATAGCAAATGATTTCCTTGAATACTATCGGTGTTACGAGACGTAAGTAGTTATGTGAAACGAATTTCAGCGAAGTATCTTGAAATTAAAATAGGGTGGAACTAAAAGGGTAAATTGCCTTAAAAATTCCAAACAGATGGTGGATATTCTCGCTTTACATCCGCTAATTCGTCCAATACGTCGTGCTATCCATAGGAGTGAGCAGGTTTAAACTATATGGTTGTCACGCTTCAGTTTGATGGCGTTATGCCCTCTCCATCTATCTCAATGACTCGCTCTGAAGAAGACTATGCATGTCACATTCGAGCTCTAGAGGGACACCGACGAAAATAATGAATGACCTCACACGGCAGCTGCGCATCGGAGCCAGTTCGCGTCCTCGCCCCGGCAAAACACCTGAACGTCGCCGCCCGCGATGACTCATCGGATTTCTAAACGGACGAGCAAAAAAAAATTAAAAAATTAAAAAAAAATTATCGAATTCGCTCCCGAAACGGGACCGCGCTAATTTATGCGCCGAGTCACTCGGGGGGGCGGGGGGTTTCCGTTCGTTAAAAAGAGTGTCGGCGCGCGTTAGCCACCCTCCCCCTCCACCCCCCACCGCCGCCCCCTCCCCGCCACGTGCGCGACCATAAGTCTAGCGGTGCAGAACACAGTGGAATTATTTCCGGGGTGAGAACGCGAGGTGCAGGTGGATGGTTCAAACTACTGAGAAGAAGGTTGATGGAGGCCTCCCTCAAAAAAGTCCCAATGAATCCAACCACCAGATCTTACACCTTACGAGCCGTCTTGTGAGTCGTAGTGTAGGGTAGTGAGGCGAGGATAGGACGAGGAAGAACTACGTTAATATAAGTCTATCATGAGTCTTATACTAGTGCCACGGCGTTTTTGTTTACATCGCTAACAGTGGGTGAAATATAGGAATTTTTGAACCTATTAGATTAGCTGTGTCCCTCTATTAAGGTAGTAAAGGCGAAATATCATTTTACTGAGAAATCAATGAATTTGGTCTCATTTTAAAGAAAAGTATCTCACCCTTCTAATGACACAAAAAATTCAACCCCTTACCACATTACTTTTGGAGATATTTGCCAAAAAATACCAGCCCTTTTACATGGGAAATGGTACGTGTATGCACTCCAGAGAGAAATTATTTACAAAAAGAGGTATTTCTAACACTAAGATGTCGTAAAAAAACTAACAGCGTGTAGTTTGTACGTTTTATCAACTATATTTGAAAATTAATCATATTGTCACCGCAGTAGGATTCTTGGGTATCACAGAAAACCTTACGTTTTGAAGGAGTTTCAAACACACCGCGCGAAAAAAATGAGTAGATTTAAAGACTTATTTACATATTTTCATTTAATTGCTTACAACTTCTGTCATATAAAACTATATTATTGCACCATTAATCATGCAATATTTAATTAATGTGTCCTACAGCTGGTGAAATTAAAACGTATATATCGAATATGGTCTCTATTATGACTAGGGGACTATCTCGCTCGGACTACCTTAAGGTGGATGTATAACATGGACCAAAAGTCTCCTGCAGGCGCCTTAGCTCTTTAATTTCACGGATCTGTTCTATTACTTAAAGCAAATCTATTTGCACAGGGTTCAAGAATAATGACCAATATTTACAGTAGGTGTAGCAAATCTTCCATTTTCGATGAGTAATGAACATTTTCGTGTACCCCTGAAACGCATTTTACAATGTACCATTAGTGGCGCTGTTGTCAGGGGTGGCTATGGAGGAGGAGGGCGAAGATCTCTCCTAAGCTGCGGTAGAAGCCAGAACTAAAATGGAATTTTCGGCCGAGGAATTCAGCCATCTTTTGAATGTAAGTGAAACTCTGGCATCAATCGGCTACAATTATCGGAATTCATGTCTACATATTGTAATAAGCAATACTCTTTGTACGATTTATTGAAGTTCCGCATTCAAATCCGCTCTCTTTTTACTTTCCAAACGCGCTGTTTCGTGAAAGTCCAATCAGCCTGGATTAAGTTTTTTCTTTTAGCCAATGGATGGCCCGTTAGGAGCAACAATAGATTATTTCATCCTCCGTGGTCTCATCAAAAGGCGCGCATATAATGTCGGGGAGAAGTCATTTTTAAAAAGTTTCGTTGAAGTTTTTAACTCTGAGAATACCATAGTAATGCGATTTATAGTATTCAAAACAATCATTAAAGAACAAACTTAAAATTAGATAAAAGGTTGTGATTAGACTCGATGCCTTTCTAGGGACAAAAAAGAAAAAAATCTCTGGTTAGGCACGTACAACCAGGATATTATTCCACGAACTAGCGAGCAGTATATATCCACAAAATTTCGCACAAAGTTAAACACTTTATGTTGAAATGGAGGAATGAAACAGTACATTGTCCGTCTTATTCACTAATTAATTTTTTGTTGCCTTAATCGGCAGGTTTCCTCGCGGACTCCACCACTACTCTATTCTCCTCTCAGCCAATCGCTTCATTTTTACGTATTTTCCCTCAACTTTGATATCGTCCAACATGTGCTTCCTTTTCCTTCCCCCTCTCCGCTTCCCTTTCAAAATTTCTTCAAATCCTGTCGGTAGCAGACAATCTCTTCTCAGGCCATGTCCTATCCAGTTCTTCATTCTTCTAATCGTTTCCATCACAGTCTTATTCCTCCTATTTTCCTAAATACCTTTTCATTCCTCACTTTATCTTTCCAACTCACTTTTACCGAGGTAGTGTTCTTTAAATGAAGTGAAACTCATCCACGAAAATATCTTTCTTCCTGTAGTAGCAAACATTCCCTCCCCAGGCAATATCCTATCCTGGGGGTCTATTCTGTATTCCTCGGAATTTCCGAGTCTCGACAGTGACGAAATTTTGACGTCAGAGCCACGTAAAATTCAATGGGGAGCATTCGAAAGTTGAGAATTTTCGGGGAGTTCGACGTCACATTCACGGATTTTCCGATGTTCGACCGCGTCGATTCCTTACTGAATAAGTCCCCAGGTCTTTCTTCTTCTAATCGTTTCCATCATAGCCTTTTCCTCGACAATTCTCCAACTCACCTTTACTGAGGTAGAAGTGTCCTTTAAATGGAGTGAAACTTATCCACGAAAATATCTTTCTTCCTGTCGTAGCAAACATTCTCTCCCCAGGCAATGTCCTATCCAGGTCTTTCTTCTTCCAATCGTTTCCATCATAGTCTTCTCCTCGACAATTCTCCTCAAAACAAAGCAAAGAATCTCTACTCAGACAATTTCCTATCCAGTACTTCTTTCTTCCTTTACTCGAGTCCACCATAGCCTTTTATTGGTCTCATATAGCGCGACTGCACAAGACACGATGATATCACGGAACCAAACCTCGCGCTACGTGAGGATTTACTGTAGATGCACTTGAATGAGACGTGGCCCAAGAAAATTTTTTCCGACTTACTCGAAAAAATTATTAAAATGTGCACTCAATGACCCACGATTACCGCTCCAGCCGGCGAAAGTCAAGACGAGGGAGCGGAGGCATATAAAACAAGAGCCGACGTGCAGTGAAGGGGGATGCACACAACCCTTCCCCTCGGATAAGGGCACATTTTCGGACGAAGGGAGAGACGGGGGTGATTCGGAGGGGACGTCGAGCCCCAACAAAGGGGTTGACGATGGCGAGGTATCGGGAAGGAGAGAGGGATGATTCCAGAGTAGAGGAGCAGAGGAAGGGAAGAGAGAAAGCAGCGGAGCGGACGGATTTCAAAGGCAAAGCCGAAGAGCAATTGAGACTGTCTGCGATTTCGGACGAAGTGAAGTGCATTGGCGGAGGTAGCGGGGGGGGGGGTGGGTTGAGGGGGAGGAGCTGATGGGCGACGGAAAGGAGATTAATTGAACGGAAAAAAGAGAGGTTTTGGGGAGTGCGGGGGTCGGAGAGAATGGGGGCGAAGGGGGTGAGGAATAAAAAAAAAATGACGATCACCAAGCGCCGATTGGAAGCGGGGGGGGCGGTGGGGGGCAAAAGGGTAGGACTGTTTGGAGGGTGTGCGGTGATTGGCGGTCGGGATATCAGCAAGGGGAGTAAGCAAAGGAATTGGTGGTTAAAAAAAATAATGCACGTGAAAACGGGGGGAAGTCTACAGCGTCTGGAATAGAAGGGTACGCACGGTCTGACTCTATTAGCAATCAAAGTGAACCCCCACATCGTCGAAAATTCAGACGGGCAATTCCTCTCTGAGGAGGGAGGGGAATGAAAAAAAGAATTCAGGACGAATTCCTACCATCATCCACCAACAATTGAAAAACTCGCGAGTAGGGACGACTCAAGATATTGTTTCCGATCCTCAGAACGGCTCTTCATAAACCCATTTCGTACAGTCGCAACATTTCCTGATATGCCTCTGTTTAAAAAAACAGCAAGAAGTCTTTGCCGTCCACGTGGTCACCTCAAAAATCAACCGGCAAATTTAGCAAATATTGTTTCATCCTTGATAAACGCAACATCAATATTTTTGAACCGTGGTCACACATGTATTCTTTGCGGTTTTTATTTTGTTTTTTTTGTAGAAAAAAGATATAATTGATACTAATATACACTAGTATTTTATTTGTTATATAAGCGTAACTGTAATTTCTCAACAGTATAACTTTATATATTTTTGTACTATTGTAAATGGTTTATTCATGTTAATTCAAATGGTGTCGACCGGGATTGTTGGCGTATACCCTTGCTTCCTAGAGTTGTCGTTTACTTAGTTGATGTTTCAGTGCTATTAATCTCAAAGGCAGAAAGATTTCTTTTGCCATAACTTTTACGTTGATATCTCTGCAGCTACCTGGCTGTACATCTTATTCTCATGGCAAAGCCCTGATGATTGCGAAAATTTGGCAATACGTTGGCTATGAGAGAAATACATATGTGACCACAATTCAAGAACCTTGTTGTTTTATATCTATTATAAATGGACGATAAAGTTGAAATTGATAAAATTCGTAAAAATGGCAGCACTCTTCGACGTATTTAGCCCGAGGAAACTCAATGCTAGACAATACTATGAGAGGGAAGTAATAAGGCCAAATGAGAACCAGAACGTACTCCTAAGAAACACTTTCAGATTGAGAACTAGTTCGACCGCCCATAGTCTCGCACTTTATTAGGAAATGGATCAATTATTCACCATCGACAGCCTGCGATTAGGATTTTTATAAGCTTTCGCACGCGTAAAATTATATATTTTGCTATGATAAACCCCTGAGCGAAGCATGAGAAAAATATGTGTGACCTGGCACAAACAATAGCCAATGAGAAGATATTGATACGTCTTGAGACGGCGGCATAGCAACATAAAACAAGCTAAGAACAAGGAGAATGTCCTCTTGATGGGAAGCGCAAGTACTTCTGATGGTAAGGAGTCCGCATTGTTTAACTTTCGACCATCTCATATACAGTTCAAAGCTACAGTAGCTGACCGTCACATATTACTCAAGTACAAAAGTTTAATTATATAGAAAACGCGATGTAATTGAGATACCACTACAGTACTACAGCTTGTCCCACATTAGCCAAGCTGACATCAAATACTTATCAACGGACTGTTTTAAAAATAACAAAATTATTTTTTTGTTTTTCAAGTAAAATAAACAAGCAAAAGAGTTTCAGAAGAAGGGATTGAAAATTACCTAAATGGAAAACTATCACAAAATACCAAATTTTAAAAGAGTATCAATTCAGTCAAAAAACATTATCACTCGACTAACATAAACCGACTGTTGACAACTGACTCTTGACAATTGACAGGTGCCCGCTTTTCGCCTGCGCCTAGCATCCGGGGGAAGGTTCGCGGTTCGGATGTCAGCTGGGATTAGGGCTTCGTGTCTGGTGTGGAATCACCCCGTCCCACACACCCTAGTGGTGGCTTGTACGGTATTTAGCAGATGAACATGTAGATAAAAATTTAAACAAGTAATACGAGAATGAAATCCGAGGGAAAAAGATAAGAAATGGAGTTGGAAGATCATTTAAGCCAAGGTTTTCTTTCACACGGAGATAACTTAAGAAGAGGCTGCCAGTCGTGTACACCTAATTTCCAGACATATGTCATAGCAGTATCAAGACAAATGACTTATGTCGACAGTCGACAAAAATTATATACTTTTTTCTCAGAACTATTTATCGATCGTTGACTCATAACTCACCTACAAGGCAGGGGCATCGAAAGGATATCAACGTCAGCCTCGAAAAAACTTTGTTCCGGAGAGCTAATATTTTTTATGAATATAAGCGAGTAAATATAAGCTCTACTACATCCGTACTGAAACAGGTTGGCAGGAAGCATATCTGGATAAGTCCAGACGTGTCCTGGCGCTAGAACGGCATACAGGCAGAAGGTTTAACAAACTACTTCCTGATAAATTAATATTTATACACGTAAATAGCATTACTACTATTAGAACATTTTACTCACGCCAGAAGCAAAAACATTCTTGTCGTAACCCAGCACAGGAGCTTCGTTACTCACCTGAAAACAAAGAAAAAAACCAGTTATTATAGATGCTATGGCAAGCATTGACATTTTATAGCATTGAAAACTGTCCACCATTACAATATAGTCTACATGAAACATTAGTAGAAACATTAATACCTGTGGTTTATGAGCAGCAAGCACAACAATAGTACAAATTATCTCAACCTTACAACAACGTATAAAAGGAATATTAGGGAATTCCCTGTATTTTTACGAAAGAGTTGCTGGTTAGATTCTGATGGTAGAGATTATAAACGATATTGCCGGTAATAAAGTGACAGAGACTTTGATAATTGAAACTGCCTGCTAAAAAACTAGGCGGAAACATTTTACAAAGACGAATTTTTTGGAGCAATAGGAAGGCAACTAAAATAATTTATATTTCAAGCACAAGAGCGACATCCATTTATCACAAAAAGATTAAATTAGTGTTTCTAACGCAGGGAAAAACAACAACGGTATCTCCGCAAGCGGAGACGAAGAGTTTGTAAAATATCGTCATAACCAAATAAGTTTTCACATAAACTACGTCTATAAAAATAACACTTAATTAAGGAAAAGTTCTCAATAAATCCCCAGATGACCAAAAATTAAAAAAATATAGGATTCAGTTGTGTTGTTAGTGAAGAAGGACGAGAAGGAATAATTTATCTTTCCAAACATCACAGAGGGTTGTCTAGAATGCAAAAAGTCATAATTGAGGCAAGAATAAAGGAAGGCATTGACTTAAAAAAGCACTTGAGAACGAACTGACGCCAAATGGAGCCCGAGAATTTTTATCACGCGAAAAGATAAAGGCTTAGCTCAAAATTTTGGAGGCACGCGGCACCTTGTTCCCTTTAAACTATGCAGATCACACTCGCCTACCACAGGCGACAACCCCGATAAGATACCAGGTGACCCGCCACACGAGGATGGCGGAAACATGACTTAAATACTAATTCCACCACTCACAGTAACTAGCTATGATGGATGACGCGGGAGGAGACGAACAAAGTTAACTGCAAGGGAGATAAAAATCTCTTTGGCCTTTTGTCGCCAGGCAATAAACTTTCCGAGCTCCTCTTTGGAACGATAAAAGGTTATCGCCTTCACGGAGCGCAAAGAAGGAAACGGAATGCAGGAATAGGGAAAAGTGCAGCGGGAAGAGAAACGAAATTCATATTTTAACGAGTCCTCGAAAAATGGACGAGCGCGGAACGGACTGGGTCGGGGAGGGGAGCCAAGAGAAACAATTTAAACTATCTTCCGAGCCGATCTTTACTGCTCGAGGCTAGAAGGGAGACGATTAATGCAGCGTCTGAGGGAATACTGAGAAAAAAATACAACGGCGAAGAATAACATACCCGGTAGCGGGAGGAAAGGCAGCGTTAAAGAAAAGGAAACAGAGGAGAAACCAGGAGTATAGCCAATTCTCTTCACATCCACTCCAAGCCCAGCGAAGCGTGCGGATCCCGAATAGCAAACCAAAAAAAGAAAACACAGAAACACGATACGGACTGCAGAGGAATACGGAAGAATATCTTCAAATCACGTACCGAGTTGATGCCAGGGAAGGAGAGGGGGAGCTTACAAGGGCGTACGTTTCTCGTTTCTCTTCCCCACTCCGGCACTAACACATTCCGATTCATATTCATAATCTAGGAAACGAGATCTATCCCATTTCATCCCGGACTGGAAAGAGGTGCAAAATCCCCTTGAACGAATCGGCTATGCGATTCGTTCAAGGGGGTCTCGCATGGATCCACGGGAAAAGTACACGCACTGCAATTCCACATTCCCTCCCTCGAACATGGACGGCGAAACATGGCAGGATCGCATATTCGGGGGGGAAACGAGTCGAAAATAAACCACGTCCAACAATAAACGTCGCAAAACCAGCGATAGATAGCGAATCCGTATATATTATTTCTCAAAGGTGTTTTTTGTCGCAACGCCATAACTCCCATAATTATTCATCAAAATTAATGATTCAAACATCGTTTTAAAGCTTATGTTCCCCGATATTGATGAATAATAGACAAATTGTTTAAAATTAAAGTTTTTGTTAAAAAAATCATACAACGCCATCTGCTGACAATATAATCAACTAATATGTTTGCAATGGTTACGTGCTTAAAAGACTGTAGGAGGCGCCATCTATTAACTCATCGTTTAGTTAGATTGTTTACATTCTACATGCAATCAGTGTGACCATTTACTGTTCACGTTTACGTTATCTATCTCTAACACAAACATAAATAACATATAATTGTCCATGGGAAGAAACAGGCAAAAGAACAGGAAAGAAGAAGGAAGAAACAGGAAGAAGCTGCATACTGTGCGAAATATTCGCTCGAGTCATCTAGTAATATTTTATTATGGTGTCAATCCGAGGGAGGCGAATATTCTAGGAGGTTGTACACCTCAACCGCATATGTCCTTTCAGTTCTGGCTTCTACCGCAGTGTAGGAGAGATCTTTGTCTTCCTCTCCATTACCCGCCCCGGACAACAATGACACTTATAGCAGTGTAAAAGGCGTTGCAAGGGCTCACGACAATATTCATCGTGCCTTCATCATACGCAGTTTCAACAGTTTGACAATCATCCATAGAGCTGAAGGATTCTTACTTTCAAATAGTGCAAAGAATTAATAAATATACGTCGTAGACTAATTCAAGATAATATCTTGCTGCTTGGTTATTCCAATTATTGCTATAAGACGTCACTTGGATAAAATATATTATCAGATGCAGAAAACAAAGGTAATATAGCTGATGGTGACTTCGTTATTCTGGCAGCTATGAAATTACTAGTTTATAAAAACAAAAAAAGGAAATAAAATAACAAATGCATGCATTAATATGACATTTGTAGCATTTTGATATCGTGTTTTCTGGATGATAGAATCGAAGGATAAATATTGGAAAACGCACCAATGAACTGAGGTGCAGATTTCCAGCGATTTTTTTTTCATAAATGAACTTCGTTGACTTCTAATTGAGTCGCCGTCCTAAGCCCTTAGGGGGCTATATACCTCGGCCGAAAATTCCCTTTTAGCTCTGGCTTCTACCGCAGCATAGGAGAGATCTCCGCCTTCCCCTCCATTACCCACCCCGGACAACAGCGCCACTGACAGCACGGTGGAAAATGCGTTACATGGGTTAGCGAGAATATTAAAGGTGACCTTATTATAAGTAATTTTCAATGTTTTGATGACCGCCTGAGTAATTCTTGCCTACAGGAAGTGCAAAGAATTTTAGAAATATACGTCGAACTCATCATAGCGATTGCCAGATTTTGGAGAAATTCAAGTTTCTCCCGCGGTCGAAATAGTTATGTGATAGGCAGAAAGCGAAAAGTTACAACACTTGTTGTGAATTGCAATGTGCAATTCCTTATTGTTGAGCTCTATATAAATAGATTTACTTTAGGGGAACGGTTCATCATGGGTCTCAGGCATGTGCCAATTATCTATAAAAGAAATGAAAGTAATCATTCATTTGTCAAGACAAATCGATGTTGCCCAAGAACCTTGTTTAAGATCAATAAAGCAATTCGTGGGGAAGGAAATGATTGTTCAATGTCGATTATGATCGGTCGAATGGAATAATTGACATATCTATCGACCGTGGCCTGCTTCCATACATTGCTATTGATGGTCATAATTTATTTTCGGGCATCCTCACGTGTTGAAGACTATTGATGGCCATAACGGTCACATTAAAACTTGAATTACCTACACAGCAAATGCATTCGCAATCGATAGCAACAATCAAACGGCTATCGACTGGCCGAGATGGAAATCGCCATAGGCGAGTAAATACAGGGAAGTCACTTCCATGACAGTAGCACTGGAAGTCGCTTGCAATCAACACTTCGATGTGTAAGCTCGGACGTCCATGGCAGTAGTGGTAGATTGTGGTGGCAATCGAACACAGTTGCTGCTTGCAAGGAAAATAGGCTGGCTTATATTTTGCCTGCAAGTAGCATATTGATTCTACGATAAAAATCACATCACATCCGGTGGAATCTTGGTAACATGAGAGCAAATGAAGATTTAAAATATAAACAACGAATAACTTAGTACGAGGAGGACTCATTGCTGCTTGAGTAAATAATTATTTGCACTTGAAAATATTAATATGCGAAAGAGCCACTAAGGTAAGCTTAATGATCTATCTCTTATTTAATACTTATAATCACTGTCATAATTCTCACACTTGATACGATGTAATAATGTACAATTAATGTAAGTTATACGATTGTTTTGAATTCATGAATGCCTATGGGACTCAAGCAGCGGTATACAAACGCCATATTTGTCACAGTTAGGTGATATTCTTAATCACCATACTCATTGTTTACTTCCATCATCTATTTGTTTGGAAAAAGTAATGTGTACGCAGAACGATTCCCTGCAACTGGCGATACGATTCGAGATATCGCTACCCTCTAAACTTCCATAGAAGTCAACTTTCATGTGTACATCCGCCTTAAGAGTATGATATTGTATGTGGTCTGTAGCGTAGGGGAGAGAAAAGTCTTCTTTAGGACACCACGTGAAATTTGCTCGGGGATATAACGCGGGGTCGTACGGAGAAACAGGGATGCCTTGCTGCACGATGAATACTCCGCGGAGGAAGATGATAAACAGAAGGAATATTCGGGATGAGATGGATGAGTCGACGGAGGATGGGGCTGGTAAAAGCCTTTCCCACCTCGAGATTAAATTTCAACCCATACTAACATGCACGCCAACGCGCAGCAATGAACCCCAAGTTTGTTATGATATGTGTGATATTTGCGGGGTTGAAGTTCACCTCGTCCTAAGCCTTGGGGCTAAGTAACGAGCGAGAATCACACATTCCGTTTCAATATTGGATATAAGAGGCTGATTAGTATTCCCTCTTAGATCTTGAAATGCAATATAAGTGGCACAGAGGATATAATCATGACGCCTCACTACATCTCTAGTTCTGACAGAAGCGATAAAATAAGAGAGATACATTGCCGAACAGATAGGTACAAATACTTGTTCTTTTGGCGCCCAATAAGTAGCCACAGTAAAAATACAGTTCCATTAAATACACTCCCATAATACACGTCACCATTTCACCTCCAGAAAAACTAATACCTTACATCTTTACACGACTGGCGTCCTAACACCCACTGCCACACGCCCATGCGGCGGCTCGCTGGGTAATATTTAGATGTAGAAAAGAGGGAACAGTTTGAGAAGTTAATGAGAGTTGAGCACCTAGATCTCCATAACGAACACAAAACCATCCATGCTTGGTTGATAAAATTCGCTAATTACGCGGCAAAGAAGGTGAGAAAAACTTACTGGACACATTTTACTGCATAACACTCCATTGAAAAAAATTAGAGGCAAAAGTAAATGGGAAGAGAAACAGAGGAAGACAAAGATTTGATTAAAAATCAGACAAGTAAAGAAAAAAGTCTAAGTGGAGAATTATGTAAGACTGAAACGGTTGACAAAGATGGGAAGGGATTTCAATGTATAACTTAAACATGACCTGATGAAATAATATCCAAGAATGCAAGAAAGGAGTAGTTACCAGTTAGACATTAACTTAAAGATATGAAAAACAGTTTTTCTAACAATTTTACCAAACTGCGCGTCTACTACATAAGAGGGCACGCGTACGTATGTACGGTTACTCTGCAGGGCCTAGTGATTCAGGCAGGCGCCAACAGATGGCAAGCGAGTTCCCATATGCGTTCTCCACTAACTGACAAATGGTGCGGGCGTTTGTATAATTCAAAGCCCGTATCTTAAGGGAAACTGCTCCGCCCACTACACCAAAAATGTTGTACACAAATAAATCTTTTGCTTTTAGATGTTATACATTGTTTTCCATAGTAACATATACTGTTTTCATTAAAAATAAAAACCCAAACACTCTACCCTTTCACAATTTCTATCTAATTTATTACATCACTCATTACTTTATGGCTCGCCGATATTTAAGCCAGTTTCTCAAGGTTTTTTCCCCTAGTTTTCCAAATAATTGACATTAAGCATGAGAGACCGGAATAAGACAGCAGATAACGTCATAGTGTCGCTCTCATGGACATTATAGTGAGTGACTTTATTCAACGAGGGCGACCACACCAACCACTCCTCCATCACTCTTTCAGCACGGAATCACGTCCATCGGTTTTACAATCCGAACACATTTCCACGTTGGAGGAGGTAAGATGATCCGTCATCCGCGAGTGCGACGAACTTCGGATTACACTCTCGGACAAGGCCGCCCTAGGCTAGGGAAAGAATTGGCGGGAGGAGTGGAGAGACTACTCTCCAGATAGAGCGAATAGGTTGAAGATGGGAGGAAAGGATATGGGGGGAGGAAAGGATAGGGGGAGAGCGAAGTAGGGGGATGTGAAAAGGCGAGAGACCTCTCCGGCAACAGCATCCCTGTTCCTATCTCTCTTCGATAAAAAATCCTCTCTATTTCTTACGAAGAAGCTCTTTAATTATTACAATAATAAGCTTATGCGTCTTCAACCTAAATGCGTTTTATAGTAACTTCTTGATATCATTAAACATGATCTGTAAAATAATAGCTTTTCTCATCTTTCCCAATTAGGTATCACAATTTACATGTTTGCACTTAATGTAATTTATCTGTTGCAAACAAACTTATGTTTTTTTGACCAGGTACGTTTCATTAACATCAATTTTTGACAGATGTGGACCACTGAGAACAGGTAATTCTAGCTGTGGGGATTACACAGTATTATATTAAAATAAACACCAATCATTAAATTAATATCTCCACTATAGATATTTTAAAGATTGCTTCTTAGTGCTTATTAGAATAACTTTATTAAAAATCATCGTTGCAGCTATACGACTGCAATCGCCTTCTTTGTACGCGACTGAGAGCAAATCATACAGCATAGAACGAACAATCACACATACATCCCTCTTGTGACAGATTTTGAATTCATTCGAAACGCTTGCATATGCCAAAACCACTCAAAGACTCAACGGTCGTGGTCGGGAGACACGAGAAGCTAGATTTTCGCGAGATAATCATCCACCCATAAGAAATATTCCACTTGCAAAAAAGAAATTCATAATTCTACAAAAAGTTTGATATGGATAGATATGATGAATTTTTGTCATCGAAATAGGGTTCCTGAATTATACTTTGTATTTTTATGCGAATATTGGTTGCTATGTTATTTTTTGTCCTTTTTTGTATGTTATTGTGAATGACTTGTTCTACACATGCTAACCGCATGTCCTGAAGCCAATCAAATATTATTATTAGACTACATCTTTAAAACTGCACGGAAAGAAGAAAGAAATTATCTCGGGGTCCGAAATAAAAATCCCACTGACCCGACAGAAAACAGAGAAACCAAAGGCATATGCCTCTCTCCCTTATGTTTCTGGAAATACGGAGAAAATCTCCAGAGTTCTATCGAGGTACAACGTAGTTAGCAGATTCAAATGCACGACGAAGACAGGGGACGTACTTCTGAAAGTCAAAGACCCGCTTCCACGGAACCTCTACGGAGGAATATATGAAGTTTTGTGCAACTGTGAACAACCATATGTAGGCCAGACATGCAGAGCCCTAAAAATACGCCTTCAAGAGCATGAACAGGCAATTAAAAATAATAATTACCACATTTCTGCAATAGCCGAACACCATATCAGCGGCCCCACTCATAATTTCAACTTCGAGAAGACAAGATTAATAGCTAGGGAAACACGCTATTACCCAAGATTACTCATGGAGGCTATAGAAATTGCAAAGAGACCGGAGAACGTCAACCGAGAAGACGGTTACACGTTGAGTAGCAGTCTAAAACGAATTTTTTCAAATTTACATTCCGGCAACAATTGGAGTCCAGACTCATATATATAAAGACGAGCGAGACTAAGAAGTCAGTTCAGTTAACCTGATGAAGCTGGCAGGAAGACCAGCGAAATATTGTTGTTTTCTTAAAACATACATCGCGGAATGAATCCCGAAAAAGGGAACAGTCAAATATTATTATTATTATTATACATTTAATTTTAGTCTCAGAATTTATACTGGTTAAATCAAATGTGACGGCTTAGAAGCCAAATCTCATTTAATCTAATATATTTCTTTGAAAAATATTTTGACGATGTTGCATGTCTTTAGGATAATTTTTTTCTGGATTGTTTGATGAATTTCAGTATTTAGATCAAGGTGGATGAGGTTTTTCTCGAATCTAAGCGGTGTGATACCAGAGACATATTATAAACGGAAGAATAATAACTGTTTTTTGTTTCAAGATTCTTTCTAGTTCAATTGCTTGGGGGGTATATTTCTTTGTTTTTTCATTGCACTTTTGCCGTATATTTTGATCGGAAGGGATTGATACGCCAATGAGGTAGATTATTTTTTTCTTTTTTTTTTTTTGCACTGTTATATCTGGTCAGTTACATGCTATTGTGTTGTCTGTGAATACTGTTTAGTCCCACATATTACTATTATTAGCAGTTCGCAATTTATAAAACGCTAGACACTTCGCGAAATCCTTGAGCACGTGCACTACATACCGACGATACAAATGGCTCTTTTAAAAATCCCTCCTCCTCTTCGCTTCCCGCCTACGGCCAACGACACCCTCCTCCCACGGACCCACCCCCCACATGCCCGCGACACAACATCCGACCGAGCACACACAGACAGACCTCTCTCCGTCCCCACCATTCGCCCCCATTATCCATCCCCTTCCCCCCCCCCAGCGCCGTTCCCGCCTCCCCCCACACCCCAGCTCGCTCACTACGGCAACGTTCCTTGAACTCGCGGTGCATTCACACTGGCCGGAGAGGCGGAGGCGAGGCGGAGAAAGGAGTGGGTGGGAGGCGGCGATGGAGACGGGGGCAGAAGAGTGACAGGGACAAGAGTGGCGAAAGGGGTGGAGGAGGAGGAGGAGACGGCCGGGGGCCTGGGGGCGGCTGCGGCGGCGGGAGGAGGCGGACGGGTGCAGTCGGCAATGCAATTGAGGAGGAGTGTGTCTGGGATGAGGAATAAGTCTGAATGGCGAGAGTGACACGGGAGGGAATGAGTGAAGGAAGAATGGTGTTTTACAACTGCCCTTCCCATCACGCTTGGATTACGATCACGCGGTGACTCACCCAACCGAGGGTCGTTTCCGACGGCCCGTGCCATCGCGCACGATTTCCTGAGAGATTCCATCAAAAAAAAATTTGAACACTTTGGCCCACGACTCTTGATTCCTCCTTCAAACCGTTCGCTCGATTCCTATGCTCGATCTCCTTGCCTCTTGAACATCCGCTCCCATCCGCGTTTAGAGTTTTATTTAGCCTAATCTCCCCATCTCATACTATTCACATGTGTGAGGTCCCATTGAGCGCATTTTCCCATGTTCCGATCTCCGCTCAGCCTGCTTTCTCATCCAAATCCACGGAGAAATGTAAAACTTCCCGTCCTCCGCCGCATTTTCCTCCAAAAGCCGGATTTTAACATAACACAACGATAAGCTGCTTGTTAAAAAGTGTTTCTGAATCTGTATTTTTCCGCTCATCGCCTGCCTTAAATATATACACATGGACTCCCGTGTACCCTTCAAATTATTCCCTTTATAGGATAAAATTGCTCCAATCTTATCTTCTCCGCTGAAACATTTGACCTCCTTTTTATTTTCAAACAATCATAAATTGACAATCTCAGACGAGATGTAGTGGATGGCTTCCATTTTATCAAAATGAAAAACATTATTATTAATAAAAAATTAACTAAAACGAAACCTTCCCGATTAATTGGCAACCTTCATGTGTCACCTGAGCACGACTAAGTGAGCAGTAACGCGTCGAGGCAAAAAAGATATTTTCGAGAAAATGTGCTACTTCATTTTAAGAACACTTTTACCTCAGTAAAAGTGAGTTGGAATAATAACGTGAGAAAAGAGGTGGTGTTGAGGGGAATAGGCGAGGAAGAAACTATGACGGTAACGATTAGAAGAAGAAAGAAGAACTGGATAGGACATTGCCAGAGAAGCGATTGTTTGCTAACGACAGGAATGGAAAGAACGATGGAGAGAAAGCGGATGGTGGGGAGGAAATGAAAGCAAATGTTGGTTAAGGTAGTACGAACGAGGTAGTTCCCTAATCAAATTAGATACCAAATTCGATAAATACGTTTTAATTTCATCAACTGTCAGACACGAAAAATATCGCATTTTTAATGGTGCAATAAAATAGTTTTACATGACTGAAAGTGTAAGTAAACAAATGAAAATATCTAAATAAGCCTTTAACTTGACTCATTTTTCTCACGCGGTACCTTGAAAATCCACCAAAACGGAAGGTTTATTGTGATCCCAAAGAATTTACTGCGGTGAAAACATGATTAATTTTCAAAAATAGTCGAGAAAGCACACAAACTACAAACTGTTGATTTTTGACGAGATCTAAGTGTAGAAAATGTCTCATTTTTAATATAAGGTCTCTCTGGGGTGCATACGCGTAACATTTACCATATAAAAGGGCGGGTATTATTTGCCAATATCTCTGAGAGTAATGTGGTAAGGGGTTGAATTTTTTATGGCAATGGAAGGATGATATATCATTCTTTAAAATGAGACCAAATTCATTGATTTCTAGGTAAAATGATATTTCGCTCAAACTACCTTAATAACTAAGTAAGAGGAAAATACAAACGAAGCGACTATCTAAGAGATAAGTGGTGCTGAATTCCGTGAGGAAACCTGCCGCTTAAGGCAGAAAAATATGAATGAATAACTGTCTCAATTTCTCTTAAAAAATTTCACAGCTCTTGCACTGAGCATCGGTCTATTATTTATTTATATATTTTTAAAACTCTAAAGTACGCTTTTGACATCGGGCACGTTAACAACAACAGACAAAAATTAAGGCTCGTATCCAGAAATTGTTTTCGGTAACGCCTCGGAATTCAACGAGTCTCGGCCATGACAGAACATAAACGTCACAGCATGACCTGAGAATTGTCGGGGCTAATTACGTTCCACCGCGTTGAATCCTCGCCGAATAAGATCCGAGAGTGGCGAAATGTCCAACCAATTCGGGACTCAAACCCGCGACCCCCGGATTAGTAGGCGAGGACTTTACCCCGTCACCATCGGAGCCGACGAAATCACAATCCAACCGTCATCGTCATTCGTTCAATCCTAAGATTGGTTGACTGCAGATCTCCACCCTTCCCTATCTCACGCTAGGTCCCTTACTTCCTGGTGCCTCCTCCAATAAACTTTCCTCTTTATTTGGTCAATGAACTTTCCTCTGGTCTGGTTCCTCCGGTTCTCATTCCTGGGTCTTCCTCTGGGGACTTTTCCCTCTAATTTACCTTCCATAAACTTCACTAACCCATTGTTCCTCACAGAGTGTCCAATCCATCAGTTCTTCATTTCTCTACATCTACATACTACCCCGCAAGCCGCCTCAAAAGGCGTGTGGCGGGGGGGTGTTAGGACACCGCCAATCAAAGTTCCGCCTAGCATTTATTGAAGTCCTTAATTGTTCGGGGGAAAAACTAATTCCCATACCTATCCGTTCAGCAAAATATCTCTCTTAATTTATCGATTCTGTCGGACCTGGAGATATAATGTGATTCTAATATGATGCTCTCCGTGTCGCTCTGAAAGATATTCATTCTCAATTGCTCAAGCAATCTAAGCCTAGCGCGTAGCCTCCGAGTCTCTAGCGGCTCCCACCCATAATCGTTCAAAATCTGTGAAACGCTTTCTGTACGGCCGTAGCAGTTTTTGACGAATCGCGCAGCTTTCCTTTGTATTTTATTAAGTTCATGGACTACGTCTTTCTCCGCCGGATCCCATATGCTCGCTGCATATTCAAGGTGTGGCCGGACGAGTGCGAAATAGCACCTCTCTTTCACTTTATCATCCGAAAATCTTCCCACAACACACTTGACAAATCCTAGCTTCTTCAGGGCTCTGCCACAAATATTTCTTATATGTGTCCCCCACGATAGGTTCGAAGTTATCGTAACTCCCAGGTATTTCACTTCATCAACTTTCATTCTTCTCTATAGTGTTCCTTATGGTCCTATACCTCTTTTTACTCTCCTAAAGTCATCATTTCTTATTTTGCCCGCCCATTTTATCTTCAGCATCCTCCTCCAGCCCCTGGTTTCTAGTCTTTTTTTGTCTCCTTTTCCAATGGTCCATGCTTCCGATCCATAGAGTGCCACACTCCACACGAATGTTTTCACATGCTCTTTCCTGGTTTGTTGTCCCATCTCCTTTGAGCACAGCAGCACTTTTACCCATGAACGCCTTCTTAGCTTGGGCTATTCTCCGCTTGATGTCCGTTTTACTTCTTCCGTCCCACGTGATGCTACTCCCGAGATAGGTGAAGGAATCTACTGGCTCTAATTTCTCTCCATTTTGGTGTGACTTTTGCATTCAGCTTTTCCCGTACCTTGCCTATCCGTACCCAACCGTATCTCCAATGAAATACAGAGATGTTCAGGAATTTGTTTATCTAGTTTGCCAATTTTTTTGTCGATATGTAAGTTTTCTTTTACTTAAAAACATATGAGTAATTATGTCGCAATACCAGCTGGGGAGTCAATATACAAAAATTCTGTTTTTCTTTTTAATGTGTCAAACGACATCGCAGAGATGACGACTGTTAAAAGATGATGGAGTCGGTAACCCCAAAGCGGGCATTCCCAAAGGGGTACCTCCATTCCCGACAAATTTGTTGTTGTTTACATTTTTATGCAATGGCCTATGAAATAACTGGTTGTCGTGGAATAAATTCCTTATTATTATTATAAATTAACAAAAGCTTTGTAAGTTTTTAAGTTTGCCGTAGAATATTTATTGTAAGAACGGTTTCGTACAGACCTGATGATGTCGGCATTTCAACGAAAGCGGCCATCCAATCCTCGTTCCCGTTTTTGATTCTACGCAAAAATTTAAAAGGTTTCGTTAATTCCTGAACACCATGGAAAATTTTTATAAAGTTAAGGCTGAAACTATTGAATTTGGGAAATACAGAGAGGTTAAAAAGATATAAACCACTCCTGCCGGGATAGGGTGGGATGAAAACGACTAACTTGAGGAAGCTGTGAAATTAATTGAAGACGATATTATAAGTGTTTCAAAGTGGGCACATGATCATGGTATGGTTATTAATAAAACTACAACTAAAGTAATGCATGTATGTAGTAGAGCTGATAGACGGAGGAATGTTAAATGAAAAATACATGATCCTGATTGCTTACACAATTTTGTAGATAACATACCCTGTAAATGTTGTTACCTTGAGCAGGTTGAAGAATATAAACATCTGGGGTTAATAATTGATGGAAATTTTAAGTTTAATATGCATATTAAAAAGTTAATAATAAATTGAGAAAAGTCTGTAATCAGATATTAGGCCATACGTTCACAGAAAAATATTATTGCAAGTCTACTTTCCGCTTGTGGAGTCCCTCCTAAGGTATGGATTAACGATTTGGGGTAATACCTATAATGTGAATAAACTACAAATTAAAGACGCGCAAAATAGGATAGTTTAATTGATATTTGGTGGCACAAATATAGCTAGTGTTGGACAAAACCAATATAAATATCATCTGGAAGACATGTATAATAAACTAGGTGTCTTGCTTCTTGAAAATTTGTTTAATCTTGTATTGTTATCAATAATTATTTCAACAATAAATATAAAATTTTGAAAATCAATGAACATAAAATGATAACGAGGCATAACAATACATATGAAATTCCATTTTGGAATAATAACTATGGGAAAAATACTATGGCATATATGGTACCATACTTCTTCAATAAGTTGCCCCTTTCGCTAAGAAACTTAAATTCCATAGCACAAGTGAAAAGGAAGTTAAAAGAATATTTTGTATGTGATAAGTGACTATAATGATGTTTAATCAATATTAATATCTCTTGAATAGGGAAAAAATATTTTGTGATTTTGTATGATCGATAGAATATGTATTGTAGGCACCTCCTGATGAGTTCCACTTGCGAACTCAGGAGGACCTTAAGGAGTTTCTTACTGTTCTTTTCTGTTTCATTTATGTACTCCTGTTTCTTTCATTCCCCTTGTTGACAGTCGTAGTTTATTTTCAAAATTTATCATTCTCAGTTCATTTCATGTATCCTGTAATTAACAAATTGAAAATAAATCTGTATTTGCTTAAAAAAAACTCCCCTCATTCCGAGACCTGGATTCGATTTTCAAAGTGCATTCCCGCCACACCGTCTCCCACGAGACGACGAGAGAGGGAGAGGCCAAAGGGGGAGAAAAAATACCCCGGGCGGACGCGAGCGATGATAAGAATCTCGGCTGGAATACGGAGGGCACACGGAATGGAAGCGCGGTGGGGGCGAGAATAGTGCATTGGGGGACACACAAAGAGAGAGGAAGAGAGGAACAGGTGTTGAATAAGATTTGAGGGGGAGATAGAAGGAGAAAACGGAGTGGGGAGTACTGCGCTGTATTCCTCACGGCCCTGACCACATACCTGATTTGTGAGCGCGGCACGCGGACCGTTAATTATAATATAAATCAGGGATTCTCAAAGGTGTTTTTTTATCGCAACGCCATAACTCCCATAATGTTTCATCAAAATTAATGATTCAAACATCGTTTTAAAGCTTATGTTTCCCGCTACTGACGAAAAATAGACAAATGGTTTAAAATTGAAGTTTTTGTTAAAAAATGATCCAAAATTAACAGTGCCATCTGTTGACAATATAATCAACTAATATGTTGGCTATGGGTACGTGCTTAAAAGACAGAGTCACCTACATGCCGCCACAACAACAATCAGTACTTGATAATTGTTGTGGTTATGTAGATGACTCTGCTTAAAAGCCTGTAGGAGGCGCCATCTATTAACACATCGTTTAGTTAGATTGTTTACATTTTGCATGCAATCAGTGTGACCGTTTACCGTTTACGTTATGTATCTTTAACACAAATATAAATAACATATAATTGTCCATGGGAAGAAACAGGTAGAAGAGCAGGAAGAAAGAAGGAAGAAACTGGAAGAAGCTGCATACTGTGAGAAATATTCGACAGGTAGAAGAATAGGAAGAAAGAAGGAAGAAGCGGCATACTGTGCGAAATATTCGCACAGGTCAGCTAGTAATATAAATCATGGATTTCCGATACGACCATCTCCGTACATATCACGCAGCGCGGACTACTCTCTTTATTAAGGGTGGACAAAATCCTTGATTTCCGATCACAGGCCACGCTCGCTTGATTACGGGCCTCGGTGACCACTTCACCGTTACGAATGGCATTCCATTTGCATTTTCGTTGAACGATAGGGGAAATACTCTGGGAGTGAGCTCTAAAATCAATTCAGGACCTTCCTAGAACTCATTCCATCAGCTTTACCGATAAGCAGCATTCTTTTCCGTCCGACCAGCGGGGTAATCGGTGCAGGTGAGCGCCAGGAATAATCAAAATTGGAATCCAGTGCGGAGAGATAAAAGCCTGGTCCCCCTTTGGCATTTACAAGTGAATGATAACGTTCTCCTGTTGTTCACTTTCCGCTAGGATTCGAACGACGAGCGCATTACCCATTATCGGTATATCCTGTTCAGCATGCGTGAATTATCGACGCCTCGACGGGCTAAAGCAACGAACGTAAAAAAAAACTACTCGCGCCTCTACTTCCCGAGTTGATTGGGAAGAATTAATTTCGATGGAGTGATCACAGACGGAAAGCGGATGAACTTTTGTAATCCTCGGCTCGAAAACTAGTGATCGAAGGGTTTCAATGAACGCTTGTCGATTCAACCCTTGAATAATGAACCGTATCAAACCAATGCACGATTCTAGTGCAATTTCTGGATGTGTCACACTATTATTTTCAAACGAGGGAAAACTTGCACACTGATACGCTCGAAATTTCGTAGATGTATCGAAAAGCACGGAAAAAATTGGTTATAATATTTAAGGAGGCTCTATACCTCGGCCGAAAATGCTCCTTTAGTTCTGACATCTATCTTCTTCTTCTGCACTCTTCTTCCCCTTCCCCTCCATAACCCGCCCGGACAACAGCGCCACTGATGGTCCAAGTGTAATTTGGGCTTTCAAAAACATTTCATTTCCAAACTTTAATTTGGCGTAATGATGAGGCATACGGAAATAATTGTTTTTTGCCTCAGATACGAGCAACATTTAGCTAATTTGGAAATAAACGACTGGTCTATCTCACTTATTTTTCTCACTCTTAGCCAAAACCTATTGGAACAAGTAGTTTGGCCAAAAAACTTCGAAAACTACTTATGAACTCGTTAAATCGGAGAAAATACATGTGAGAGATTTGGTTCACCTTGGAATGCTCTATCTGGGGGCAGTCGACTGATTATTACCTGGGATACCATCCACACGGCTCTAACTTAAATAATTTTTCCCGAGTCGCTGTAAACGCCTTTAAAACCGAATGTTTTTTCGTGATTTTTTAAAGTAAATACTATGAGAAGTAAAGTTACGTTTAAAAATAGTTGAGAAAGCACGCTTACTTCACCAGATTAAATTTAAGACGCGGTTTATGTCACATAAAGTTGACAATTCTTTAAATTAAGTCTCTCTGGGGGACATAGCTGTGCTACATTCCATGGACGATAGATCGTGTTTTTGGGTAAATATTAAGGAAATCAGTGCAGTATAAGGCTGGTATTATGCCGCCATTCGAAATACGAGATATGCCCCTTCACAGTGGGGTCAAATTCATGGAATTTTATGCGATATGCTATCTCGCTCAAGCTACCTTAATGACTGACAGGTGGCACTGAAGGAAATGAAGTACCAAAGATAAAAAGATGGCGAGGATGCGTACCCACAAGACCGAAGGAGATTAGGATGACACGAATACGTCGAACAGTTGCATGAAGGCATTCGCGGAGTCTTTGTGACGAAGAGAATGGTTTTTCCGGGTGTTCTTCCGCGTTTATTGTGGATAATATTTCGCCAGCATTCTAGCTGGCTTCTTCAAGTCCGCTGAAGAAGCCAGCTGGAACGCTAGCAAAATTTTGTCCACAAAAGTGAATAAACGCGGAAGAACACCTGGAAAATCATTCTCTTCAAGGAAAGTTGTAATTACAATTAAAAAATTAACCGTTAAACAAGGATATACTAATCCGCGTTTTAGACACGGCCACAGATAAAAGACTCGTTGGTCTCACTTTCCGGGAAAGTTGGTGGGGAAGGCATAAAATTGAATTTTCGACTCCAGGGGACCAAAAATATTCCTCAGAACCTCCACTGTGGCAGCATGACATAATGGAGAAGAGGACAAAAATACCGCTGCCGCCAAAACATTCACCCGAGGGTAATAACAGGTCTAATCAAGTGAATACACGGATAACCGCCGCCGGCAAGAAAAATTCACCCCACGCATTCGAAGAAGTAGGTGGGTAATAATCTGGAGTGAGCATATACAGGAATCCACCCATCAAAACTTTACGTCGGGGTTAACGTGGTTTTTACGCCTCCACAAAAGGAATTCCATTAGGGAGTGTTCTTTCTCATTTTTCGGCCACATAGCCCAATCGGCTGCCTCAAATCGATAGGCTACAACGTACCCAGTGGACTAAGAAGCGGAGCAAACATTCTGCGAACCACGATCTAAAATTAGACACTACACAATCCCCTACGGTTAATGAGGCACAGTATTTTTAAAAACTGGATCGAAGAGGGGAAAATATGATTAAACCCCTATCGAAAAACGACTTATAACAAATGGTACTTGATAACTCGTGAATGAATGAATGAAAAAAAAACAAATATTTCCTCACACTGTACCTCTTGAAGCACTGAAACTTCGATAATTCAATTTGCCACATTTGAATTTGGAAAGTTCAAGTCTTGCGACATATTACTATCCAAACTATTTGAAAAAAAACGGAAATTGCTGAGATTTCAAAGGACAGCTTTCAAGAGAGCCTACCACATTCTGAACTCCTTTGGGAAAAACTTAGAACACCATAAAAGATATCAACATTTTTTATTTAAATCTGGATATTTCCTCTTTTATTTTCATACAAAATATACTCTATTATCATATCTTTATCACTCATTTTGAATAGTTTTCCATCAGTAATTTCTATAAAATATTTAAAAATTTATATAATCATCTTTAAGATTGTTTAGCTATTTAAAAGCAGAAATCACTTTGCATCAGCTACACTATGAAGCGCAGCGATAAAACTTCAATAACCTCAAATGTAAGTATGTATAAATCGTTATCAAATAGAATGAGGCATAGACATGGAAAATGGATCACACAATATTGTTTTAGCCAAACTAGAAAGTCGAAAACCAACTATTTTAAATTATAAGAGGACCTATGTAATTACACATAAATTTATTTCATTGGATATCACCCAGGTTTTAAGGAAGGACGTCAACAATACTTGATGATGAGCTGCCACGTGGAAACCTAGGTTCTTTGTAAAATAATTGTATGCGGAATTACTAAGTAACTCTTCTCATTGTATACGCTGAGTAAATTTCATGAAGTCACGCCGAAGTCAACGAAAACTTGAAGCGCACTTTGACTAAAAATTCAATAATAAGCAGAAGACATCAATCCAAAAAGGAGTGTAACTGCAACTGACAAATCCATTTTGTTTCAAAATTAACACTGACATCTGTTAGAGGCGAATGTCCTCGGCGGAAATAAGACAATTAACAAAGACAATATTCCACTCTTTATTTTAACAACCTCGACCGGTTACGATTTCCCAAATTCGTGACACATTGTTCTCTTAAAAGTGTTGAACGTAAAAAGTCAAAACCGGTTGAGATTGTTAAAATAAATAGAGTACAATTACGAAGTGAAACTTTTATTAATATTTTCTTTCCTACCAGTTACTTTGTAATTCCTCAGTTTCACATCCCTTGCAATCTACTTCATTATCCTCGGCCATTAAGCATTTTGAAATACTTCCATTATATCCTTTTAAACAGTTGAAAATCCCTCAGCGTTAAGGTTGCGTAAAGGTTTTCTTGAATGGAATTTGGGAACATTATGTTCCACCACTACAACGGCAAAGCAAATAAAATAAAAATACGTTTCAAGGAAACCCCAAGACAACAGAAACTCCTCACCATAAAATGTATGTTCGTATAGATTGAATCATTACGCTACATAGTTGATCGATTGCATAGCGGATTATAGGAAATATTACTCCTCCAGAATTGGAAAAAAAACCTCAGGACTGGTGCGAGGATGCCGGAGGCGACTTACCGACCCGGAAATATAATCGAAAAAGACATTTTAATTGCTTTGGCAGGAGCAATACCCGCCACAACATCACCATGGGAACGTGACATCCTAACCCAAGAAATCTCCCGATACATTCCTCACAGAAGCACCCCAGGGGGGCTGCAAGATGAGGGTGCAGGCTCGTCCGGGACCGGAAAACCGTCGATCAGGAGACAAACGCTCTCCCTCCGGCACCGGTGTGTTATACCGAAGCGGAGAAGAGGAGTAGGGGCTGGGAGAAGGATGAAAAAAGACCGGGTTTAGGAGGGTTAACACTTAACAACACAACCGCGGTTCCCATATCTCATTTTTAATTGGTCGTTCGTCGCGCCCTGGGGGATACAGAGGACAGGATGGGAGTCGGAGGAGGGGCTTATGACCTCTTAAAACATGAGCCTCCCGCTCGAATCTTCCCCTCTCTTCCTAAGTGAACATCCCAACCACCTTATCAACCAATTCTTCCGCCCCCGCGGATTCCCGGCCCCTTGAGTAGGGCTGGGCGGTATTTGGATCCCAATATCAATATCCAATATTTAAAAAAATTGAAAATGGACCGATATCAATACCCTGTTGAACTATTGGACAATTGAATATTGGAAAATACTGGCACATTGGAATATTGGATAATTGGAAATATTATAATATAGGAAATAATAAAAAGATGAAATACTGGTATATGGGAAAAAATTGAACACAGCAATCTTAACAGGTAAAATTAACAAGTAAAAAACAAAAAACGGTGGCAGAGGTGTATCGGAACCGAGGGGGGTAACTTCGGGAAAAAGGGGATTTATTAACTATGTAAAAGTAATAAACAAAAAAAACACTGTAAGCTTCTTTTCCCCCGTTATTGCTATATTTAATGGTGGAAAAAAGTGCTGCAATGAGTACCACGCGCACCGTATGTTTTAAAAGATTAGGGTGCTCTCCGACCACCCTCCTCGCCGGGTTCCAATATTCGGTACTTGAATTTTTAACTTTGGTGGTGCAAAATTCAATATTCCAATTACAAATATCGGTTTTTCCGACCACCAATACCCAATACAGGATATTGGTATTGGTCGTTCCAAAATTTGATTTTGAATCCCAATATAAAAAATATTGATATTGGAAACAATATATTGGAAAACCGCCCAGCCCTACCCTTGATCATCCTTCCCGCCTCCCGAGGCCAAACTTCGCCCCTTCTAGAGGCGGAGATGCGGGACACCGGCGCTTGGGGCCGGTGTCTCTCCTCTTCACCGGAAGAGAGACTTATAAACGAATGCAGTAAGAAGGTACGTTTCCTTGCACAAAAATCCACGTTTAAGCCCTTTCCGCAGGAAATCACAGACGACATAGCCAACACCGGGTGTATAAACGTCGCCGTTACGGTTTCATCAGACTAGAAGTGGATCGTTCGCGAAAGAACGAGTCCGAAGGAACAGCTCCATGGATTGAACAGGACGACCGAGGACCGACTTCTATGGAACGACCGTTCCTTCCGGTCCCTCGTTCCTTTCGGTCAGTCGGTCCTTCGTTCCTTTCGGTCCTTCATTCATTTCGGTCCTTCGTTCCTTCGGTACATCGGTCCCTCGTACCTTTCGGTCAGTCGGTCTATTCGGATCGTCATTCCTTTCGGTCCTTCGTTCCTTCGGTGCGTCGGTACTTAGTTCCTTTTGGTCAGTCGATCCATTGGGTACGTCGGTCCTTTCGGTCCTTCGTTCCTTTCGGTCCGTCATTCCTTTCGGTCCTTCGCTCCAAGTCGTTCCTTTCGGTCAGTCGTTCCTTCGGTAGGTCGGTCCTTAGTTCCTTTTTGTCAGTTGGTCCACTGGGTACGTCGGTCCTTTCGGTCCTTCGTTTCTTTCGGTCCACCGTTGCTTTCGGTCCATCGTTCCTTTCGGTCCCCTCGGTCCGTCATTCCTTTCGCTCCTTTCGAACCTTCGTTCCTTTCGGTCAGTCGTTCCTTTCGGTCAGTTGGTCTTTTTGGTCTTTCTTTCCTTTCGGTCCGTCACTCCTTTCGGTCCTTCGCTCCTTTCGGTCCTTCGTTCCTTTCGGCTAGTCGGTCCTTTCGATCAGTCGGTCCTTTGGGTCCTTCGTTCTTTTCAGTCCATCGTTTCCTTTCCGTCCTTCGTTTCTTTCGGTCCTTCGCTCCTTTCGGTCCTTCGTACCTTTCGGTCAGTCGTTCCTTACGATCAGTCGTTCTTTTCGGTCCATCGTTCCTTTCGGTCCTTCGTTCCTTCCGGTCCGTCATTCCTTTCGCTCCTTTCGGTCCTTCGTTCCTTTCGGTCAGTCATTCCTTTCGATCAGTAGTTCCTTTCGGTCAGTCGGTCCTTTCGGTCCGTCGATCCTTTCGGTCCGTCGATCCTTTCGGTCCGACGTTCCTTTCGGTTCTTCGTTCCTTTCAGTAAGTCGGTCCTTTCTGTCATTCGTTCCTTTCGGTCCATCATTTCTTTCGGTCCGTCATTAAATTCGTTCCTTCGCTCCGATCTTTAAGAGATAGGGTGACCTTTATAATACCCAAAAAATTCATATGCTGATGTTAGCGGTGTAATTAGCAGTACTTTTTTCTTTACATAAATTACACCTATTTACGATACAATGTCAAAATCTGGCAATATTACCTCCAATCTTTTATTTCATCCAACATTCTTTAACGTCGTCATTACAGTATACTAAGTATTTCTAGTTTTTTATTCTTTTAACACTAAGAATATGTTAAAATCAAAAATAAATGTCCATCAACATAAAAAGAAACGGTAAACGAGTGAAAAGTAACGGATTCGAATGACATTTCTTCATCCCGTGGACAGCTCATCTCTTCTGAACATGTGCTCCTCTGTCGCATGTCATTCTCTGTGCATGCTTCTTCTATTCTTGTTTATGTTAAGTTTCACATTCATTTATGTGACAAGCTTTCTGGTTGGATGAATTGCAGGAACCACAGATGTAATTTCTGAAGTTATGCTTTCATAAAAAGTAGTAAAAACTAAAAAAAGCATGATTTAAAACAATAAAACATTTTTCCTTAAAGGGTATGTTTTGACTAAGGATAATTACAATGTACTGTGATGATACAATTTTTATGGATAGGTATGTTAGAAATATTTTATTTTTCGCATAATTTATTGAATGCCTGAGTTCACATGGAAAACTAAACATACATGAAACACTACCAAGTAGATGAAATTTTCAACCACTAATTAAACGCCCTTAACAAAATGAAAATATTACCGCGGGATAACCGGGCACTACAACAGTCATCAACTCGGGGTCACGACCCCTGGGCGACGGCAATATAATCCTCGCCCACCGTGGGAAGAAGAGCATAAAAAAAGGTGCATCCTCGGAATGAAAAGTTTACGTTGCGAGACGAGGAGGGTTGGAGATGAGAGGACCATAGATCCACGCAAAGAAAAGTCATTTTTCATAGAAAATTTTACTTCCCTCGGAACTGAGGCTTTCATCGGCAGCGTGGGACTAAAGTCACGTCATGTTTAATATTTTCCAATATATCAAATTTTCCTTTTTTCATTATTTCCAATACTACCAACAAAATTTCCAATATGCAAATAGTTTCCAATATTTTTTCGTCCAATACAGGTTATTGATATTGGTCTTTTGTTTTAAGATGCTGGATATTGATATTGAGGTTCAAATACTGCCCAGCCCTAGTCACGATGCCCTCTTTCAGCAAACTCACAGCCTCCGCGACTCAATCTAGCACATCTAGACGACGACCCAGTTGTCTCGTTCGAGGCAAATGGACCCTGAAACCAGGGCCTTTAAAAATCCAATGCAGTCACCCATATTCAAACGTATACTCTCGCAGAGACGCACCGGAGTACGTCTCTCTTACCCTTCCCTTCACCGCCAAAACCCACCGGATGCATAAACAACGGGGAAAGGTGGCCGGGGGCGAAGGCAATCACGCCCCTTGTGTCCTCAATTAATCACTGCCCCCACCTGCCCCCCCATTTACCCCACATGAGAGCGAAATAGCGCACAGAGGACCCGCGTCGAGACCTCATTTCCCACACAAGTGCATTCGCGTAATAATAGGACAGCAGGTGAGAAAAACAACTTCTTTAAGAGAGGGACATTCTCGAGCCTGAGATGGGGTCGGCGCGGCAGATTAGAGTTCCCGGATTCCCAAACTGAAGGTTCGAGGTCGAATCCCCGTGGAAGTTTGGACCGTCGATCACTACAAGGGTGCATGGGGAGGAATATGGTTGGTGCGAAATTTCATTTCACCAAAAAATCCGTGAATTTGGTCAATTTTAAAGAAACATTATTCACGCTTCCATAAAATTATAGGTCGTATGTATTTACGTATAAAAGCGGAAACAATTTCATGTCACCGATTTCATGTATTGGAAATTAAATAATATTTTGAGAAGTAGTCTTACAGCGCTTGTGTTTCGAAATACTTCGATGGCATATGCACACATTATGTCCTAAATGAGAAAACAAACGACTCATATTATGGCAATGGTTCCCAATTATTATCAGGGTATCAAGTCGAATAAAAAACCCGTTTTTTGCATTATTTTCGCTTAAGTTTCAAATTCCGCGCCACGACACAAAGTCACAAAAATGTGTAAATAAAGACGAAAATTTCAAGAAGTAATTCTTGCGTCATCGATATCACAACACGCATGGTTATTTGCAAAGTATAAATAAATGTACTCACGTGAAGTGTTGTCCAATAAGAATTTTCGACTTACTTGGAAATTATTAAAATATGCACTCAATGACTCACGACTAGTGCCCCAACCACCTTAATGCACAAATGCCGTACCACACATGACAATCACACTTGAGGCGGAACATGATCCGCATCCTTTTTTAAATAATTTAAAATATATTTTTTCTTTATCATTTTGAAGTCTAATTATTTCATTAGCTCTCGGTATAAATATTTTCCCAAATAGAGTTGGCGAGTCAGACCAAAAACTATTCGTTTCAAATTATTTACATACCTAGTTTTGGAGTTTGTTGTAGGAAAACCATGTCCCGGCGACTATTGACATAGGAATAGGGATCACTTGTCGGCAGTTCGCGATTGAACTCGACTTTATGCGACAGATGCATGCCTTCGACATCGCCATTCCCCGCTCCTAAAGTGAATTTCTTCTCGGAGGCTTTAACTGAAAGACCAATGAAAATCAACTCAAGCAGTACTTTCTTCATTCATGTGTGTTTTTCGAATAAAAAAAATGTTAACCATCACTGCGAAAGCAAACAAGATATTCATTTCGCAAAGAACACTTGAGGTTGTGTTTAGAATGAAATTGATATTTAACAGAAAATATCTGACACGTGCGCATAACTTGCGACCGTAGTTTGCAAGAAAATTTCCGTCGGCCGTTGATTTATTTGGAAGTAACTGTGGAATTCATTAAAGGCCGCAACACACGGAACATTTTATTGTATTTCTCGATGATAACGCATAGACAATGACTTCGATCTGAAAAATAAAGGGTGCAATTGTATTGCTTTTTTAATAACGGTAAAACATCGTGAAATTGCACACGGTGAAGCATCACTCCGTCAATAAGACTGTTACGCCACTGGTTGCTGCGTATTCTGTCGTTATTTGAGAGGCCCTCACTAACATAGTGGGTGCTTAGCATTTTCCGCAACCTTTTTTTTCACCATCGGCCATTGGTATTGCATCTGTCATTATTAAGTACATGCTAACGAAGGTACGAATACATTCAGGAAGAAAGTGTACCGTAAAAAGCGGCAAATTGTATGATTGTCTGAATGACTGAACGGGAAATAGAACCTGAACTAGTTCCATTCGCTGTCTTGTACAATCTATGATAAATTCGTTTGTGCAATGAAATGTACCGAGTAAAGCGGTCTTATAAGAGCTCACGTCTAGCTGTTCCATATACTGCTAGATATTCTGGCTATACAGCTAGAAGTATAGCTGTACAGCCAGAGTTTTTTCTCAGTGTAAAGCTTTCTGTGAGAGCATGAAAGGTTGCTCAAGACGTCTTGTTCAACGTCCCTCGTACAATACCTCTCGAAGACTATGAAGTGGGCTTCGGGTGGCAGCCCGGCGCGTTACGACCTCGCATTCGTCGGCTCATCTCTTCACTTAATCCCCTTTACCTCGGCTCACAAACTCCTCCCCCAGTACCTCTCTCCGCTTGCTTCATCACGCCAGTTTCCCTCCGTATTTTTAATGAAATTAAAGCTTTAATAAAATGTTGAGAATGGAACCCGGCGCGACTGAGAGGGGAATAAAAAAAAAAGATCAACTTTCTCGGAGTGCAGCCGGTGCATCTCGCCCCGGCGAGGCCACCGCCTCCCGCCGACCGGATTCCTTGCCTAGCGTCTAGCCCATCGTCTGGCAGTGCGCTTAGTGTATACGAGGGCTTTGAGTCAGACGGAGGGGGGCGGAGGATAGGGGGGGGGAGTAGGAAAAGGTTGGAGAGGGTTTATACGACAGAGTCTCCCTGGAGAGCAGACTGGGGGAAAGCGAGAGGGAGATTGAGGGGGGGAGGGGGTAGGAGCAAGGGGGGCAGCGAAGGGATGCGGGCATTTTTACCGTCTACATAATAACTTTCAAAAGCCCCGTGGCCCCGAGATTCGTGTCGCCTCGACGGGGAAGACAGCGGCGGCAGGTGGAAAGTTGGTATTAGGGGCGGGAGTAGGCGGTGGGGGGGTTGGGGAGGCGGTGCTGAGGCTGGTGGGGGAGGGGGAGGCGGGAGGAGAGACGGAGGAGTGGGTGGGGGGACAGGAAAAGCCGGAGGCAATAAGGGTGTGAGAGGAAAAGCAGCAAGTGAGACGGGAAGAGCGCCGACTACATCATTTATTAGTTTACTCGCACTGTCTATAGTTGGTACTGGCGCTGTCAATACAACGCAGACGGCACACAAGAATAGGACTCTGGGTAAGGTGACCCTCGCTTGACTACGTACGTCAAGAGAAGTACTAAATTAAGCCGCGTTCACACTATGTAGCAAAACCTGCTATATAGCAAAAGTTATACAATTGCTAGATATAGTAAAACTCAAAACGGAGAAATGAAATATGTAGCAGTTTTTGATGCTATTTGTAACTTTTTCTGCTACATGTAGCAAAAATTATGTTGTCTATTCGGAGTCGGTAAGATCAAAGGGAATTCTGGCAAAATGTAACATTTGCTACGAAGAGCAAATGTTACGCCCCCAAACCTTCATTTTCTTCTGTGAGCCGCCAAAATTAACTGTAATGGCTGCCGCTAGCACTAGATCCTTTCTCCTCGACATCTTTTATGAAACTATTTTGCTGCATTATTTTTACCAAATGTAACATGGGTCAATTTGGGAAAAATGTAAAATATAGCATTTGCAATAGAACTTTAGTTACATGTGATACTGCTACATGCAGGAAAAGTTATATGGCAGGTTTTGTTACATAGTGTAAACGCGGCTTTACACATTATTATCCGTTCAGTTAAGGTGGTTCCGGCTCCAGGTTCACTTAATCCAGATATTCTGAAAATATAAATATAACACCTTATAAACTTAGACGAAAATAAAACGGTTTTTAAGCTAGTTTTCTTCCAATTCAGCCTTGAAAGTGGAAATTCTAACATAGGAACTTAAGGAGATTTCTCATATTACAGCAGAGAATCGTCAATTTTAACACAAAAGCATATTCAAACATTTAATAAAAACTGTTCATGAGAAGAAAATCGTACTGGGATATTGAATAGCAGTAATTAGCGAATTACTGACGTAATTTAAGTCAAAATACTGCAGTTCCACGCAAATGGAGCTGCATTCGAATCCTATTGCAGGAAAAAAGTGTTTATTAAAAATGTATTCGTGGACTTATTTTCATTTTTTGGTTCCTTAACTTTGGTTTAAAGAGGTAACTCATCTCATCAGCGTAAGCAGAATTTTTTAACTGAATAAATCATAACGCGTAATTTAGTAATTGTCTTGACTCAAACAGCTAAGCCAATGTCACCTTAAAAAAATCCTTACCCCCAACGATGAAATGGATTACCAAGTACAAACCAAAATTTGGGAACAAAATTTGCACATTACTACACGAATATAATTTTTATTACCACACCTGTCCAGCAATAGGAGCCGACTGAAGAGCCATTTGCGCGGTACCACCGCAATTTGACTCCACAGACGTCAATAATTCGCCATTAGCTTACACGTGGCGGGTGCCTAGGTGGCAAGATGCCAAAATTATATTTTTATTTCCCAGGACTCTTCGCGTATTAGAAGTTTTAACTTCAAGCATGATTATGTATTCTTGTTAAAATTGGCATTAATCTGCATCTATCTGAGCTATCTCCATCCGAGTCCAAGTTAAAATATCCACTTTAAAGGCTGAAATACATCGAAACTACCAGGGTAACCCTTTTTAATTTTTATCTCAGTTTATATAATACACTTCCAAGATGTTATGTTCAAGTTCTAAGTAAATCTGGAATGAGTGACCCCGAAACCAGTGCCACATTGACAGTTGAATACCATCCAGAGTATATTGGAATAACTCCAGAACTTAAAAAGAAAGCGTCAGAGTTGGTGAATGTATATGTTCAATTAGAAGCAAGATTGCGTAAGAACTCCGCTGTGCCGGCATCATTTCGACGTAGGAGTTCACAATTCTGGTTATCAACGCCGTAATAAGCTATAAAAAATCGTCATACCCCACATAAACATGGTCAAAAGTTAGACTATCTTATCAATTTCAAGCTCAAAAATAATGAGAAAGAGCACAGTGAGGTGAATTTCCAACTCTTTTACCGTAAAGTGGTTATAAAAAGTTTATCAATTAAGAGTAGACTAAACACCGTGGGTGTGAGTTATCTGAGGAGTATTTGCGGCAAAAGTGGGATGGATAGGGTGAGGAATGAGTGGGTAATTAATGAATGTGGGTAATATGCTCCAGTGATGGACATACTTATATGAAAAGAGTGTGCTTCGTTGGTTTGGCCATGTTGAGAGAATAGATGAGAGTCGAATAACGAAACAGATATATAAGAGTGAAATGAATGGTGCGAGAGGTAGAGGTAGGCCGAGAAAGTTGTGGTTCAATGTGGTGGAGGAAATTCTTAGGAGGAGGAATATTAGGAGTCTTGAAAACAGGAGGGCGTGTATGAAGCAGTGTATGGGGATAAATGAAGCAAAATAGGTTTGCAAGGATAGGTCAGTATGGGAGAAATTATTAAAGCAGAGTTAAGTGTACAAATATGTATTTATGAGTGAAACTTTGTGACTGTGCCTACCTCAGAAGGGAACAGCGTGATTGGCATGTTTGTATGTATGTATCAATTTATTCATTGACTACCAGATATTCCGCAACCAACCAAGCGATCATCAAAATTGAATTCCATTATATTCCAGTTAACATTCAATTTAGTTTGTTTCCGATTCCCTAACGACTTCAGAATAATCGTCGGGTAACTGTAGTAGCAAAATGAAATTAAGGGATTGAAAATAATCGACAGTAAGAAATGACACGTAAAGCTCCGTCAAAACATCATGTCGATGATAACAAATACTTACTCCATAATGGTAAAAGAGATTCCAAAGATATTTCACCACTTAGATATTTGGAGCAAAAAAGTTCCCTAGTAATAATGGATACCACATTTGAACTCCAAGTTGAATTTGAGAGGCTTTAGGAAGCATTAAATAGTGCATTATTAATGCTGCAATAATATATTTTTGTGTGACAGAATTGAAAAAATATCCCTAAAATCCTTTAACTTGACTCATTTTTTTCGCTCGGTACGTTTAAAACTCCTTCAGAATGGAACGTATTTTACGATTCCGAAAAAATTATTGCGGTGACAATTTGCTTATTTAATAAATAGAGGAGGAAACATTAAAACTACACACTGTTAAATGGCAATGGCAAAAGAGGCCTTCAGCCAGAAGAAAAAATTGCTATGCAATAAAAGCCTGGATCTGGAGCTGAGAAAGAGACTAGCTAAATGTTATTCATGGAGCGTTTTCATGTATGGATGTGAAGCGTGGACATTAGGTAAGAGGGAAAGGAATAGAATAGAAGCTTATGAAATTTGGGTGTGGAGAAGGATGGGGAAAGTAAGATGGGTAGATAAGATGAGAAATGAAGAGGTTTTGAGCAAAGTAAAAGAAGGAAGATCGCTCCTAAAGGAAATAAGGAAAAGGAAAGGAAACTGGTTGGGCCATGTGATGAGAGGAAAAAGTATAATAACTGTGGCACTTGAGGGTTCAATTGAAGGAAAGAAAAAGAGAGGAAGGAGAAGAATTAAATTGGTGGATCAGGTGAAGAACATCAGCTATGATGAAGCAAAGAAGGAAGCTCGGGACAGAAGCGGATGGAGACAGCAGTGGTGTACGGGACCTGCCAGCAGGCAGAACACCAGATGATCATGACTGTTAAATCTTTGACGAGATCTAGGTTTAAGAAATTCCTAATTTTTTCAATAAGATCTCCCTGGAGTGTATACACGAACCACGACCCACGTTAAATGGGGGGAGGTTTTCGTCAAAAATCTCGGAAAGTAGTTCGGGATTACATTTCGGTATCGTAGGAGAGATGAGATATTTTTCTTTAGAATGAGACCAAATTTATTGATTTCTACGTGAAATGATATTTCGCTCAAACTACCTCATGAGTTAATTAAAGCGTCAGACAATTCATGCAACAGACGAAACGTCAGTGGGCGCATGATATTAGTTTGTTCCTGGTTCTCCGACAGAACTTCGTCGTGATAATCACAAGCGGTGAATTCTGAACGCCACTGGGATGAATTGAAATGCGTTCATGCAGAGTCGCACACAAAGGCCGCCGCTACGACGAAGTTCCGATATTACTCGTCTATTCAACCCTCAGGTGCACTCATAGGTCGCGTATCCCGCACTGTGTGGATCTAAGGGCTTAAGCGAGCGAAGCTGATGCCTCCATGACTCTCTTCGTTGCTTCCAACAGCACTCATGACCACGGATACAGTAAAAAAAACAGCGAGGCGTCATTCAGCTAGATTCATGAAGCCAAATCCACCATTAAAGTCGGCACAATTTAGGGCACACTCCGGATAAAGTTTTCGTCGGTTGCATTTGATTATCTTCAGATCTCACTAAAGGTGGTGGGAGGGAAAGTCATTGAGAGCAGATTTATAATATCTTTTCAAGATAGTCGAACCAGGGTGGCTACCGATATCCAATTTTCAAATTCCCTGACCTGTCCCTGACTTTTCCCTGATGGATTTACCAATATCCCTGACCGATCGCCAAAAGGTCGCCTATTATTGGAATATTCATTTTTGCTGAATTAAATTTTCTACGACAGCTTCAAATTTTCTAATCATCGTCACGTATTTTTAGAACTGCAAGCATGTATTTACTATAAGCTAGTGTGCTCCATCTACTTCTCAACCTGAGTTTCGGAAGTTTAAACAAAACCGCGAGGTAAAATTTTCCGATCAACATAGCCTAGGATTCCTTGTGATGAGCGTAATACCTATATTGTGATCATGATATTTGACACAACTAGGTAAATATCGCAATAAAGATATACAAAAGGGATACATTGTACGTCTGATTCACAATTAAATTACTATGATTCACAACCAATTAGATTCATAACTGAATACTTCACGGATTGATTGATGGTGCTTATTCCATGCACGTCAGCGACGGACGTCAGTTTTAGTTAGTGAAATAAAGGGCGGGAAAGACTGGCCGATAAATACAATGGTAGAAAAATAACGAGGATTCCTATTTCAGTTTCTCCCCGACTGTTACGATAATTCCCTGACTTTTCTAGAAATTCAAATTTCCCTGACAATTCCATTTTTCCCGGTATTCCCTGACGATCGCCACCCAGCGAACTTACAAACCGACCAATACCCGGTCGGCTCAACTGAATTACAGTAAGTACTCGATTTACGTCGGAGATGCGTGTTGAAGAAGAGCAACGTAAGTCGAAACAACGTAAAACGGATCCAGATACTCGTGACCGCTGGAATCCCGCGATAAATCAAGGTATTAATTTCGAAATTCGTTTTTTGCCTTCATCCAGGAAAAAACAGCTATTTCAGATTGGATGATTGTCTCAACCATCAAAAAACGCAAGCATATGCACATACGGTCTATTTTATTAGCATTAATCAGGGAAAAATTTTCCGACGACCTTTGTCAGCGTGGACGTAACATTGATTCAGACGTAAGTCGAAACGACGCATACCGAGGACTTTCTGCACCCAATTCCTCAACAAGGAGCGGCATTGAAACATGCATTTATAAGCATGTATAACTTCCGCGCCTCGTTCCGTGTCGAATGTGTGGTGGAGACATTTACAGGCTAATATAGTACCCAAAGTGAAGCAAGCTAAGGGAGCTGTATACCACGGACAAAAATCCTACTGCAGACTCCTACGAGCTTTCAATTTAAGGCTCTGTTCTGCTACTTAAAACAAATCTGTTTGCATGAGGCTCAAGAACAAGGATTAATATTTACAATAAGTGTTGTAACTTTTCGCTGTTTCCTGTTTGAATAACTATTTCGACCGCGAAGAAACGTGAATTTGTCGAAAATCAGGCGATCGATATGACGCGTACGACGCGTATTTCTAAAATTCTTTGCACTTCCTGTAGGCAGGAATTATTCAACTCTATGTAGAATTGTCAGATGCTGAAATATACGTATAAGGAAGTCATATTGAACATTCTCGTGAACCCTTCCAAGTTATTTTACACTGCCATCAGTGGCGCCGCTGTCCGGGGCGACTCAAAGTCGTCTACATTGCGCCAACTACACAACAAAGTAGTGGCGTAACTTTGTAGTGTAGCTGGCGCAATGTAGAGGATTCTGGGGTGGGTAATGAAGGGGAAGGGGAATATAACTCCAAGGCTGTGGTAGAAGTCAGAACTAAAGGGGGATTTTTGACCGAGGTACACAGCCCCCTTAATAGCAAATAGAGTTTCATACGGTAAGCTGTGTTCCTATATATTTCCCATGGTTAATTTACTACGAAGGGTTGTAGAAAATGTACTCTTGAGTGTTAATGAAGCGTTTCCGGACCCATATCCTTATAACACATTCTCGTCTTCTTCGTGTGAGGAACGTGTCCTAGAAGTTCGGTCGTACCTTTTTGTCACACCCTGAACAGGGATGACCGGTAACTTCGAAGAAAAACATACTATTTCCTGACAGGTGCGTGCGGCTCGCTTAAACTCTGTGCGATGCACATCGAATGCCAAATACGCTGTATGCACGCGCGCCCTCCCAAACGTGCACCTCCAATTTCGAACCCCAGAGACTCGAAACGACCGTGGAGTAGCACCCAACTCGGCATTTTCTTCCAGACGGGGAGAAATCCTAAACAGGACTGTTGAGGGAACGGGAAAAGTCATACAAGTACTTGAACGGTGACCGCGGTGGATTGAAAATAGGCAAAAAAAGACCGTCACTGTTCGGAGAAACTACTTCTAGATTGGAACGACTACAGGGCAAGTTTTATATTTTTTTCCAAAGAAATAGTGGGGGAGATGCTTGGATAGAGATGATGAGAGGGGAGGAGAGAGAGAGAGAGATAGAGGCAGGAAAGATTGAGGGCCACTGAAAGTAATAGGAAGTTGTGGGGGACAAAAGGGGACCAACTTACTCCGACAAAGGGTACGACTGTAGAGGATCCTGAGGGGTGGGTGGCGGGCGTTATCTCCACGGCGACCACAACCGTCCCCTTATTTTTTCTCCAATCCGCTTCCAAACTCTCTGTCTCATTCTCCCCACCCTTCACGTCTACACAACTACCAGCACACCCTCTCACTGGCCCGCGGGGCATCAACTCTCTGGGAGAGACCGGGGGATCTGAAGGGGCGCCGGCGGAGGGTGGCTGGCTGCAGCGGCGGAGGCTGGACCGATCGCTCGGATGGAAACTAGGGTTACCAACTGCACTGCCTTTTCGATCCGAAACTTTTTGGCCTGTACACGAACAGAAGCCATTTCTTCTTTGCTGAGGAGTTTCAGGCGTTATATGCGCAACAGCAATGTTAACACAAGGCTTTTTATTCCTGTTTCGCCATGAAAATTATCTCAAGTATTTTCCATAAAGGCCGCTTTATATGGTGCATATTATTGTACAAACGAGTGTATGAACTCTTTCATGAGGAAAATCGTACCGAGCAAAGCGGCTAATAGTATGATTGCCTGAATGACTGAACGGAAAATAGAACCTGCTCTATTTCTGTACCAGACAATCAGGCACAGCCTTTTTTTTTCTCAGTCACGATGTTCCAGCTGTAAAACGTACTCTACGAGCCGCCGCATTGGCGCGTGGATGGGGGACGTAAGGGCATCACCCGTATGGAGTTGTAGAGGATAAGGTTTTGGGAGGTGAAGTGTGTAATGGGTGAAGAGGACAGTTTTGAGTAGAGGACAGATTTTACTATGGTTAGTAATTGCGCGCGGAAAGAAAGAATTACGTGGAAAGAAATCTCTTTGGCAAAGTATCTCTTTTATTTTATCGCTTCTGTCGGACCCCTAAATTCAGAGTGGCGTCAAAACGATACTCTCCGTGTCGCTTTGAAACACCTGTTTTGAAGATATAATGGTGCGTTGCAACAGATATGCAAAGGATAATTCAAGACTTTTTCTTGCTGCTTATTAATCCCAATTATTATTATAATTATTATTATTCGTAACTCGGAAAAATAGATATTACCATAAGTAGAAAATCAAAGGCAATACAGTGATTGATAGTGACTTCGTAACTCTGACAGCTATGAAATAGCGAGTTTCACAAAACGAAATAAAATTAAATAAAAAATACATGCCTTAATATTACATATTTAGCATTTAGATATTTTTTCTGGATGATAGAATACAAGGATCAATATTTGACAACGTACTAACAAACGGGAGAGCAGATATGTTTTCTAGAACGACTAAACTTCGTTGACTTCCATGCTTGAGTCGCCGTCTTAAGCCTTAAGGGGGCTTTATACTTCGGCCGAACAGGCCCATTTAGTTCTAGTTTCATCCGCAGCCTATGAGAGATCTTCGCTATCCCTTCTATTTATTCCCCAACATTTTAATATTTGCCTATTAGCGTGAAGGATTCCTACTTATAATGAGAGCAAATAGTTTTAGAAATATATGCCCTAGGCATCAAAGCGATCACCTGATTTTCAAAAAAAAATTGCGATTCCTCCGCGGGCGAAATAGTTATGTTAACAGGAAAAACCAAAAAGTTAAAATTCTTACAGTAAATATTGATCTTTATAAAATAGAAGTATATAAAATCAAAACGCGTAGGCGTATAAAAAACCTCTTTCGGCCGTGGTATACTTCTCTATAATAAGTCTAAAGAAATTAATTATTTCGACCAAGATGTCACTTTTTGTGCTATGAAAAAGCGTAAAACTTGTTTTCGTGTATTAAAATAAACTTTTAAAGAGAGAGATTCATACAACCGATTTAAAAATCTGCCTAAGTGAAATGTGGACCTGAGACTGACTCAGAGAAAAAATCTAATACCCTGATCCTGGAGAAACTGTAACGCTCCGCACTGGCGGCATGCACACCCCCGCCTGCTTTCAATCAGAGACTAAAGGGTGTCGCCGGCTGGAGTGGGGAGGAAGGGTCTATCGGGAGGGGTGAAAAAAAGCCTTAAGTAGATAAGCAAAAGTCTAGACATGATATTCACAAAATAAGGCGACGCCGATGCACTATGGCCAGGAGAGGGAGGACATTTCAAAGGTCTAGCGCATAGAGGCCTGTTTTTTTGCCAATTATTCAAAGGTCCTCGAGAGGACTTCGGAGGGAGTTAATGGAAAACACCCAGTAGAGAACCTCCTCCTCCCTGGCTTCTGGATCACCCTGCGCCCCATTATTCTGTATAAAAGACCCCCAAAAATCCCACCAAGCGGGGGCATTCGTAACTAGCAGCCGAAGGCTACGCATGTTGGCGTAGCTAAAATAAACTCTCTAATATACCAATTGCTTGAGTGATAACTCTTTGGCACCCAATACCGCGGGAGATTCTGCTGAGCCACTCCAGGAGTTTCTCGTATTCATCGGAGTGTAACGAGTCATCGGGGCACTACGAAACATCACTAGACCCAGAGTCTCCCGGTCAAAATAACTCCGTTATAGTAAGCCAAACTTAGTTACTTCCACGAAATAATTTTAAAATTTACAACTAGTTTTGGCAACTACGCCATCATTAGGTACACCTTGAAGGTGTACCTTACATCGGATTACATTATGGTGATCGCTATGATGGTGGTGTACGTTACATCAAGTAACGCCATCATCAGGTACATAGTCGTGTAACTGATTATTGCTTGACAGCCGAAACTAGTTGTACGTTCTATAATAAATTTATAGAAATTACACTGCATGACTTACGACAATGTCGACCTTCCTCTAAGTGAACTCCTCCATGCATATTGATTTTGTAGCGTGTCAGTCATTCTGTATCCGTTTTGTTTCTTTCTCTGTCAATTTTTGAGCTAGAAGAGTGAGATTTGGTGCGTTGAATGTGGAATCTCTGTCTTCAGGATATAGTAGTAGTTTTGGATTTTTAAAACTTGGACGTGTGGCAGGGGGGATTAGGTCACCAGCCGTGCAAAGGTGTAAGTAATAGACATGAATTAAGAGGAGTGTATTTAGTTAGTTTAAATAAGATTCAAAAGAGCGGCAGCTTGGGCGTGTGTCAGGGGGTATGTTACCATCCATGCAAAGGTGTAAGTTATGACAATATTATAAAATCAAACAATGTATATAAATTTAAATCGGAAATGTTATCTTTCTTGTATAAAAAATATTATTGTAGCGCAGTGTGAATTTCATTGTACACTTCATTTTTTGTTGATTTCTATAAAAAAATTTCATCCTTACTAATTGTTTATATATTTTATTAGCTTGCACTATAGTAATTGTAAATATTATTGTATTAATGCTTATGTATGCTTATTGAATGTTCATATTTGTTAACTGTAGTGTCGTGAAAAACTACTATTTTTGCCACAGAGTTTTTCAGTTAAACTGTACTTTGTTCCAAAGGATATGTAGTCCTTGAATAATAAATATTATTATTATTATAAGTTATATTTTTGTGTTGTGGTTGCAACAACCAGATGCTGGGAAACACAGTGACAAGGGAGAAAGGCCAAAAGGGAGAGTGGAAGAGTGTAAAGGTCGAAACAAAAGAAACTCACAGTGCTCTCCTATTCAAATGGCTTTAAAACAACAAAGGAGAACAGTGAATTAAAAAAAAAACATTCTCACCAAGGAGCTATTTTTAGACTAAGACACTTACCCCCTGCGGTTACACACCCATCGCTCGCGGAGTGAGCAGGCTAGCTGCATGCTAGTCAACTTCTGAATCAAGCAAAATACACCTGGTAGGCAACGCTAGTGGAAAGGGAGAACTTAGCCGACGCGGTTGAACGCAACGGATCGAGAGGAAAGACGGGTGGAGAGGGAGACATTTTCGGTGAAATGGATACGGATCGGAGAGACGAGAGGGGATGTGACGGGACGGAATGCCACGAGTGGGTGGAAGGGAAGGATAACACTGCCAGATAGAGGGAAGAGGCGAGAGATCACGGGAGAGGAGAGGGTGAAGGAATAGGGGATGACAGATAGGAGAAGGAGGCAAGGGGCGGCGAGGGAACGGCGGCAAAAGCGTCCTCACACGGACGGATCCACGCGTCTGTTCAACGCACGACAGGAAACGAATAATGTTTCCACACTCGCCTTATTTCGGACGAAAGAAATTCTCTTTTTTCAAAGTTCAGTGTTCAGAAAAGTTCAGTGAATTCTATGATTTAGGTAGTTTGGGCGAAAAAAAATCGTTTTACTTAGAAATCAATGAATTTGGTCTCATTTTAGAGAAAAATACGTATCTCACCTATCCAATGACACCAAAAATTATACCCCTTACCACATTACTTTCCGAGATATTTGCCAGAAAATATCAGCCCTTTTACATGGGAAATGGTACGTGTACCTACTCCAGAGAGACATTATTTACAAAATGAGGTATTTCTAACACTTAGATGTCGTCAAGAAACTAACAATGTGAAATTTGTATATTTTCTCAACTATTTTTGAAAATTAATCATATTGTAACCGCATTAAATTCTTCGGGATCACAAAAAATCTTCCGTTTTGATTTTCAAACGCACCGCGCGAAAAAAATGAGTCAAGTTAAAGACTAATTTAGATATTTTCATTAACTTACCAACCATTTCTGTCATATAAAACTATATTATTGCACCATTAATATGCAATATTTAATTGATATGTCCTACAGCTCGTGAAACTAAAACGTATAATTCAAATATAGTCTCTATTATGACTAAGGAACTACCTCACTCGGACTACCTTAAGGTGGTCGGATCGCAAATCGTGAGTCGTTGAGTGCACAATTTAATAGCATTTCTATGAATCGAAGAAAATTCCTGGGCCACACTTCACTGAAGGCAGTTTGAGTGAGATAGTTCCCCAGTCATAATTGAGATCACATTTGAAATTTACGTTTTGCTTTCACTAGCTGTAATAGCAAATTATTAAATATTGCATCATTATTATTTTTCTTCTTCCTTTGGTTACAATCCTAGGATTGGTTTGAAGCAGCGATTCTCCTCCACTCTTCTCTGTCCTGGGCCAACTCCTTCATCAGGTCGTATGAGGTATTTCCCAGATCTTCCAAAAATCTGCAGGGTGTATTCTAGTCCAGGCCTACCCCTATAGTTCCTCCCTTCCACTGTGTTCTCCAGTGTGTAAGAAAAAATACCCTGAATGTCGGCCGAATGTGGTCGATCTATATCGTTTTCCTTCTTTTAATTGTTTCGAGCAAACACGGCTCCCATATTTTAGCATTATTTACATCATTATATTTGCAGCTTTAAAGCATTATTTATGATGCAATAATATACTTTTATATTAAAGAAATCTTTGGCAACTACATTAAAAATACGTGTTTATTATGACTCATTTTTTAACGTGGTACGTTAAAACACCTTCACAAAGGAAGTCTTTCTCGTAAGTCTGAAAAGTTACTGCGGTGACTCTTCGATTAATTTTTAAAAATAGTTGAAAAACATGTAAAATACATGCCGTCAATTATTTTAAGAGGTCTAGGCGTTGAACATTATTAATTTTTTAATTAATGTCTCTGTGGAGCGTATAATCGTACCATTTCCCATATAAAATGGATGGTATACTATGGCACAACGGGAAGTAGTACCATAAGGGACTGATATTTTGGTATCAATGCGATACCATTCTTTAAAATGAGACCATATTCATTGATTTCTAGGAAAAAATGACATTTCGCTTCAAATGCCTTTAGAAGAAGAAAAACTAAAAGATGACGAATACCAAATAAGAGCGTAAAGGAGTAAAGGAGGAGGGACAAATGAACGCGAGATGCTGGAAGATGAAATTGAAATTAGTTTTTATTGCTCTAGGACCGTTCGTCCCCAAAGAACAAAATCACATTTCATCAAATAAAAATCAGTTGATAACACTATACAGTTGCTAGCTGTGAGCGAAGATGAAACACCTCAAAAACAACAAAGGAGAGAAAAAAAACAGCAGAAATATTATAGATGTTACCATAAGTTGCAACAATAAATATCGTAACAGCATTGTTGACGGCATGTTACCGATTGGCATTATCTGCCGGAGCAACCAGAAGGAAAGACTGCGGTGTTCTCCACTAGCACAAGAAGTTTATTTCCGTGCACACTGACACACAAATTATTTTCAATATGTTTAAAGTTATTACCCACAATTACCCACTCGTGCGAGGTGAGCCGACGCACCTCAAATGCCGCTGGCACACCGACTACTGGGATACAGTGTGACTCCACTCTGAGCGGCCGGGCTACACATCGCCCTCTAGTGGGGAAACGAAATGCAAAACAAAGGAATGGCGGGGGCGCAACTTCAAAAGGCATTTTGAATTCAACAAGCATGTTACATTTACACAAGCGATTAATTACAAATTATAATGTTCATGTCAGTGACATTCAAAAATACCATTCATAATAAGTATGTGATGTATAAATTATAAGTTGAGATTCAATAAAAAAATTATAGCAATAGAAAGGTAACGAGAAAAACAAACAATACACTCGACGCATGTGCACTCGACAAATGACTCATAATGAGTAGGTAAGTAGTGAACAATACATCTTTGATTTAAAGCAACTAATGGTGGAAACGCTTTTTAGATCCTCAGTGATTGAATTCCTAAGTTTCGTCCCTACTACTTGGAAGGAATTATTATGGAAGCAGGTGGTCCGATGAGCGGGGTAATAAATGAAATTGACATCGATTCTGGCTGTAAAAATGGGTTGTTTTAGGCATAGTTTTGAAGAAACTAAAAAGATATTCAGGCTTATTTAGATGAAATAGTACATAGAGGAATGTAATACATAAAGGAATGATGAGTGAAAGAGGAAGGGATAGCCGTGGAAATGGACGGAGATGAAGAGGGAAGAGGCTTGCAGGAGGAGGGTGGGGGAAAGTGGAGAGGGACGAAGCGGGGATGGCAGACACCCCAGCAGACTCCGAACCAGACATTGAAGGAGGGGAGACGGCGGTGGAGTGGGGGTGGGAGATGGGGAAGGAGATGGAGGGGAGGGAGATACGGGTGGGAGGGGGAGAGAAGTAGGGGAGGTGGAGGATCGAACGCCTTGAGTGTGTGTTGGTGTGTGTGTGTGGTGATATGGAGGACGTCGGGAGAAAAGAGTGCATAGCACTCAATCCATACGTAACCGACGCCACACTTACATTTTACAACATCAATATGTAAGATATTATCTCGAGGATAGATTGATAGATAGATATTTATTTAATCAATGTACAAAAGGACTCACAGTCCTACGAGAGTACAATACAAACATTAGAATACCTAAAAATAGTAAGTTCAGTTCCATCCGCAAATAAGAAAAATTGGTCAAAAATTAATTGCACCATCATGGAAACAGAAAAATGATCAAACAAATAATATAAAAACATAATCAACAGGAATCCCGAACCAAAATATTTTCGAGCATGGTATTGGAAGGTTTTGACCGAGATGCAGTTAGTGACTATGGATGGTAAACTCTCCACAAAATGACGGAAAATATCCACAAGGCACCTCTTTGTTCATCAGTTTGGTGTTGAGGGACTCTTCGCATATCTGGATTCCTGAGAGGGCGACTGTGAATGGTGTGAACAAAAGAATGCTTATTGTACTGATAGGAAGGTGTCTTAGTATACATAATCTTTTTTAAGAGTAATACAGCTTGATAATCACGTCTGGGGTTTATCTTCATCCAGTTTAAGGAAGCAAGGTATCCAGAAATGTGGCAATCACGAGGCAGGTCAAGGACAAATCGAGCGCAGGCATTTTGGAGAGGCTAGATACGAGGAAAGGTCGTACAAGTAATAAGACAGCCATTCTTTACCAACGTTTCGGAGCGTAATTCATTCCATCGTCAGGGCTACAAAAAAAAAACATGTACACTGAAGGTCAACCGCAACACATCTCAGAACAACCCAATACATAAAAATAAAAACAAACGGTATATCAAATAAAACAACACTGAAAATTACCAAAGAATCACATTAAGAACCCGAATTCACATCACACTGCCACTGCAATTCTGTCATCATCTTCCCGATCATCCATGACTACCTGGCATAACAAACACCATTAAGCACCACTCCTCTGCCTCTATTCATCGCACAGATGTCTATATGACCTGCCATGCAAAATATATGTCCCCACAAACATCCACATGACCCTGCTTGAAGACTTTCCTCGAGAGACTATCCTACATCATTGGAGGTCGATATAGTGAACAATAATATGAATTTAGGTTGGACGGAAGAAGTACAGCGAAGAATAGTCCACGTTAAGAAGGCTTCCATGGGAAAAAGACAACTGCTGTGCTCAAAGATGATAGGACTACAACCTAGGAAAGTATGTGAAAGCATTCGTGTGGAGCGTGGCACTCTATGGATCAGTAGAAGGGACCATTGGAAAAGCTGACCAGAGCAGACTAGAAGCCTTCAAGACCCTGGTGCTGGAGGAGGGTACTGAATATCAAATTGTCGGACAAAGTTAGGAACGATGAAGTTTTCAAATGAGTAGAAGAGGAAAGGACCACAAGAAACACCACACAGAAAAGAAAGACCGTATGGATTGTACACTCTCTAAAGCCCAATGGACCTCTGAAGGACATAATTAAAGGTAAAATAGATGAAAGGTCTCCATTGTGGGACTCACCAAGTATGATAGTTTACTGAGAAAAGTTAATTCATATATAGTAATTAATGAAAATGCTATGAACGTTTCATCGCTAAACTACCTTTTTAAACGGGATTTTAGAAGATTGTATAATATTTGATGGCGATTATCTCACAAAATTTCCTCCTCTACACACACTGGCTGATAGAACAGTGATGGCGAAGATCTTTCCCTCGTTTGGTCAAAATTGGTAAAAAAAGAGCTAGCCTAACTCGGGTGCCGTGTCACTTATAAAAATACCAATCATTTAGTGATATTTGTTGCTCTAACAAAAAAGTTACATGCTCCATACGAATATTTATTAAAAAGGCGAAGTTTATTGATGTTTAAAAATAAATCATAAAATATAATTTTCGATTTGCAATATTTTTGTTCAATAACAGATAATATCTCCGCACGACTTGATTGCTCTTGGGCGATGACTGTCCATAAACGATGCTCATTACCCATAATTAGGGATGCCACATCGACATCGATGTATCGGAAAAATCGATAGTTTTTGGCCGAGGCATGAAAAACATCGAGTGTTAAAATAATTCAATGAAAATTGACAGAATGTCGAGTACTTTTATAAACATCGAAAAATGGACTACTCCATTTTTATTATTCGATGAGGGATCACTACACCGAAAATCGTCTATCGAAATCGATGTATCGGACTACTCAATCTTTACTGTTCAAGACATCGAAAACATCGAGTAGTAAAATAATCCGATGAATATTGAGTGAGTGGTGAGTACTTCTATAAACATCGAAAAATGGACTACTCGATATGTTTTAGTCGATGTGGCATCACTACCCAAACTGTCCCTTCGTGCCACCTTCGACACTCGCGTCACAGGTTCGCCACCATTGGCGTATAGTACGTGGGGGATTGGGGCGGGTCGCAGGGGATGAAAGCGCACGGGTGGGTTGGGGGAGGTGGGAAATAAGAGAACTTGGAAGGCACACGACTTCTTGAGACTGGATAGCTGGGAAGGGGGGGCGAGGGGGTGGAGGGAGGTCGATGGAGAGAGGGTGGGTTGGAAAAGCCGGGAGAGGTTTCAGACGACCGCTCTCAGCGGAGATGTGAGCACGAGTGTGGTTTCACGTGTGGAGGAAAGGGAATGCACCGATTAAGCCCCGCACACTGAGAGAAAGAGGAGGGGAAGACAGACACTAACCACCCCGCCTGTATCTTTGCATTCACTACGGGGAGCCTCTTTGTTTCAAGCGAATACCTACATAAACAGGGACTAGACAGAGAGTAGAGACGGTTAGGTGAAAGGTCCTTTGCATAGACTACATACACCTGTAAGAGTGTGTGTCTATATATATAGGAGCAATCTCCGTTTTCGGAGACGGGGAAAGGCAATAATCTCTTGGTCTCAAAGGAGAATGACACCGACTCCTCGTCCTTCAGACTGCCTTTTCCCAGCATCATCACTCAACGGATCATCATCAATGGTTTTCAAAGTAAGATAAGTTGATCCCGTAAACGAAGCAATAGTAAGTGCGTGATGTTTCTCATTAGGATTCGTCAGACCTGTATTTAAGGTCGAAGATGAGCCAGTTTATGAATCAGTCTCATTATTAGCGGCTGTAAAATTAATCAAGGCCGATTTATATCTTTTGACTTGTTTTCTAATTAGTTACGCGTTAAAATGAAATATAAAGCATGAGAAACATCTCTTTATTATTTGGTGAAACTATAATCGTGTATCGAAAGAAAAACGGATCGGGTCGTGGGAAACATTGCAGTCATATTTTTATGGTAATTTGCTCGAGATAGTTTCCTAGCCATCATCATCACTGGTCGTTCAATCCTAAGATTGGTTGACTGCAGCCCTCCACCCTTCCCTGTATAATGCTAGTTCCCTTACCTCTTGGTATCTCTTCCTATGTACTTTCCTCTTTATTTGGTCCATGAACTTATTCCCGGCCCTTCCTCTGGGGAATTTTTGCTTTCAATTATGTTCTTTACAAACCCATTGTGTCTCAGGGAGTGTCCAATCTATCTGGTTCTTCTTTTCACGATGGAGTTCCACGTGGTCTTCTTCTCTTCCGCTTTTCTGTACACTATCCGAATAAGAACTACAAAATTTCCCATTTTGGTCTTGTACGCGTGAAATATAATGGTGGACACAATGATAAACCTACCAACAATATCATAGCTACCGCGTACATCGAGCCTTACCGGTATGGTCACCCATTCGGTACAAATTCGTGGCGAGATTACCACAGTAGTTATCATTGATGTTTCTAGTACAAATCGATTTATCAACAACGCTGACCAAAACTCAATACAAAAGCTCCCTAACAGTGATTCCATCGTTACAATATGATAATCTATCGTCATTTCGGGATGGGATGCATACACATCCTTTATATCACCCGGTCGAAAACTGTCGCCATGTATTTAGGGAGATCGGAAATAATAATTTAATATTCATTCATTGGTTTCTTCAAACTAGTTAATTAAGCAGGTCGAAATGGAAAAATAACGACACATAGTCAGCACATCGTTATATTGGCTCACACTATTTACGAACGTTTCATTTCAAAGTAAAATTTTCCCCAAGTGTCTCCACGTTTCTCCTCCCAGCCTCCCCCGCCAAGACATATTTTTCAAGAGTTCAGTTTCGTGCTTGATGACTAACATGATGGCGGGGATCTCGTTCAAGATGATTCCGAAGAGAAGGGGCGTTCGGATACATCGGTATAACATCAGAGACTCACCAGACCAGAAAGCGATGATCCTTTCGCCCGCGTTCGATCATACCGCATCAAAGGAAAAACACTCCAAGAGACGCCTCCACTTTATCGCAGGATTAACAGGGATCAGAGCACAAGTTGTTGAACTCCGGGGTCTTCAAAGTGACAGAATACGAGGCAATGCGCTCTTGAATCGTTTTAGTACCGGAACAATGGAGATTCTTGAATATTTTTCACTTAGATTACCCCGATCACCATGGTTCCCGAGATCATTCACCTTACCCAGTATAAATTATCAAATTATTATATGATTTGGGAAATAAAAATTATGCCTATGATTAGGAAATGATTTTAACATGCAGCATTGAATAATTGAATTGAACACCACAGAATAAATTGAAACTTGATAAATCACTAACTGATTTTACATCATCTTCAAAACATCTCATTTTGATGAATAGTAGGTAATCCTAATGCCCCAAAAATACTTCCCTTTCCTCCCGAGGGGAAATTCCCCGCTCTCTTCGAAACTCGAAAACCCTGGCCGTAGAAGCGTAAATTGTTCAACCAACACTCAAGGTAGTTTGAGCGAGATAGTTCCCCAGTCATGATGGAGACCACATTCGAATTTTACATTTTCAATTCAGCAGCTGTAGGAAGCATGAGTTAAATACAGCATTATTAATAGTGCAGTAATATACGTTTATATGACTGAAATCCTGAATAATCAAATAAAAATATCTACATGCGTCTTAAATTTGACTCATTTTTTTCACGCAACACGTTTATAGGATCACATAAGCCATCACTACGGAATGTTTTAGTGATTATAAAAAATTACTGAAGTAACAATATGATTTATTTTCAAAATAGCTGAGAAAACATACAAACTACACACTTTTAATTTTTGACGAGATGGAGGAGTCCATGTTTAAAAAATAATATATCTCTGGAGAGCATACATGTACCATTTCCCATGTAAATTGGCTCCGATATTTTTCGTCAAAAATATCGGAAATTAGTTCCGTAAGAGACTGATATTTTTTAACCTTTGGAAGGTTAGACATTTTTTCTTTCAAGTGAGAGCAAATTCATTGATTTCTAGGTGAAATTATGTTTCCCTCGAACTACCTGGAATCCTCGAAGACCCTAAACCCTCAAGGTGAAACGTCATCCCAGTATTTCCGAAGAATTTTCGTTGAATGCTGGATTTTGTTACAGAGTATAAACATATAGACTATAGGCTAGCAGCTTTAATCGGATAATTTACATGTTCCTGCATCAATCATACCCTTCCGAGGTATGTTCAATTCTCACAAAGTGCAAAGCTCCACCTGCGACCGAGAAAATTAAAGTATTTTCCTTCTTTGAAAACAGCATTACCACAGGTGTACTCCGCCGTTCCGGGGTGCATTCATCCTCGCGGATGGGGCCGCCTCGGAGCCTGACGCAGCGCAAAAATCCTCGATCTAAACATCCCGGAGCGCCTCGACACTAGTGACGCCCGGCGGAGACCGGTGACGTCAAAAACATCGTCACCGCCACTTAATCACTGACGCCCACAAAAAGACTCGGGGGAGCTTTCACACCCAACCAGTAATAACATTCGGAAGGAGCGCTTGACGTTTTCTTTTTGAACCGGGGCGTGAAAAAAAACGAGAGAAGGCGCGAAGAAAATACTTCCACAATCTGCCACCGGTCTACCTACCCCTTCGCACGCCCGCGGGGCGCCACCTGTCTCGTTCTCACGCACTCCATTGCGTCACTGTGATTCGCCCCCCCCTCCTCACCTTATCTCACTCTCTTCCACAGTGGATATCTGAATGGCCGGTCATATGATTTGTGACGCATGGGGAGCAGAGGGGGAGAAAGTGATCGAGGGGGGGAATGGATAAATAAAACTTATTCACTTCCCCTCCCTCCCCTACCTTCCCTCTCCATCTCACACCACCGCGGCCTCCAACACGCAACTTAAAGGGGTCGACCAAGAGACAAGGGATCGGTTCCAATATTGCATACGCAACGTTGAATTCCCCAATAGATTTTGATCCCTCCTCTCCAATCATCAGGAAGTCTCTCGTCTTCTCATACATGAAAGAAGGAGTCTTTGGAGCAGAAGGCCGTGTACGAAGCAATTTGTTAGTGCAGTGGTCGGCAAACTCATTAGTAAATAATAGAGCCAAATATCAACAGTGCAACGATTGATATTTCTTAATAGAGCCATTTTTTTTAAATTTAACTATAGAGGTCGGTTCACTGTTGTAAACTTAATTAGAGTACTCCTAAGCAGGCCTTTGCTAAAACTTCCGTACGTTCACTGAGGTCGACTCCGCGCAAGTTTCCCATCCACACTCGTACTTATATACTTGTTCCGTCTATCTCTCTATATGTCCAAACCATCTCAACATGCCTTTCTCAATCCTCGACACTACATTTTCTTTTACTCCACAACGTCACCTAAAATTAACTTAACAAAATTTACTTAGGTTTTAAGTCTTAGTTTAGCTGTATGTACATTGAATAAGACTTTATATCATACTTAATAGCGATATTATTTATTGATAAAATTAAGTACGTTCGCGACCGCACATGGTATTTTGTGGAAGAGCCATACTCAAGGGGCCAAAGAGCCACATGTGGCTCACGAGACCAGGTTTGCCGCCCACTGTTTTAGTGTAACTGAGGCATTACAAGAGAAGAGTGCAATTTGTACCCTCACCAAAATATGGCGTTAAGTGTCGAAACCCATATCAGTTTAATAAAAATCATTTGTGAAGTTCACGAATTTTAGAATACCAAGAAAACCTACGGTTTTCCCTTTACGGAGTCACCTGTAAGTGACAGAAGTGTGGCATTTCAAAGGAGAGATATCAATCGTCTTGATCGGGGCGTGAACCGGGATCCCACGATATCGCGAAGATTAAGAGACGAAAAAATCTATGAATGAATACCCGATAGAAGTAGGCTCGAAGAAACATAACCACAATCAAATACGCGCGTTTTAAGTCGTAGGTCTTGCACTGATTTCCCGCACTAAATACAGGTGATTATAATCAAGCTTATTTATAGTCCTTCGTTTTCATCACGACGTAAAAAATGCATTCACAAATTATCGCATTTTGACACGCATTTCAATCATATAAATATCAAAAGGGAAAACTGTGAGTAAAATTTTAGGATTCGAGTTCCGATGAATTTTCGCTAATTTGTGGCTTTGGGACATTTATCATTATTCTCATCTTTCTTTCAAATAACCTTAGAAATTTTTAAATAAGATGAAAGGGTCAAAAATGCATGAAATTGCTGAACCCTAAAAAATGTACTCAGCTTTGGCGATAGCATTAAATAAAAACATGAAATATGGACCCTAGAGATGCTTTTAAAAATGAAGACAGTGGTTTGAAGAGGTCGTGTCAATTTTCTTCTAGTTTTAACGCAGAGCAAAACTGGAGTAAAAAATTGTTTCATAACGTAGCACCTGTAATGATTTTTCCGTAAGGCAAACAGCTTGCTTGGTTGTTCATAGCCATCACTTTTTTGCGCGTTCGAGTTGGACAACTGTTTTTCTTCCACAAAGATAAACAGTTTCAAAGGCAAGAGGAATTTTAAAATACGGAGAACCACATCAATATCCAGAGACAATTTAACCTGGCCGCTTTGTACCATTCGCTGGTCGGATCACAAAGGAAAGAGCTCTGAGACTCCTAGAAAAAATTTCTACTACACTCTGATAATAAGTCAGCGCAACAGGAAGCCATGGAGACAAAACCAAAGCCGCAACTTTCAGAAGAAAACCGCGCTCCATCCAGATGACAATCCAAGACAAGAGGCAGCGGTGCCACGAGAGATATTCCTCGAGCCGCTTTACAACGCCCCGAATCACCGCCGCAGTGAATATATATCGCTCTTGTTCTCCCTGGCGGTGGTGCGAAAGGAGACAGCGGGGGCGGTGTCTAGTAGCAAAACCGGAGAATGCGAGGCGGGTTGGAGAGAGGAAAGAACACAAGTCTCTCACTGCCGTGAAACAAAAAAAATAAGTGCTCGACAGACAGACACGACTATTCAACAGCTTCTCTCCAACTTCCAGCCATTTGGCCGCGATTGAAACGAGAGTGCGGGCACACAAAAAAAACGTACGACTAGGAATACCCAAAGGATGGAGAGTCTGGCGGAATTGTTACTCCGCCGGGTCGATTTGCAAAGCAAAGGGTATGATGGGAGATGGGATCGCAAAAGGCTGGGACGGAAGGAAACGAGTGAAGCCGCAGCGCGACGGGGACTTCTAAAAGGCTTGAAGCGCGCGAAAAGGAATAACTCCGACGGAGAATGGCTGTGCATCGCGCTGAACGGGTTTCCCAAGACTCCGAGAGATGTGCGCCCTGCGTACGAAGTGCAAGCGAAAATGCAACCGAGTTATGCTAACGTATGTATGTGCCACGCATCCAGAGGATCGATAATATTGTTCGATTCGGATTTTAATCGAGACAGCTCGAATCCTGAGCACTCGCAGGTTACGAATTCCACAAACACGAAAAATAAACTCAAACACAGTTCGAGATTTTACGCAAATAAAGCCACTTAGTCTATGCATTCGTAGGTTGGCTTCATGAAAGCACAATACATTAATGTATATTTTAAAAAATATTATAACTTCTACATGAAATAGTTTGATAAAAATATCCTCTAAAATTCAATTTGAATGACTCCATTAAAGTTCAAAATAATAAATTGCGCTATCTTTTTACGAGAGAGAGGCATGATTTCGAAAACTCTACTCCTAAGTGGAAAAAAATAGATTACAATGTATCACGGGTTTTTCTCCACATGATATTACTTAGATATTTAGATTTACGTTAAAGATTTAGATAGATGGAGTCCGTAATAAGCGGGATACAAACATGTCGCTCGAATCAAGGAAAATCGCCATCGTATTAAAGGGTATTTCGTTAACCACGCGTCAATGCAAGTCATGGATTACATAGAGGCAGACAACAGGCTTTCGCTTACTATTCTGCCTTCTAGTTAAAATAGCTTAAAATACAGGTAGAGCGACTGACTTAATAAACGCGATGACAGACGAAGTACCTTATTGGAATAGTGGCATAGTCTCAGAATATATGCTAAGTAATTTCCAACTCTGATAATGATATCTCCACATCAAAACCGGCCAGTCTAAATGAAAAAAAATGAGAGACAACTGTCCTCAAGGTAGTCAGAGTGAGATAGTTCCCTAATCATAATAGAGACAATATTCGAATTATACTTTTTAATTTCACCAGCTGTGAGACACATGAATTAAATATTGCATTATTAATGGTGCAATAATATATTATTATACGAATGAAATTTTAAGTAGTAGAATGAAAATATCTAAATAAATCTTTAACTTGACTCATTTATATCATGCGGTACGTTTGAAACTCCATCAAAAGGGAAGGTTTATTGGGATCCCGAGGAATTTACTACAGTGACAACATGATTAATTATCATAAATAGTTAAGGAAACATAAAAACTACACCCTGTTGATATTTAGACGAGATCTAGGTGTTATAAATTCCCCGTTTGTTAAATAAGGTCTCTCTGGAGTGCATACACGTACCATTTCCCAAGTGAAAGGGCTGGTATTTTCGTGCAAATATCTCGGAAAGTAATGTGGTAAGGGGTTGAATTTTTTGTGTCAACGGAAGGGAGACATATTTTTATTTTAAATGAGACCAAATTCATTGATTTCTAGGTAAAATATTTCGCTTAAACTACCTTAATTACATAATCATATCTACAGGATTTCACCGATACACTAAATGATTACTCAGTCATTCCATTCAAAAAAAAAACGATGAAAAACGATAAAGAAACATTTTAGAAGCGGCACACTATTGACTTCGCCAAATGACGTGTGGTGGCTGCAACTGAGCAAATCCTGCATGCGGAAAGGCTCTAAAATGGAGGGAAAAATTCCACTAATCCATTCCAGGACGAAGAGAATAACATTCAGCGAGGGTAAAAACAGTTTTTGCAAGCGCATCGACGTCGAGGAGACGAAATGGATGAGATAAATGGAGCGTCAGGAAATCTAATACGTGGACAAAGCGGCAAGAAGATGGATCCGAACGGGTTCTGAGCAAGCGGAGTGCAAAATGCGTTCACGAAAATGAGATTATCAATACACGAGCGCGGAACTGTAGTGGATGAGCTCTAGCAAAGACCGTTGCAGAATCCTCGAGGCACATGGAGCTCAGCAAATTTTAAACTCGAAGAACAAGAGAACCTAAAATTTCCCGAGAATAGAATACACGACGCGACAATAATTACATCACGCCAAGATACAGAACAAGCGAGTGCACTCGGGTGATCTCGCAACCGGCACAAGTAAAGAAAGCTGCAGTTGCAGTCAAAACCCATATGAAAACGTAAGAAAAATGGACGTATACTATGATGCAACACCTTGGAAATAACGCTATACGGAATTTTTACCAAACTGTAGCAAGTAATAATTCTATAATAGTATTTACATTTTTGTAGAATAAAAAATTGAAATTATCAACGGATTAATAAATATTTCATAGCTATCAATAATTGATGTTGAAAAAATAAATTTCACAAAATCTAAACATTATGTTTTAATATCGTAACCTTTGTACTAATTAAGGTTATTGTTCATTTTTGTTCAGCCAAAATACAGAAATTCCTCAGAGTATCGCGGAAATACTCTGAATTTGATAATACATAAATTGTGATAGCTAGAGATATATGGAACTACCGATGCCTTACCTCAACTTCTCATTAAATACCACTGAATGAAAACGTAGCGGAAACAGTGTATATGGCCGAAGGAATTGGTGACAAATGAAACGCGACACAACGAAAGAGATCGGGAAGGACAACTACGTCACTACAACAAATGCGACCAGCGGAAGCTATGAAGCCTCCTCTTCAAAATAGAGAGACCATGAATAGGTCGATTTGACTCAAATTTAATTTCAAAATGATGGCCCATGCACCTGTTACCTCCGGCTCATAAAAAGAAAGAATACTCCGTCTACGGTATCACTGGAGACTCGGAGAAAAGGCGTAGATGATACGGCTGGTCGTTTTTATTCTCTATTACACAGTGTCTGAAGTCTATCTACACAATTCTCACCAACGAGGAGGATCGGGGAGGGCAGAGTACTTGAATGCGGTGCAGCGAGCTACATTAATTATTCAGACACATGCACGCTCCTCACTGGAGAGCGAATAAACGCATTTCAACTCACTTGAAATTCACAACAAAATAAAATGAGATGTCAGGCGCATCTCACCCACCCGATGGTGGGGAGGAACAGGAGGGGAGATGGGCACTAATCCGATGCAAATGAGCGAATAGAATTCCTAGACAGATATCTCTCAGTCGAAGGAACAGAACTTCAGACCGCCTTGCGAGGCATTCGAGTGCGTAATCCGAATCGTTCTCATGAGGCCAGATGAGGCTAAGTAAGGGGGAGAGAATGAGGGGAGATAGAATGAGAACGGTGAAGGAAGTGGTGACAAATGAAAAACTGCACAACAAAAGCGATGGAGGCGGATAACTATGTCCTTAAAATAAATGCGATCTGCTAAAGCTATCAAGTCTCCTCTCAAAAATAAAAGAGACCGTTAATGTGTTGATTTAACTCGCATAATTGGCAAAAGGACTTAGTTTTTGAACGGCAAAATGGGGCTGCGATTACTTTGCCCCGGGCCACGGTCGAGCTTATCTACGCTCAATCGTTTATTTGGATTTTCCACGCCGGGACCCCTTAAGGAAGTTGTATACCCTGGCCGAAAATTCCCTTTTAGTTCTGGTTTCTGCCGCAGCCAAGGAGAGATATTTGTCTTACCCTCCAGTACCCGCCCCAGGCAACAGTGCCGCAAATAGCACAGTGTAAAAAGCGTTGCAAGGGTTGACGACTGTACTCACTGTGACTTTATCATGCGTACTTTTCAACGTTTTGATGACCCCATTCGGAGTTGACGGATTCTTACTCACAGTGAAAGAATATATTTAAGAAATATACGTCGTACGCGTCAATATTTACAATGAGTGTAATAAATTTTCGCTCTTTGCTGTTTACATAACTATTTCGATCCTGGAGGAAACGTAAATTTATCGAAAATCAGGGGTTTGCTACGAGAACGACGCGAACGTCTATGATTCTTTGCACTAATTGTAAGTAGAAATCCATCAACTCGATGAAGGACACCTTGAAAGTTAATAACATATGACGAACTCTGACGTACGACTGTAGATAAGATCGTGGGAATAAACTAAGGGAAACACACTGCATAACGGAGAGTTTTGAAATGTCATTTTTTCATTCAAACTATATGAGACCAGGACAGCTGCCAATAAGACTTTAAACTGGGTTTTTCGACAGGTATTGCGGCTAGTTTGTGGACATACTCCCTAAAGCCGTGAGTGTCTTCGCTGAAACCCTTATATGCCTGCGTAGTCATTACTATTTCCACCGCGGAAGAAGCATGTATTTGTCGAAAAACAGGCGATCGCTACGATGCGCACGACGTATATTTCTAAAACAATTTGCGTGTAACATAAGTAGGAATTAAAGTCACATTGAACATTCTTGTGAACTCTTGCAACAGATTTGACACTGTGCATTCAGTGGCGCTAGTGTTCGGAGCGGATAACGGAGGGGAAGGCGAAGATCTGGATCTCTCCTGGGTTGCGGTAGTAGCCATAGCTTAAAGGACATTTTCGACAGAGATAATACAGCCCCCTTAACGTAGGGTTACCACACGTCCTCATTTATGCGGACATGTCCGTATTTTCTACTTTTAATGTAGCGTCCTCGAACATTTTTACAAATTCTGCTAATGTCCGCATTTTTTTTTTAATTTTTGGAAAGTACGATCTTTTGATTTTTGTTTGCATCTCGTATCACCAACCAGTTATGCATATTTTTAAATCGATTACTGAATTAGGGTGCTTTCGATTTAGGGGATTTAGGGGCCGGAGGTAGACGGTGATCGCCACGCCGCGGTGCTTCCGATTAAGCTGAATCCAGGGACTGGCATCATTTATGGCGCTACGCGATGAGCTATTTTCTCTATACAAAAACTTAAACGAAATGTTGATAGATGGCACTACTGGTCTACCATGGGTTGGAAATAGTTCATAATTTGGCCACCAGATCGCCCTTTGACATGAGGCAGGGGTTGGGGCGATGGCGGCTGAGGGGAAAGGGGTGAAAATTTAATTTTAGCTACATGAATTGCAAACATAATTATAAATATTTGTGTCAACAAAAGGAACTATCAAAAAAGATTCAGTCCACTGAGGAATACCCATGGGATATGGGCTCAAAAGTGTAGGTATTTGCGATGTGTGTGATACTTTTTATTTTGTTTGTTTCAATTAAGTAATATAGCTATTTGACAGTATAAAACTGAACGGATAACGTTTCATGTAGCAGTCCTAAGAGCGTGTTAATCAATGCCATCGAGGTGTCCTCATTTTGGGGTTTCAAAATATGATAACTCTACCTTAACGCCCCCATCCAAATACGCGACCTCGTCTCCTTGGGGCCGTGTTTTCGCGCGAAACCAAACATTCCCTCGGGGAAATCTTTATTATCATCTCCCCCTCCACCGCTCTCGATCCGATGCACACTGGAAGCATTACGACCACGGAGAGAGAGGAGGAGGAGAGGGAGAGAAGCACACGCGAAGAGAGCGGCGGAACAGGTTTCATTTTAATCCACTCCTCTGCGACAGTGTGCGCGGAGGTGCTCTCGGGCGGGCCACCGTGTGCGGCTCTCCCGCTTCTTTTGTCTTCTTTACCTTTTTTTATCCCCCCTTCCGCTACCCTCTTACAATGGCGAGACGGAGAGCGAACAAGTCGGCATTATTATCGAGACAGCAGGCGATAACGTATGCAAAGGAATCCCCTGCCTGCTAGCCGCAGCTTCTCTTTTTCGCTCCCTTGAAGTGTCTCGGGCTTGCCCGGCTGGGGATACCCAACGCTCCCCCACCCAACCAACACTCCCGAGAGCCGGTTAAAAGCCTTTCCGCCGTCATTATTTCCAGTAACTAAGTATTCGAGCCGGACAAACGACACTTGGGAGGGCCGCGTTTAAAGCCGTGCATACTTGCAAACCAGTGAGAGGGCAGGGGGCGGAGGTAGGAATGGGAGAGTAGAGAGAAAGTTATCGTAATCACAAACTTGATATATAATCGAGTTGGAACTCCGATTTAAAATCAACTAATTGCATACGACAAAGTTGTCATTTATTTTTAGATTTACCACTCAACTTTTCATTTGAACCCAAAGGCGAGTCTACATTAATTTTACGCTATATTTTTTGAATCGACGCGAAAAGCACGTGAAGAGGGAGAGGGAAAAGACAACAAGAAGTAGAACACACAAACGAGGCATGTTGAGAGGAAATCAGCGATTAAAAAAGCAAGAGGGACGCGAAGAAAAGCACAGATTTACCAAATCCCAATGAAAACGGCTTCTAATTAAGATTGTAAATTAAGTACCTTTTTTATTACACATAAATTTTATTTAAGACAACGGGTTTCGACGTGGCACGTCATCATCACGTGACATGGCACCTGATGACCCGGGTCGTCTTAAATAACATTTATGTGGAATAACAAACGTGACACCAAACCGTGACACCTGTTTTAACTTCCATCGGAGAAATCCAAATCGAAAGTAATTTTCCAAAACAAAGTGCGTAAATGAATAAAAAAATATCTGAATCTACATACTACCATTTATGATGTATAGTAAATTCCAAGAAGTCACGCCTGAGACAACTGAGTATTCTAATTAAGAGAAGCTCGAAAAGTAAATAGGATAATTTGGTATCATTAGAGGGATTACAAATTTTATTAATAACGAGTCACCTCATTACATGTAAACCACCGTATGAGGCGGGGTATTGGGACAAGGGACACTTTCTGGAGAGGCGGAAGGGGCTGTAAAATGAGATGACGTGACGAGAAGTGGTACGAGGAGAGGGTCCTGAAAGATAGACCCTTCCCAGCACCCCCCTTACCCAACCATTCCACCTTTCCCTCCTCCGTCATGGATGGATGGTCAATATTTGGCACGCCGCACAGTGGTCAATATGCCCCGAAAGTTGGTCACCATGAGAAATAGTATTCCAATTTTGATAAAAGTTTGCATTCTTATGTATTTGAGTGTGCTAAAACCAAATCCGCAGTCAGGATTGCAAAAAATATATTTTTGCAAACTTTTCGCAAAATTTTTCTCAGTTGAAAAAAGAAAGGCCTTGATGCAATTAGTTGTGCTTTTGAGGTTATATAAAACCAGTCTAGTCGGAGTACGCCAAAAAAATTTTGGGCAAATTATTCGCAATTCCTTTAATCATTATCTGCAATTGTAATTGAGCTGCAATATAAAATGGTGCATGTGTTCAATAATATATAACAAATGAATGTTATGGGAAGTTCACAAAATCATTCATACAGTCGAGTGCAGCATGCTCCAAGCCAAGCTCGTTTTTCGGGACAAAAATCGAACTTTATTTTATTAATAACTATCGAATTAGAGGATTGTAGATGCTATTCTTCAGGCTACTGTTAAGTTTATTAAATTCTTAACAATGTAATGTATCGTTTATTTCAGAATTATCCGGAATTCATTAACTTTTGGTTAGTTGAAGTGCGGATTTTCGCTCAAAAACACCATTATTTTAAACGGCCATGTTTTAAATATATATTTAAAAAATTAAAAATTAAATAATATCAACTTGTAGTACTAACTTTATACTGGAGACTCCATCTGCCATAAATTAATTCTCTTCACCAAGAACAAATTGGCAGCACTTCAAAAATAAGTTTGCTCTTATGGACCCGCGCTCGATGCACTTGTTACCCGTAGGGCGCTCGTTGTCCATGTGAATAGTGTGCGCAAGTGGGTAAATGTTTGCCCAACTGCTGTGACTTTCGACTTTGTAACCTTTCCTCTCACCGATCCAGCAATCAAAATCCTCTATGTAGATACTTTATTTTTCTTACCTTAGCCAGGTTTTGGGGACTTTGGACGACTGTGCGCCGTCTAGCCGGATTTTTGACAAATGAGACAAAAACATCGCGATGGAGTGGAAGAAAGTGAACGCCGTGCACTGGGATGAAGGTGGGAAGAATACTCGCGAGTTTCTAAAATAATCCGCCAATATGACGAAAGAACACAGGGCGGAGATGTTTCAAGACGAAGGTGTGAATGCTGCAATAAACTTGTTTCTTGCGAAAAACCGAGACACCTTTTTAACTTCCAACGGAGAAATCCAAATCGACAGTAATTTTCCAAAACAAAGAGCGTAAAAGAATAAAAAAAATATCTGAATCTACATACTACCCTACGAGCCGCCACATGGGTGTGTGGTGGGGGTGTTAGGACACCAGCCGTGTAAATATGTAAGGCATTAGTTTTTGGGAAGTGAAATGGTGACATATAGTATGGAAAAAAACGAATTTTTGTACCTATCTGTTCGGAAATATATGTTCTGATTTTATAGCTTCTCTCAGATCTAGAGATGTAGTGTGGTGTCAAAATAGTATTCTGTGTGTCGCTCTGAAACACATCTGTTCTGATGTTAGAAAATAAAAACTGCAAATTCCACTTAGAGAAAAATTAGAAAAAAATAGAGGAAAATTTCACATTATTCACCCTGAAACCGTACGGTTTGTTACAACTGTTCTGAATTTCTCAAGTAAACTAAGCCTAGATTACAGCCTCCGAGTCCTAGAAGATTCCCAACCGAAGTCCTCTAAAAGACGAGAAACACTACATATTCGGTCGTAGCAGTTTTTAACGAAGTTTGTAACAATAGTATAGAGCGAGCTGCATTTCTTCTCTGAATCTCTTCAGTAATTTTCTCACTCAGGACGAGGGTGTTTTTATTTTTAACAAAATTCTAACGAATGAACATAGAATCTAATGGCTTCGGGTGTAGCTGCAAGTGTCACCACAAGTTGGAAACGTTTCACCTTTTTTACAGGGGGTTTCTTCAGGGGAAGAAGCGAAGTTGATCATTATTCACTTTCGTACTCAAAGACACATAATTCACGAATTACAATTCTAAGTGCACATTACATTTTTACAGGATCTCATGGCTTACAGACTTTTTCTAATAACAAGGAGGAATTTATTGACATCTGCTACAAAACAAGACTTTCTTCACACACACACCCCAGTTCCGTCACTCTTATTTCCAAAAGGTCCCTTTTGCACAGAGTCCCACCCTTTTTAACCCTTTGAGTGCGGCATGACGTGATATCACGTCATGGTTGTCTTTACGCTGGTACTGATGACGTTATATCACGTCAAGGGTACTGTGAGTGTTCCAGCTTTCACTCGGGAACTTTCACTAGGCCCCCTAGTTAAAGCTGCAACACTCACGGTGCCCTTGACGTGATATCACGTCATCAGCACCTGCTTTAAGACATTCATGACGTGATATCACGTCAAACCGCACTCAAGGGTTAACTCCCACTACAGCAAGGGTCCATCTCTTGACCTCTTCTCTCCAAGGAAATCTATACCACCTCACTAAAACGATACCTTTTACGATAAAATTCATCCCATTAAGGGTTATATGTACCTTGTTTTTACTTTTCAGTTTCTTAAGATAGTTTGAACAAAATATAATTTCACCTAGAAAGGAATGAATTTAGTGTCATTTTAATTAAAAATATCTCACCCTTCGAAGATACGAAATTATCAGGCCCTTACAACACTACTTTCCGAGATATTTGACAAGAAATACCAACCATTTTACATGGAATATGGTACGTGTATGCACTTCAGGCAGACGGCTAAAAAAATGAGGAATTTCTAACATATAGATCTCGTCATAAAATTACCAGTACGTAGTCGGATTTTTTCTACTATTTTTTAAAATAAATCATATTGTCACCACAGCAGTTTCTTCAAAATCACTAAATACCTTCCGTTAGGAAGGAGTATTAAATATACCGCGAGAAAAAAATAAGTCAAGTAAAAGGCTTACATAGATATATTTATTTAATTAATTAGATTTTCAGTCACGTATAAGTATAATATTGCACCATTAATTGTCGGATATTTATTTCATGCTTCCTAAAGCTGCAGACATCAAAATGTACAATCCGAATATGGTCTTCATTATAACTAGAGAACTATCTCGCACAAACTACCTTAAGACATCTCCAACTTAAGAAATGTAATTGGCTCTGATTAATGTATTTAATTTAATTAGACCACTGCAAAAGGCCTAACAGATTTTATTGTGGTATACGCAGATGAGTAGATAAAATAAATGCACTAAACTATAATTGAAAACATTTAGAACATAAGATGTTATTCTTTTCATCAAATATCAACCAAATGTAACTCTTCCTCCCGTTACCTTATGAAAATGGCACCACGTTCGTGGAATTATTAGAAAGTTTATTTTCGGCAGTTTAGCACATGTGGAGAATCAATAACAATATGCTATCCGTTCACGAAAGAAATATGATAGGTACACGCTATATATTTTTCTTTTTTGCACAATAAATGCTGCAAAAACTTGTTTCTTGCAAAAAACTGCAGCATCTGTTTTAACTTCCATCGGATAAAGCCAAATCGAAATTAATTTTTATAAACAAAAAACGTTTTAAGTATAAAAAATAATATAGAACGCGCTAAATTTAAAAAACGCTTCATTAATATTTCTCACTCCGGACTTAGGTAATTTTTTCACATCCTTTTCAGGAGGCTTTTTCACGTGAAGAGGCGTAAGCGTTTGCGTAATTTATTGATTTATTGACCAGATATACTAACCAATCTGAGCAAGGAACAATACATATCAACACAACCGTCGTTAAAAGCTGATTTCATACACAAACCCAATGCATACGTGCACGCAAAAAAAATCTTTTCCGGCCTATAGGGGCTAACACACGATTTCGGGAGTTCATGGAGAACATTGAGCAAAAAAAATTGGAGGAAGGGATTCTTAAACAACTACCGGGATCCGTATACATCAACACGATTCGCCAGGAATGTGTGTAAATACTTATCGGAGAGGCTCGTGCCCCCAGCGGCTTGAGCGCCACCACGTCGTGCGGCCGAGAAAAGAAGCAAAAAACACGCGGAAAGAATGATGCAGCCAAAGTCACGACCGCGACTTTTCCCCTCGAAACGATAAAAAAAATTAAAGCAGACGAAAAATACCGTAAAAAACACAGGAGAAATGAGCGAGTGGCCAATAACGATTCCTTCCTCCACGAGAGACGGGGGAGTTATTTTTAAACCCTTTCCTAAAAGGGGACGGAGGGGTGGGAGATAAACGTTTGTTTGCTCCTCGCAAAGGACTTTCGCCGAAATGCACACACGCACGAAGCTTAAACATTCATTCCGGGTGAGGATTGCGCTCAACAGTGCCGACAATGTCCACAGCCGAGCAACAGAGGGGGAGGACGACCGCTGGGGATTATTCTTATGATGCCGAAAGCTCGACGTAAACAGGATTCCCTGAGGGGCGGGCACACTTTTTTTAATGCGGCTGGAGAGGTAAACGTGAGTCATTGCACATTTTAATAACTTTTCGAGCAAGTTGAAAAACATTTCTCGGACCACATTTCACTCAAGAAGTGCGAATCGTGAGGCGTTGTGTGCACATTATAAAAATTCTTGTACATTTACATCAGCATATATATATTACCCTGCGAGCCACCGCATGGGCGTGCGGCAAGGGGTGTAAGATCACCAGCTGTGTACAGATATAAGGTTTTGGGAGGTGAAATGGTGACATGTATTATGGGACTAGATTTAAAGGAGCTCAGTTTTAATTGTGGTCGATTATTGTGCGCGGAAAGAACGAGTTTTTGTATCTATCTGTGGGGCAATGTATATCTCTAATTATATCACTTCTGTCGGACCTAGAGATGCAGTGAGGCGTCAAGATAAAATTTTCTGTCGCGCTGAAAAATATCAGTTCTCAATTTCTCAAGGAACCTAAGTCTAGCGTGTAGCCTCCGAGTCTCTAGGGGCTCCCACCTTAATTCCTCTAAAAGTTTTGAGACACTATATAGTCGCTCGTTGCAGCTTTTAACGAATCGTGCTGCTTTTCTTTGTATTTTATCGATTTTTTAAATAAATCTTTAAGACCAGGGCCCCAAACGCTCGCGGTGTATCCGAGGTGTGGCCTAACCAGAACGAAGTAGCATCTCTCTTTTACTTTTTCATCCAAGGACCTTCCTATTATACGCTTAACAAAACCTAGTTTCATTTTTTTTCAAGTAATTTCTTCAAGTTGAAAAAATATTCACAAACTATACTTCACTCAACCTATTAATGTGCAGTGAATAACCATACTTGCTGCAATAATAATGACGGTAGAATTACTTTTCCAAATTTTCACCTCAACTCAAGCATTATCATGACTTGGGATTACGGCGCGGAATACGAAATTCAAGCAGTAATCGTAGGAAAATTCGTGTGTATTTAATACGGTCTGGTACCATGATATTTATTAGGAACTAAGGTAATGATATATAACCCATGTTTTTGCGTTTAAGAGAAAACCTGTAAATATCTCATCGCTTTTTTTCGAAATATAACTAAACAGTCATAAGAAAGCAGCATAATTAGCATTAAATTGTCAAGAAACAAAACAGGTAATATGTGTTAATTACGCTCTATTTTAAGAATAATACTAACAAGTACGTGTATGCAAACTTTCACGGAAATTTGTTAAAAATTGAAAATCACTGCAACCACCAGTACTACACGTATAATACACCTGTTTCTTTGGTGGAAATCACCAAGCATGTAGTAAAGTCATTGATGCAATAGGAATACTTAAACATAGTCGCCTGAATATGAGGAATCTCATATCTTGTATTCGCGGCACGGAATCCGAAATTTAAGCGAATGTCACGGCCATGAATGTGATTTTTACTCGACATCATAACGTGGTATTACTTTTTTTCATAAATTATAATAATATTAAAAGCATTATGTCTCCTCTAGGAGAAAATGTGTACACATGCAAGCGAAGTGATCCGAAATATATGCCAAGTGCCAATAGGATACGCGTTACAATAGCACTAATTTGCCAAAAAAACAAAATCGGTTTACGTGCAAACGTGCAAGATTTTTTTAAGCTTTACCAACATTTACATATTGCTAAAAAACACACGTTTGCAAAGTTTTTCGCAAATCGGTAAATGAACAAATATTGCTCCAACAACCTCATGCATTCAATATGGCTGAGGATTGCGTTCAATGTTGCCGACAAAGTCCACAGCCGAGGACTAGAGCAGGCAGGGGGAGGAGATCGTCCGTTGGGAATCATTCCTTTGATGCTGAAAGCTGACCGTAAACAGGGTTCCCGGAGGAACACGCAGGCTTTTGTTAACATAAAAATAGCCCTCGGAAAATATACTCTCCCCTTACTTACGATGCTTGCACTTTACAAGAGGAAAATACGGAGAAGGTTTGCGGAGAAGTTCGACTCCCAAAGGGTGTCTGAGTTACACTGAAAAAAAAAACTTCCGTGAGTCCTTGATTGAAAACGGGCATGCTCATCTTAAAATTTTCGTTCAGTCTCATCAATATCTATACGAGATAATGAGAAAGGCAGAGCTAAGTTCCCTTTCATATTTGCACGTAAGCATTAGCCACGATTAATGAACCAAAAGGAGCTCGCAACAGAAATAAAAGTTAAAAAAAAATACACTACTGATAATTAAGAAAACTGTGGTAGAAAGAGCTGAAATGCGTGACTTAATTAAGATATAAGCCCTTCCAAAAAAGAAGGGAAACACATGAGACTGTTAGCAAGATGGAGGGAACCCGAGTTAATTTCTCAATCCGACTAGTTACTACACTACCTCGGAAAGTTGCAGATGACACAACACAGATAAAATAAGGGACATAAGATACAAGGAGTATCCCCTCAGAGAAACCCTGTATACTTAAAACATATACATTCATCACGTAACTTCTTTCCGGGCTATGCATGGTAAACAGACCGTCATTAATGGCTTTGGGCTCGCGAAACTGGCTTTACTTTTTTCCTCACTGCCCAATCCTGTACAACTGTTTTACTGATACTACTTTCATTCAATGCTGTATTCAGGCTCCCTAGTTTTCACTAATATATATGCCCAGAAAAGAGATTTTTTACGACTATTGGTATCATTACCTTGACTAGCAAAATACTCTTCGCCTTTAGAGCCATTTTGGCTTGATTGTACTTTTTACACTAAAAAAAATCACTTCTCCGTTAGTGCCAGGCATCGGAGTTATTATTTGAAACCGACAACTATTTTTACCGTCCCTTCTCCGGCACATGCAACCACCAAGATATGCACACACTTCGACTAATAGGTTTAAAGTGCTTCCCTATCCATCAATTAAAACAAAACAGAACAAACAAAATGTCAAGTTAAAAGTATAAAAGATATTTATAGAAAGTTCATCATGGAAAACTTTTTGATAAAGATTCCGGTTGCGTCATAAACCTGACGAGGTATCCAATAACATTAAGAATATGCTAAGAGTATTTTTTGTCATTTGGATACTTGACTTTGGATTGACTTCACACCTTTCTCATCAAATAGAATGTTGAACAATTGATACCCAGCAGTAGAGCAGGACTGTAAATTGAAACAAAACAGAAAAACTTTCAGATTCAGGGACTTTTTACTCACAAAAACGCATGGTTTCTGTCCTAACACCTCATTCAGCACGACTTACGGTTGGAATCTCACAGGAAGCAAAGTTGACATGCATGTATACCTTGAAGGATGGCAAAGACCTCGGGATTCATCAAGGTTTGCAATTCCGTGAGAATAACGACGAAAGAAAGTCGCGCGGGCTTATGACTGTCCGCGGGCAGAATTCTCTCGGAATTTTTATCAGTCAGATGCGGTGGAGGTCGCTTTTCAAAATGGACTGAGATCAAAGAAAAACGCAATTACTTAAGATGTGATGAGTCTTGGAAGTAAAAGCCGAGTCTCCGGAGAGAGAGAGAGACAGCAGACTTTTTCATTCCTCAGAAATCGATTTGGACTAAGTTCACGCACACACTTCCTGAAAGAGATTTAGATTTTAGCGTATCACTCTGGCTCCACTATGAAGCTGAGGAAACGTTGCAAATCCTGTCCCCAGACGTAACCTCCTCTCGACACTACAATGAGTCCCAATTGTCAGTTATGGATATAATTTGAAACTATACACTAAATTAAATGCATCTAATTAAGTTCCTCACCAATACTGAGGGTTACACACAATTGTTTCGCTTTCGTAAATAACCCATCAATACGTTATGAAATTTTTATGCCTACGCAAAATCTTGGGGCATTTTTTTGCCTATAGCATCACTATGCATAACTCACAGATTTTGGCGATAATATGAGCAAGCTTTTACTGGAATTAAAGTAAGAGTGTCCTACTTTTCCACAGAATTACTTTGAATTACGACGCGTATCTACGTGTTAAAATATCATTATCAGATACTACTTACCACATTACTCTAGCCTGGACATAGGTACTGTGATAATCATAATTACCAGGTGATAACGTTCAAACACGTGAAGATGGGTCATTATTCATTAATTAAGTTAGTTTGGGCGAGATAGTTCCCCAGTAGTGACGGAGGCCATATTCGGATTTTACGTTTTGATTTCAGCTGCTGTAGGAAGCATAAATTAAATACAGTATTATTAATGATACAATAATATACTTTTATACGACGGAAATTTTAAGTAATTTAATGAAAATATCTCTATATTAATCCTTAAATTGCCTAATTTTTCCTGCGGCACGTTTGAAACTACTTGTCAACGGAAGGTTTTTAATGATCCTGAAAAAAATACTATGGTGACCATGTTATTTACCTTAAAAAATAGTCGAAAACATTAAAAATTACTCAAAATTAATATCTGGAGGAGATCTAGGAGTAATAAATTCCCAATTTTTAAAAAAAGGTCTCTTTGAAGCACATACAAATCTCGAAAGGGCTGGTATTTTCTAGAAACTCTCGGAATGTATTCATGATGAAAAGATAAAAACTGGTTAATTCCATACTCATTTATATAATTCCCGCAACGGGTGAAGTAATTCCCATAACCCAAATCTTTATCAAAAAGTTTAATAAATTAGAGTGGAATTAACCAAGTTTTATCCTTTCATGATGAACATCCAAAACTCCCACAAAGTAATGCCTGAAACAGTCTCGTTTTCTCGGAATATAGCTCGCTAAGGGGGTTGATATTTTAGTACCTTTCGCAGGGTGGGATATTCTACCTTAAAAAAAAACCAAATTCATTGATTTCTAGGCGAAATGACACATTTCGCTCAAACGATCTTGAAGCACTGAAAGAGTACGAAAGTCTTGATGTAATTCCCGTTTTCCCCGCCTTTCCCGTCTCTTGTAAATAGCTGTATGAGTTCCGGGGCACATTAAATGGATAGTCTAAAAGGGATATGAGCGACCATTCCCGTCAGATTGAACGTGGAGGCACGTATTCGACGGTGGACACAATCAGTTCATGCAAATGTGGATCGCAGCGACGTCACCGGGCGCCAATGTCAACGCCGCCGGGGCGGAGGATTGAAGAACCTCCATCATCCGAAGGTGCCATCTGTGCATGTGCAGTCGGACACTCACGTCATCGATCGAAATTACAGCTGCTCTAAAAACCTCCCTCTCTCTCTCTCTCTGAGACGAGGAATATGCAATAGCGATGGGGGAGACGGGAAAAGAAATAGAAGCGCGACGCGCGCGCCGTCTGGAGCGCGGCGGAGCCATTAGCCACGGAGTGAGAATCGAGAGGTCGTAGCTGATCCCGCCTTCGTTTTGTCAGGGAAAATAGTAAGAAAAAACATGGAATAGCAGAATATTACAACGAAAAAACATAAAATTCTTGCGACAGTGAAGGGAATTTGTACACATCGAAATGACGAAATATGCAATTTCCCACCAAAAATTTAACTCCGTCCCAGATTAACAGAAAAAAAATCACCTGAAGATGATGTAAAAACATTGAAATCAGGCTCGGAAGTGAACTTTATAAGAAGGAAAATTGTACGTTTTATTATTTCATTTTTACAATTATGGTCCATATAGTTTGAACGAGATATTTTCCTAGTTATAACGGAGACCATTTTCGAATTACACGTCTTAATTCCAGCGGTTGTTTGGAAAAATGAGGGAAAAATTGTAATAATAATGGTCTAATACGAACCATTTAAAGGAGTGAAATCCTTAGCAATTAAATAAGAATATTTAAATAAGTCTTTAGCTTGCCTCATTTTTTTTACGCGGTACGTTTAAGCCTCCTCGCAACGGAGACTATACTGTTTTTATGCTTACGTTTTGAAGGAATTTTAGTAAAAATTGGTCGATTATTGTTCAACCGAAGAAATAATTACCGTATTTACAACCCAACTGAACATAATATCATATAATTTTATTGTTATACTTATTATGAATACATATAATATATATTATTATACACTAATGTGAGAATTACATATCTATCTATATAGTAGACTACATATTACTATAGTTATTTCAAAAATAGTCGAGAAAACATACAAACTACACACTGTAAATATTTTTTGGAGATATAGGAGTTATCCCTTATAAGTTATAGGAGAAATCCCTAATTTTTGAAATACTGGAGTGCATACAAGAACCATCTCCCACGCAAAATGGCTTGAATTCTGAGGCAAATATCTCGGAAAGCATTAGAGCAGGGGGCTGATAATTTGGTAAAGTAGAAGGGTGAGATATTTTTCTTTAAAATGAGACCAATTTTATCGATTACTAGGTGAAATGATACTTCGCTCAAATTACCTTAACGCAAATGAACTTAAAACTAAAATTTCTATAGCATTCAGAGCTTGATCCCAGTTATTTCCAGCTATTTACTCGTTTGTGCCCACCAAGGATACGGCTAGTGGAGATAGCCATAGTCAAAAACCAAGACTGTAGGAGCCAGTAAAGGAAAATATCTTACTGACTCCAGTGATTCGAATTTGTCTTACCCATCAAACCAATTTTAGTTTCAGATAAGAAGGTATATAGAACGCGTATATTCCTGGCCAATATTGATACGATGTCCTTACAGATGTAATCAGTATACTTATGAAATCATGTGTTATTATGATAAGTTTGGTTGTAAACACCGTAATGTTTTTCTTCGTACGAGCAATAACCCACAAACCTTTGCCAAAATGTTTTTCAAAGCAAAAGTATAATTTCAAGAGCTGCAAACCAATTTTTTGCCGCTATTTTTCAAATCGAGCGCATCTTGCACACGCAACTTTGTTGTTTTCCTTGAAAAATAACTATGTTCCACCAGAAAGCGAGAGCAACAAGAATTGCTGTAGAAATGCAAGCAAGCAATGTAAATACACGCTACCGCAACATGGTGAATGCAATCCTACCCCCATGCTGCTTGCTCGACGGGAATCGCTCGATACTCGGTAAAAACATAATCCCGTTTCGACTCGGCGTCTTTCCAGACATGGCAAATGAAAAAAAAAACACTCTAATCGCTGCCTCTGTCTTCCCCATTAATTCTCCTCTCCCTACTTCAACCATTAACGATTTTCTTCGACGAATGACATCGACGAGCCCGAAGAAAAGACAAGCGGACGGGCGGAGCGGGGAGAGGGACAAGAAAGAATAGTCCCGAGGAGGTGAGGCGGGCGCGAGGAAGCAAGACGGCGAAGGGATGGATGGACGGATGGGTGTAGTAAAAAGGTCGATAAGGGTGGGTTTGCAATTGAGGTCACGGCTCGAGGAAGGATGACAGTTGAGCAACGCGGCGCGACTTTATTGACACACACACACACGAAACGCGATGCACACGGCTTTTTCTCCCTCTCGCCCGCTAAAAAAATATCCAGCGTGCAGCGCTGTCAGCGAACGACGGTGACGCCATCTGCGGTGTGCGCCTGCACATCGGGGAGACGACGACGCGACACCGCCGCCGCTGGTGCTGCCGCGAGCGAAACCCACGGCGAAATGTGAAGACATTTAGACGCCACGCCGGTGGGACGCAACGAAAAAAAAATGAAGGACGAAAAAAAAATGGAGGGAGGTCGCGGGGGACGAGGAATTTTTTTTTCTGCGGTTCCCTCGAAAAAAACGAGAAATCATTGTTTCGTTCGTTTAATATCATAGATTAAATAAGAGAGTGGATGTCTTCTTGACACACGTGAGGGAAGCCCATTATTTTATGCGTAAATGATCCACGTAACATTGTTGTCGCGCGTGAAATTTTTGTAAATCATATCAATATTGCATTCCCATCGATAAATCATTAAAAGCTCCACAAATTCCACAACTAATTAATGTAATCAGCGAATTTAACGCACAACTGACCATCACTCTATAGACGTCCGGCTGGTATATCTATTCGGGACCAGAATGAGACCGGATTAGGCGTATTTATACAAATTAAGTAGATAAGGATTACATGATACTTCAAAAAATAACGTAGCTCAGTCCGCCATAAGCCGAACGGCGACACACTTTCGTTAACGCATACATCAATGAAATGGGAGAACACCGTTCTTCAATTTGGCACAAGATCACGGTAAAACTGTTTGTACAATGGCTTGAAAGAACATTTTTACAATTCCAAACGATTTTTCATCGTAAATAGTAAAACTTCAATCGTAAAAAGGGTTTTAAAAACGACGCGGACATGTGAAAAAAGCTTTTAAAAATCCTAGTTTTTTTTAAACTTTTCCAGATTTCCCAACGCCACTTTCAACTTCCACGACTTTTACCGGTTCTCCCAGTTTTCCAGTTCTGCAGCAACCCTACATAAGCAGAAAAAAAGGACTTCATTAATGTCATTTGAGCGAAATATCAGCTCGCCTATAAAATCGATGAATTTGATCTCATAAAGATATGCCTTACCCTTCCAAATATACCTAAATATCAACCCCGTTTCGCACTGCTTTCCGGGATATTTGCCGAAAATTTTAGGACATTGTACATGGAAAATGGTACGTGTATGCACTCCATAAAGACCTAATTAAAGAAATGAGGATTTTCCTAGATTTCATCAAAAAATGAATTCTTGTACTTCTTATGTCCTCTCGACAATTTTTGAAAATAAATCGCATTGGCACGGTAATAATTTTTTCAGGATCGCAAGAAACCTTCCAATTTGAAGGAGTTTTGAGCGTATCGCGTGAAAAAATGAGTCCAATCAAACACTTATGTGGATATTTTTATTTAATTTCTTAGAATTTCAGTCATATAAAAGATTATCATTGCTAAATTAATAATTTAATATTTAATTCATGATCTCCAAAAACTGCTGAAATTAAAACGTATAGTTGGAACATGGTCTACATCATGACTAGGGAACTATCTCGATCAAACCACCTTAAACATAACGCAGGAAGAAAGCATTTTTCTTGACCCACACAGTCGCGGCGGAACATCCTTAAGCAGAATATTCGACGGTGTGAACGAGGGTAATGAGGTGAGAAGTGCAAAGTTATCGAACGGCAAGTTACTACGGGCGCTGCCGGCTGACGGAGGCGGCGTGAGGTGGGGGTGGAAAGTGCAGAGGCGACGGCCAACGTTAAGGAAGTGGGAGGAGGAGCGATTGGCGAACTTTCAAGGCTCGATGAGGTAAGGGAATGGTGAAAAGGGTTGAGTCTAGGGGAGATAGGAGAGAAAATACATTTTTTAACGTTTATCGACGCTTCTTCTAATCTCACCGTAATGTGTAATGCGTGCACGGCGACGACAAGTCATGATTAGAGTTTGTCTTCGGCTTAAGCATTAAACATTCTCTGTTTACTGAAAATTGGGCCCGTCAACGTTCAAATTAATTCAACTTATTACTTTTGCCTCTTCCATTTTCTTATGTTTCAGATCAATTTTGAGCATTTTGAGTCATATCTCCTTAAACATAATGTCATATTGTCATAAAAGGTTATAGTTCTATGCGTACTAACAAATTTTCAGAAATTGTAAAACAATAACTTGTAATCGATAAAACCAGGTTAAAGTATAAGAGTGGTTTAAAATTACAGTTCATGATTTACGTTGATTATACCCTTTTCAAAAGTCTTGGGGGCTAGGACGCAGGGCTAAAATGTGTGGGAATGAACGAAGACAGAGTTTTCCGTCACTTGACTTTCCCAGAGCCAATCAGGGTACAGTAGGTGCGGCGTAGAGCCTCAAAAATTCAGCCGCTCTCAGACCTCCCTAGGGTGAACTTCGTTATCTTGCCTGCTGTGTTGCCAAACCTATTCACCATAGGGCCCCTCTCATTATTGGTCATAGGGTCTCCCCGGCTGAGTGATGATAACCTCGGCCACGTCGAGCTAGAATACCCCCTCTTGGTGGCTGTTCCCGCCCCCTCTGGCAGCGGAGGCCTTCGAGCAGTTCCGGACTCGCTCGAAAGGCGCCCACCCCCACAAACTTTAGGCCCGCCTCCTAGCCCCCAAGACACTTCAAAAAGAAAATAAGGAAGTGGTAACGGGACACAAGAGGCGGGTAGGGGACAAAAACGAAGTGTCCGCACACTTTACCTCTTTCCAGCTCGACAGATGAAAAACGTGGAGTGTCCGGGGATGCACGAAGGGTACGGGGCTCGCACTGGTTCCGATTAGTGCGCTCGCACAGGCGTCTGGTGCACGCTGCAAGCACCTCGAGTGCCACGTGCAGCGTCTGGAACGATGAGGATAATGGGGGGTGGGGTGGAGGAGAGAAATATAAAGGAGGAAGGGGAGAGGAGGTTGAAGGTGACCAGAGATTCCGGAGGAGGGCGGGCGAGTGGGGCGGTCATGGAAGCTTCAAGACCGCGCGGGTGGGTGGGTTGTGGGCGAGGGGGCGGTGCGTCCAGGAATTTTTGAGGGGAGAATTTTTCGAGGATCCTAAAAATAGGGCGGGTTGTGAGGCATGGGGTGTGTACGCGATGGGGGCGGTGTCCGCACGCGCCGGGATCGAGGCTGGTGGTGCACGAAAATGGGGATATTATCGGATTACGACCGAGGGAAACATTCTTGCGGAGCATGCGCCCCCATTCGCACCCCACGGAAGTAGTCTTCGCAGACAGAGCATTTTTACCACCACACAAGATTCATTCCCTGGATATGGGGAGTATTAAATACTTACAGAGACTAAAATGCCTCGACATAAATCGTTAAAACTGGTTTGGACTCAATTGTTAAATAAAATTTAGTTAAAATCTAAAATAAACGCCGGGAAATCCCAAAAATGATGTGAGCTGAAATACTGACATATCGTATTAGGCAGCGACTTAGGACTAACACACGTAAGAACTTTTCCGCTAGCGCCTTACACTCTTAAAGCATTTCCGTTATTTAGAAAGCGAAAGAGTACATTTGAAAATATGTATCTATAAATATAATTAAAATAAAAAGCACCATATATATTATTACATCAATCTTACTTATGGTAAACTTGTGAAATGAAAAGGTTGTGAAAACTTAAGTTTTGGAATATATTTACCATTTGAGTCAAATGATTAAGAGAGAATCATGTACGCATTTTATTTCTTCTCAAAATGTGGTGTCATAGGATAATGGTGAGCATGAATGCGAGAGAAATCCAATGAGTTCTATAATAACGAGAGGAGAAGAGAGGGGTCGTGAAAGAAAGAAATAATCAGTGTCAACCTATAATTCACAAGGCTCATTTTGCGACACAGCCTCCTTTTGAAGACAACATGGAAGAGAGAATGAACGGGAAAATTTCTATCGAAGACCAAGGGTGAAAACAAAGGATTAAGTTAAGTACAAATATACCAGGCCAATTAAAGGAATTTTAATGCTAAAATAATGGGCCTGCTGATCTAACATGATCCCCAGTCGAACGCAGAGAGAGCGACCGAATTAGATTCCAAAGCCCGGAGAAAGATGAACCCGTCATTCTTCGAAACGTCGCGTCGGAAGAAATTGAGACCCTGACCCAGTGGGACAACCCGAGAAACCCCAAACTCCTAAATTTGACTACATCAAGTATCCTCGAAAACTTGACTGCCAAGTAAGCGGGGTCTGTTAAGAATGGAAGGTACAAGCGCTGTTGATTTGCTAAGTTAGTTCCGCAGTGGAGCGAATGTAAAGCACCCATCATCAAAGGCCATTAGAAAACTCGTTAAAAATAAAGGAGATATGCTATGGTTTTGTCTAAATTAAGTCGAAAGGGAGATTTTCGAGAAAAAAGGAGTATCACGAATTTTTTACCAGTTTTCAAGGGTTACGAGAGTGGGGAGGGGCAGGGCGGCGACCACATGGTGTGGAGGTGATACTCGAGAGAGCGTTCAATGGCGCCGGCGCCTGTGTGCGTCGGCTTTTGTGGCGCTTTCGCGCGGGAAGACTCTTTGATTAAGCGGCCATCAATCACTGCCTTTGCCCCGACTGAATCCCCCACGAGCGGTTAACAGACAGTCACAGAGGAGTAATGGCTCTCCCTCCTAATAGTACACGCGCTAATTATCGGAAAGGGAGCCGATTTCACTTCGTTCTACAGACTCCTCTCTGAATCCAATGGCGGGACCGAGTCATCAATTACGTCAGCGACACGCCTTCCGTAGCAAACAGGAGAGAAATTCGAATGTTTAAGAGATAGAAAAAAGGTTTTCACAGAAGCTTGCCGTAGTTTTTCAATGAAGATCATATACATGACAAAGATAAATCAATGTTAGCTGGTCGAATTATTAACTCTACGGGGCAAAACAAGTAACCACTGTCATAGGAAATGGTTTCAGGCTGTATTACTAGGAACTTTATGATATCTCCAGATTCTGACGATGACAGTGTCGAAACCCGGGCCATTTTAATAGAATCTCAATAAATGGAGTCCACAAAAGCGTCACTTTTTTCCTCGTTAGTTATACGCTGATTGGAGTAAACGGCAAATATTCGACAATGTTTCGGCAAGCGGATGTAGCCAAGCAAGGTAACGTACCCAAGTTAAAGTTTTCTCTTCTCCTTTGTATTTTACTACGGAATTTTCAGCCATATTGTAGTTAAAAAGGATAAAGGAACCTAATCTGAAATATAGCACGTTTAATGACGATAACAGTAGAGAAAAGTCCTTAAAACTTAATTTTTAGCTCTTGTACAAATTCATTTATTCCATAGCTCACTAAGATACAAGGGGAAAACTAGAATGACTTAGAAGACTTACCGAGAGGGACCGAGGATGTAAGCAAGTGCAGTGAAAATAGGATGAAGTAGATAACTGCAGTAACAAAATCCACGGATTAATGACAGGTCATAATAATGACGAAGACGCATGTTAATAGTGTTGATGAGATGAAGTTAGCGAGATGATTTGGGGACAGAGACATCTTCCTCCACGATGGATTATACTACATTGATTAAGAGAAACGTTACGCACTAGTTGCTCCATTTTTGGAGCGAATGCCATTCTCATAAAAATGTCACACAGTCTAACTTTTCGTTAACTTAACAGTCTAAATTAGAGTTTTTGTGCAAGAGGTTGACGTAGCTCCTTTGTCACCTCATAGATAACTTTATAACAACTTTGGCTACAACGTATCAGGCACAGGTAAATTTCAAATGGAACCCGATGCCTTCCACGATCAATTCAAACCGCAGTTTTTCAAACGCAAACGTCTGAAATCATAAATATACTGGCAGTTATTCGAACAATCAGTACTAAATGCAGTGACAGATTGCTTAGGGCTCAATTCTCACGCAATAGTTGATGCATGATACCTGTCAAATAATCAGCATTGGACGTACAGGAGTCCACCGGCATTAAATAGCTCGTGCTGTAGGTTCACGCTAATGAGGGTCGTAGCGCCAATGTTGATAAAAATTACAATCAGAAGCACCTTATGCCGTCCTTATGAGTGAAACCGGCAGTGCAGCGCTGCAAAAATGATTCTGTAGAAGTCACAAAATTACATACATACATACCCATCACGCCGTTCCCTACCGGGGTAGGCACAGTCAAAATGTTTCACTCCTTAATACATAATTGTACACCTAACTCTGCTTCAATAATTTCCTCCATACTGACCTATTCCTGCAAACCTCTTTTGCCTCATTTAACCCCATACACTGCTTCATACACGCCCTCCTGTTTTTAAAACTCCTCATATTCCTCCTCCTAAGAATTTCCTCAACCACGTTATACCACAACTTTCTCGGTCTACCTCTACCTCTCACACCATTCAATCTACTCTTATATATCTGTTTCGTTATTCTACTCTCATTCATTCTCTCAACATGGCCAAACCAACGAAGCACACTCCTTTCGTATAAGTATGTCCATTACTGGAGCATATTACCCACATTCATTAATTACCCACTCATTCCTGACCCATTCCTACTTACTTTTTTTTTACTTTCACAAAATTACTTTTGATTATTTGTTATCAACACGAGTCGATTCCACAAGGTTAAGCCTAGGAGTATTCATTTTACGCCTAACCCATTACGGCAATTAAGACGCACTAAAATTACTATCAAACTTGTTCTACTTGAATGCATATAGTCACAATCGAATCTTCATGACTAATAAAACCAAAGTCCGGTTTTATAATCTCCAGTAAAGAATTTTCTCAGAGCGAAAGTTTATGGTAATAAGTTATCTCATCGATTACATTTGCTTAAACGAAACAACTATTACAGATAATTTTCAAATCTCAACGCTCAGTTAACTTCACGCAACTAAAAAGGCTACATCACTTCTCGGTTCATATTAACCAGACATTATGAAACCGAAGTCGAGAAAAAAAACCAAACTCAGCAATAGTCTTCGAAGTAATCTGAAACATTTTTGAGAAGAAACTGATAATTTACGCGAAATTAAACTTTTCCACATTTTTGCTGTTAATGCGTGACCTGAATCATGCTTTTACTGATATCTCCGCTTCCAAATATCGTACAGCAACGATTTATGTACAGGTACCTCATTTTGAACCTCAGTCTTTTTCCCAGAAAAAATTGCTATTTAGAATTTTTTTAATAGAGTTCCCTATTTTTGTATAATTTTAAAAGTTGAAAAAATTGTTAAACAACAATACTCAAATACTCCCATCTTTTAATTTGCCGAAATTTATTTTTCAGAACCTTTACAATATAACCTAACAATCCTGAAAAAAAATCCCATGGCCATTCATAAACGCGATCATCTCCGCTTCTAATTACAGTCGGTCAACGATTTATGTACACCTCATTTTAAAGCTCTGTCTTTTTCCAAGAAAAAGATTCTATTTAGTATGGATTCCACAGATTTTCCTATATTTGTTCAATATTAAAGGTGAAAAAATTGTAAACTAACAATCTCAAATACTCCATTCAAAAAGAGCCGAAAATGTTTTCAAAACCTGTATACTCCAATTTAAAAATCCTGAAAAAAATCCCACGATCATTAATAAACGCGCGCATATACACTTGCTTGCAAAAATAAATATATCCTCTTCAAATGCCCCTTTCACTACGTACCAAAATCCTCACTGATATTCACACATTTACATACTTATAGACTTATGCATACTTCATTAAAGCACTATCCTTTTCCCCGAAAAATGGATACTATTTGGAATGAATTTTATAGAGTTACCTATATTTGTTTAATTGTAAAGTTGAAAAAATAGTTAAATAAGGCAACTCATATATTTTATCTCAGAATTTGCTGAAAATCTATTTCAAAACCTGTACATTCCACCCTTTAAGTCCTTTAAAAAATCCCATGGCCATACATAAACGCGCGCATGAACACTTGCTTGCACAAGTAAATATGCCCTCTTCCATACACCCCTTTCACATCGATCCAGAATCCTCATATATGCATAAATATTCACATATTCACACACTTATGTATACCTCATATTAATGCTCTTTTGTTTTCCCCGAAAAAAGTTACCATTTAGTTTGGGTATTATAGTTCCCTATTTTTGTTTAATTTTGAAGTTGAAAAATTGTTAAATAAAGTACCCAAATACTCCATCTCAGAATCCGCCGAAAGTTTATTTCCAAACCTGTACACTCCATCCTAACAATCCTGAAAAAAGAACCCCATGGGGATTCTGAACGCGAGCTAAAAAATTTGCTTACACAAAAAATATACCCTCTTCCATACTTCACTTCGAACTTCGCTTCACTTCGAACCAGGATCCTCACATCTCCTCCCATGCACCAAGCATATCCACAGAACAGAGACGGGTGAACGCGTCGGATGCCGAACGACGAGGACGCAAAGGTCTTCCTGTGCGTGCGAGATCACGGGCATTGCTTCCGGGAGTTGGAAAAAGAGGGAAAGAATGACGCCGAACGCGGAAACGTCTCCCATGGACGCTTGAAATGACGTGATTGGACGCCTTCGCGAAATCCGCATCGGCTTGCGGGCTCATCTCGGTCTGCTTGACCGCCTCCGCGAGATTCTCTCTCTCCGGAGTCGTGTCACGAGGCGGGGACAGCAGCAGTCGGGACTGAAGAGGTCTACGGCCCATCCCTTCCATCTGCGGTCGCGAGTGCTCCTGTGGTCAAGTCAACGTTCCTCTCGGTGAAGAGGCATAGATGAATTTTCGACGCGGACGAAACCTGTGGACGTCCTTTCGGATCGGCCTCGTCGACAAGGCGCCCAGGGATGTACGTGAGGAAGAGTCCTGCGGCGAATGAATCAGGCGAGAAGTAGACCATCCAAATGCACGCTTTAAAGTTTTAGGGTGGTCTGAGCGATTTTTGTTCTCGAAGAGATGTACACGAAACTTTGCATTTACATAATACTAACATATATGCTTCATTCATCATCATCCTCAGATTGGTTGACTGCAGTCCTCCACCCTTCCCTGTCTAATTCTAGATCCCTTACCTCCTGGTATCTCTTTCCATGTACTTTCCTCTTTATTTGGTCCATGAACTTATTCCTGGGTCTTCCGCTGGGGACTTTTCCTTCTATTTTACCTTCAATTATGTTCCTCACAAACCCATTGTGTCTCAGTGTGTGTCCAATCTATCTGGTTCATCTTTTCGGTCTGATCAAAGAAGGGGGACGATAAATCATTAGAGTAAATGTAATTTCTTTTTCAACTTAATTATCCATGTTAGTTAAGTACAAGGCGCGTATTTATCAGGAATCAGTCGAAGATCATAGGTAGTTTGTTTGAGGTGTAATACTTAAATATATTGTTACGCGTTTTTTTATATAGGCAAAAGATATTATAATGCCTTTTTGTGCTTAAAGACGTTGACTGTGGTGAAATACAGGGAGCGATATGTCGTCCACTTTAGCAGACCCTAGCAATCGAAGCATAATAGTTATTCGCCAAATAATGGTATATGAGAATTCTTTTATTCATAAGCAAAACCATTTAAGAAATTATATTCCCTTTTAATTTGTTGCATACGGATGGGAAGCATTTTAAAGACGTAATCGACTTCAGTCACCCACAAGAATTATGGACACGGATGGCGCTTTTCGTATGTTTTACGAGACGAATTTTCGAGATTTACGAGAAGTCTCTTCCATCGTTAAAGGGCTATGAAAGCGTCAAGTAAGAATTTCACTTTTCTTGCCTAGGTATCAAGATATCTTGATATCAAGTTAACTCTGCGTTAGCCAAGTTCGAAAACGGCCTTACTCTATGGTTCTATGAAAAGTGAGAATGCATGAGAGAAACGGTTTTTGTGCATTATCACTCGCGCTATCGTGTGTCCGGAGACACCCTCTGCCGCAGGCCCCTGTGGCGTCCGGCAGGGGAGTATGTAGATGTGGATGCAGCGAAGACGCGAAGGGGGATGGGGGGCGGAGGAAGGAGTAGGAGAGCGGAGGGGGCGGAGGTAAGAAGAGGTGATGGGAGGGGGGTTCACTCGGGGAGGTAGACACGCTTGGTCGCCCCCGGTGGGAGGAAGAGGAGGCGGGGGGTGGGGCGAGGAGAGTGGGGGAGGAAGGGGAGTGAAGGCCGCGCTGTGGAGAGGCGGAGGGGTCATAGACCCGGGCCGTACCGGGCGGTAAACCGAAAAAAAGACAGTCGAAGGGAGGAGGTGGGGTCGACGTGGAGAGTTGATGGGGAAGAGGAGCGGGGGGGAAATTGTTGAATAAGTCTGTGGCCGGGTGAAAGGGGAGGGGGGCGTTTGAGGCGGGGGGGGGGCGGGAGAACGGCTCTTCTTCGCGGCCGAGCTTCCTTCACAGAGAGGGAGAGAGGGAGACAATCCCGCCACTTCTATTTACCCCGTGCCCACACTATTCCTCGTGCTTTCGCGTTGATCTAACACGTAAAGCTACTCCACGGACACAAATCACGGAAAGCGGTGTCTGGGACATCAATACGATTCATAGTTTCACCCGCATGTTTGTCGTCACATCTCCCGTTTCCAGAGGCAACATAACTTATGGTACTCATTACAAACTGGAACAAAAAATATTACATCTCAGAAATTACCGCGTCTACTTTGCTGGAAAGCTCAATTGCTAAATACACTTGGCAAAATTCTTCCAAAACCTATCCAAAAAATATCACATGAGAAATCATAAACATGGATCATAAATCCTACAAGGCAATAATATTGTTTAGTGTACAAAAAAGTAAATAATAAACATGCTTGAAAGTAAGATGGATGATGTGAGACCTAACACGTAATGCCACTCCACGGGCAAAAATCACGGAAAGCGGTGTCTGGGACATCATTTCGAGTCATAGTTCCACCCGCGTGTTTGCAAAGCGACGTCACATCTCCCGTTTCCAGAGGCAACATAACTTTTGCTACTCATTACAAACTCGAACAAAAAATATTACATCTCAGAAATTACCGCGTCTACTTTTCCGGTAAGCTCAACCTCTAAATTCATACCTTGGGCAAAATTCTTGCAAAAACCATCCAAAAAATATCACATGAGAAATCATAAACATGGATCATCAATGCTACTATGCAATGATAGTCTTTAGTGTACAAGAAAGTAAATACTAAACATGCTTGAAAGTAAGAAGGATGATGTGGGACCTAACACGTAAAGCCACTCCACGGGCACAAATCACGGAAAGCGGTGTCTGGGACATCATTTCGAGTCATAGTTGGAACCGCGCATTTGTCAATCGACGTCACATCTCCCGTTTCCAGAGGCAAAATAACTTGGGAGACTCATTACAAACTCTTATAAATAAAATTTAAATCTCAGAAATTACCACGTCTAATTTTCCGCAAAGCTCTATATCTTGACACACACCTATTACCAAATTATTGCAAAAACCATCGGAAATATCGCATGATAAATCATAACTTTGTCTCAGTCATAAACCTATCCTTAAGAGGGCTGTATACCACAGCCGACAACGCTTCAAAAGATGCCTACAAGCTTTAATATCAATGCTCCGTTATGAAACTTATAGCAAATCTGTTTGCACCGAACTCATGGATGAGGATTAATATTTACAATAACAATTTTAAATGTTGCCTTCTTGCTGTTTACTTGCTATTTCAACCGCAGAAGAAAATGTAAATGGTCGAAAATGAGGCGATCGCCATGATGCGCAGAGCGTATATTTAAAAAATTCTTTTCACTTTTTTTTCGGCGCGGGAATTTAAGGGTTAATGAAGATGGTGGACTGGCTTTTGCTTCTAGCATTGGCCGGCATAGAAATCACCCTCTCCTTCGACCTCAAGGTTCGTAGAATCCCCGCAACAAATTAAGATGGGTGGCGCACCTATAGCTTGCTGTCATAACGCAGTCTGCGGTGAAATTGGTGAGATGAGCACGTCCACAAAATCGCATGCACGAAAACGTAAGTTCACCCTCTGCTTATAATACGTAGGCCAATTTTAAAAGGCATCATCGACGAAAAAATTGTAAGTCTAAACGGAGCAGAGAATACGGCAAGTCCTGCGTATGACTAACAAGGCGGGTGGGCGTCATAAAATTTTCATTAATTTTTATGCGATTAAGTAGTACTAATCCAACGCCGTACTCCTTATGGACAACTAAAGGAATGTCCAAGAAATTACGGGCAGAAGGAAAAGGACAATTACGAGCCCAATCACGCGAAAATAACCTCATCTTACTCTTGCTCCATATGACATCCTCATCTCACGACGCGAACATATGCTATAGTTGATGCGTGTCCCAATTTAAACTTCACGGGTATGCTACGTGAGGCGAATCGTGAAAAATGCAGAGAAAGGTGTTACACTAACTCTTAAATATATAAAATAAGAGTAAATTTGTAAACAAAGAAAAAGACTCCTACTCACACTTCAGCCACTCTTTCCATTTAATTTAGTAACATCAGGACACTTACCTGCAAAGAAAAAGAAAGCATCGATTAGCAAAAACTGAAAGAATAGCATTTTAGTCATGTAAACAAGTATACCTCTGATTTATACCATGATACAATGTTAATGTTGACGGTCCACCACTCCGAAAATTCAAATTATTAAAAAGCACAAGAAATTGATAGGACAACTATCTTTTGGGGATAGGAGGCAGGCATAAAAATTGTGGTGGCGGGCGCCTTCGGTGGAAGTCCGGAACTGTTCGAGGGCCTCCGTTGCCGAGGGTAGTTCTAGCTTGACGTTACCAAGATAATTATCCCTCATCCGGGTAAACCGCGTGGCCCACAGTAAGAGGGGCCCTTTGGTGATGAGGTTTGGCAACACAGCATGCAGAATCGGTAAGTTCACACAACGGTGGTCTGAGAGAACCTGAATCTTCGAGGCTCTACACCGCGCCTACTGTACACTGATTGGCTTTGGGAAAGTCACGTGACGAGCAACTTTCTGATCGCTCACCCCCACAAATTTTAGTCCTTCCCACTAGCCCCAAGATATTTGAAAAATATCTGATAAACTTAGATCACAACTCATTCCTATGATTCCACAATCATATGATACGCAACAATGTATCACAGGGATGAGTGACAGGCGAAATTCATACGTTGGGAAAGCATTAAAACAGTCATATCGACTCCATCTTCATCCCTATCTTCATTTATCAATTCCTCAGGCTAAAAGATACTATGGATATTCCAATTTTAAGTCATGAAAATGCAGGGAGACCCCATCGGTATATAGTTGGATGACCCACTGCAGGTAGATTGTGGCAAAGAATCGCCACTGTGAAAAATCTAATCGGTGTCCTGCATTAGCTACTAACACTGAGTAAACAACAATGTTCACTTCCAATCTCACCACTAGTTTCGACGTATAAATATCATCGTAAAGACTCATGATACCTCTTGACAATGACGCACATCCGCCCAAAACTATCTTTGATAAAATGCAAAAAGTTAGAGGAAAACTGCCATGTATTCATTACTATGGAGCTATTCCAGCATACTACCCCACGAACTCTATCGGTTATAATATACAATGGAGAGATATGGACATAATTTTTTAGTACTAGTAATGATAAACTCGGGCATATACAACTAATTCAGAATTAAATTTTTAAAAATTGCAGGGCAAGTTGAATTACGATCCACATCTATATACCATTCGGCAAGCCATCTCAGTAGGGGTGGATGGGGCATAGGTTTTTATGGGCAAAATCATGAAGGGGGACGAAATAGAGAACAGGGAATGGGGAGTGAAAAAATGTGGACTGCATGTTAACGTTGCGTACCATGTTAGAGTCACGCTAAGTTTTTGCAATAATCAATAATGGTACGTGGCAAGAAGGAATCGTTGCACCTATCAGTTAGGCAATGTATCGATCGTTTTTAGTGTATCATGCTATCTATGCGTCGTCGCTAATCCATTATAGGTAATATGAAAAGTGAATATTATTCAAGTTACCTAAGGCTAGGCGCTGAGTATTTAGTGGGACCCATTCTCATCCTCCATCTGTGTACCAGTCCATCTGCTCTCCATCTTTGTAACAGTCTATCTGCTCAGTAGCGCAATTTACAAAACAACAACATTGATTTTAAAAGGAAATTCATTTCGCTTCGAATGATATAATGCCAAGAGCACGCAGGAACCCATTAAAGGAGAATGAATACGATGTGTGAATTTATTCTGGATCACCGGAATTTTAATTTAGACTCGGGAGAAATAACGGCGACCTCCACTTCAGGGCGGGACCATATTGCGTAGCAGAGGAGAGGAGGAACGTTAAAACGGCTCCACCCCTTGGAAAGCGGCGGTGAAATTCGCCAGTAGCAGAAAGCACCCCATTTCGCCCTTCACCCCACAGTTACAGCCGGCGTTGATACGCGAAAATACGCATCCTGTTTCAAAACACCAATAGATATCGACAAAATACAGCGGGGTCTATTATGAAATAGCTTCTCTATGCGTCTTCGTCCAATGATCTCTAGCTGTAAGTCCCATTGCATGCAGTATCTTCCGGTATTATTCATTCATTACTGCGGAAGATGCTGCCTCAAATGGTCGCGACAGGTCTAAATCAACAAAAAAAGAGCAGTAGAGTCCGAAAGGTATTTAAGAAGACATACCTCACTAGAAGGGCCCACGAACGAAATCAATAGCGGTGCGCCGGTGGTCGTATTCAATTTTTTCATTAAAGGCCCTTCTTGAACCGAAACCTTCGAATGCTATAACAATTTTCCACTTGGGAATCCGAGTAAAATCGATATACCCATGACCCCCAGAATATTACTTACATAACATTTCATAACAGTTCATTTTTTGATCGATAGTTTATCAAAAAAACCTATGAAAATAATAAAATCTAACGGAGAAGAGAGATAATCACAAGTAGCCCCTATGTCGTTCTTGAAATTTTTCCGTCTGCAATTCCGCTTTAAAAAGATACCGTAAGGTAGTTAGAGCGAAATATCATTTCAACAAGAAACCAATGAATTTGGTCTCATTTCACATAAAAATATCTCAACCTTCCAAATATACCGAAATATCAGCCCCATACCACACTGTTTTCCGAGATATTTTCCACGAAATTCCGGAAATTTTAAATAGAAAGTGTATGCACGCCACAGAGATCTCATTAAAAAAATAGCCATATCTTACACCTATATCACGTCAAAAAATTAAGTGCGTAGTTAGTATGTTTTCTCAACTATTTTTAATATAAATCAAGAAGTTACCGCTGTCATATTTCATGATCGTAAAAACCTCTTCCCATTTGAAGGAGTTTTAAACGTACCGCGAGAAAAACGACTTAGGGGAATCGAGTAAGGTTAAAGACTTATGGGAATATTTTTATGCAATAACTTAGAATGACTGCCGTATAAAAGTATATTATTGCATCATTATTAATGCAACATTTAATTCATGCTTTAAACTTGATGATATTAAAACGTGTAATTGGAATATGACCTGTATTATGACAAGGGAATTATCTCGCTAAAACTACCTTCAATTACATCTGCATCAACATTATACCCGGCGAGCCGCCGCATGGGCGTGTGGCAAGGGGTGTTTATATTTATTTTATAAAGGGGTGTTTACATTTATAAAAAAGAAAACTCTTTTGACATCAAAAAATGTTTCTCTATCGACCCGGAAAGAATTTGTTAAAACTTATGTTTGGAGTGTGTGCACCTATGGCTCAGAAACTTGGACTCTGAGGAAAGAGGAGAGGAAAAGGCTGGAGTCCTTTGAAATGTGGTGCTGGAGAAGACTTATCAAAATATCTTGGACAGAGAGGGTTACCAACCAGGAAGTATTACAAAGGATTGGGGAAGGACAAACGTTTGTTAATTCTATTTGTAAAAAAAGAAACGCTATGATTGGACACCTTCTACGTCACTCAGAGTGGATGACTACTTTAATGGAAGGAGTGGTAGAGGGCCGTGCTGGAAGAGGTAGATCAAGAAAAGAATACCTGGAAGAGATCATAGCGGGGAGAAGGTACATTGATATAAAGAGACTGGCTGTAGAAAGAAGGAATTTGAATGCCCACCAACCTTAGGGTTGAAGAGAATAAGAATAAGATCCTCGGAACTTCGTTTTAACCAGCAGAAAGCCTTAATCAATCACCTCGGACTTAGAAATGTGAGAGAGGAAGCCGAAGACTTGATCGCAAACCCTCAGGGAATTTTTCAATGGTGAATTTTCACGAAAAGTATGCACTCTCTGAAACTCTTATTTTTTTAACTCCACGATAATTACTCTGAAGCTGCGTATTTCTGAAATTGAAGGCCCAGCCTGCCAGATGGTGTTTGAGCCAGGTGTCTGACGTCGTAAGGGAATTCAGCACGGATTTCTTCGGCTCAATAACGGAGGGAGACTCAAAATCAAACACGATGCTACAGCAAGTCTCACGACCACATTCAAACACTGCAAGAAAAGTGATTCAGCAATTTGCACTTACGTCTATTATTACCCTATCAGCCAACTCAGGGGTGGATGGCAGTAAGGCCTAGGACACGAAAGAAAGGAAACAAGGATGGAAGGAAAAAAGTAAGAAATTGTAATGCCAGTAAATTGAGCACATAAAATGGGTGAAAAAATATACCATGATATTAATAAGGAACCATTATAATAATATGAAACGAGTGCCTGCGGGAGTTGCCATTAGGAGAAAATCTATACTAAAAGTGGGTGAAAATATGAGTCAAGTAACTTAAGGTTAAGCGTTAAAATAGCAAACAATCGCTAAGAAGCCAAAACGATAACATGGATTTTTATTTGCTTTTATCTAACCGTATTTCTAATAGGTAAAGAAACATGGGTAACTGGTAAATAGAAACATGGCTATGACAGGATAGACATAAGACTAGACTAAATGCCGAGGGTATGAGTTATCTGAAGAGTGTTTGCGGCAAAAGTAGGATGGATAGGGTCAGGAATGAGTGGGTAATAAATGAATGTGGGTTAGATGCTCCCATGGACATACACGAAAGGAGTGTGCTTCGTTGGTTTGGCCATGTTGAGAGCATGGATGAGATTCGAATAACGAAACAGATATATAAGGTAGGGGTAGGCCGAGAAAGTTGTGGTTTAATGTAGTTGAGGAAATTCTTGGGAGGAGGAATATTAGAAGTCTTAAAAACAGGCGGGCGGGTACGAAGCAGTGTATGGGGGTAAATAAGACAAAAGAGGTTTGCAAGGATAGGTTAGTATGGAGAAAATTATTGAAGAAGAGTTAGGGGTACAAGTATGAATCTATGAGTGAAACTTTGTGACTGTGCCTACCCCGGAAGGGAACGGCGTGATAGGTATGTAGGTATGTATTTCTAATAGGTATACTTACGCATAGCTTCATACAAATCCGTACCCAAACGAAAATCGGTCGAACGAACTTAAGGGAGGTGATTGCGGAGGAAGCTTGCTCTATATGCCAATATAATGGTCGAGAAAGTCCATATTCATGTCTAGAATTTAAATGCGGGGTCAATATAATATCCTTCGTGTCACCCAGTTAATCGCGCGATACGAAATTTCCAAGAAATCTCAGCCTGGTGTGTTTCCCCGAGTTTCACACTGCTGCCAAACTATTTTACCCAAAATCTGTGCTACACAGAGAGTGGACCAAAAAAGTAAGTCAAAAATTTCGAATCGGGTGAGTCTTATTTGGTTTTACGGCGTGATACGAGAATTTTGATACCCTGATCGACCCGATCAGACCACGGGAATAGTCCCGTACGACGCTTGAATAATTAACCTAGTTAACGATAGAAATGAGAGCGATGATGTGATGTCAGGGACCGAAAAATAGGCAATGTCCTTTTTTTATTTTACTTCATTTTATTTAATTCTTTGGAGACACGCACTTGGTTTATTTTCTCCCTCCTTAAATAGACCATTCTGCACACATTCTGTGTTATGAACTTTTCTGTCCGACCGATATTTCGGTCCCTGACACCGCATCATCGCTCTTATTTCTATGATTAACCAGGTTAAATATTCAAGCGCTTTTCGGGACCTTTTCCCGTGGTCCGATCGGGTCGACCCGGGTATCGAAATTCTTGTCTCGCGCCGTAGCACCGAATAAGACTCAACCGATTCGAAAATTTTGACTTCCTTTTTTTGGTCCACACTCTGTGTAGCACAGATTTTGGGTAAAATAGTTTGGCAGCAGTGTGAAACTCGGGGAAACACACCAGGCTGAGATTTCTTGGAAATTTTGTAGTGCGCGATTAACTGGGTGACACGAAGGATATTATATTGACCCCGCAATTAAATTCTAGACATGAATATGGACTTTCTCGACCATTATATTGTTTATAGAGCAACCTTCCTCCGCAATCACCTCCCTTAAGTTCGTTCGACCTATTTTCGTTTGGGTACAGATTTGCTTGAAGCTATGCGTAAGTATACCTATTAGAAATAAATACCTATAACGCCGTTCCCTTCCGGGGTAGGCACAGTCACAAAGTTTCACTCATAAATACATACTTGTACCCCTAACTCTGCTTCGATAATTTCCTCCATTAAAACCTATCCTTGCAAACCAGGTTAAATATTCAAGCGCTTTTCGGGACCTTTTCCCGTGGTCTGATCGGGTCGACCCGGGTATCAAAATTCTTGTCTCGCGCCGTAGCACCGAATAAGACTCACCCGACTCGAAAATTCTGACTTTTACTTTTTTGGTCCGCCCTAACACACAGTCATCGACCTTCCATCGAGGCGTGTGGCCTAAGCGCACAGCACACATCCGACTCAGATCCGTCAGGGCGCGAGGGATGACGAGGACAAATTCCATATAAAATCACCCCTACCGAGTGGAATTATTTCCACAGCAGGAGAGCCAGATTGTAAATTGGGAGGCAGCGGGGCGGGACGCGCGGAAAGATTGAGCAGAAGGCAACAGCGCGATTGAGAAAGAGATACTTCGCCGTCATAAAATCAGATCACTTTATCACCAACATTTTCAGAAGCATGCAGGCCTCGAAATAAAAAGGCCGCCTCACTCGGTGGCCGTACCCACGTCCATAAATATATATACATCTTTTAACATATTCATAGCATTCTCTAGCTGATAGGGTCCGCACCAAGGCGAAATTTTTGAATATCCAAATCTGCCTGAAACATCTCTTTATTAAATCTTACTTGACGCAAGCGACACATCTCATTTCGATGATGGCCGCGCCCCTACTCGGCAACCAAAAGGTCGCGGGTTTGAATCACCTGTTTGGCATGAATGCTTCGTTTTTCTCAGGATGAAGGTCCCAGGTTGGACTGCACTGTACGATGATAGTAGATGAAGAACCTTAAAGCCCCGTCCTAATTCACCTATAGTCTTAAAACTCCCTTTTAGTTCTGTCTTTTAACGCAGCCTAGAATTTGTTATCGCATTCCATTCCATTACCCGCCCCAGGCAACAGCGCCACTGATGGTAGTACAATGTGTTACAAGGGTTCACGGGAATGTTCAATACAACTTTATTTTACGTAACTTTCAACATTGTGATGTTCTTCCAAGTAGTGGAAGGATTGCCACTTACAATAAGTGCATAGACTTTTAGAAATATACATCGTACGCGTCATAGCAAATGCCCGCATTTCAAAAAATACACGTTTCTTCCCTGGTCGAAATGACTTTTATGACTACACATACATACAAGAGTTGCAGCGAAGATACTCAAAGCGTGAAGGAGTGAGTCAACTAACAAGCCACACAACCTATTGAACAACCTAGTTTTAAGTCTCATCGGCAGCTCCCATGGTTTCATATGGTTAGCGTGAAAAAAATTACATTTCAAAACTCTCCATTCTGCAGTATATTTCCCTAATTTATTCTCACGATCTTATCCACCGTCGTACGTCGGATTTCGTGGTATGTTATCAACGTTCAAGGCGTCCCGAGGGACCTGAAGTCAGTACTATATAGTGTTTTTCATACATCTGAGTACAAAGAGTCTTTATCCCTTTAGTGACCGAACCATGGCACAACTGAAACCCTAACTCCATGAGTGTGGATTCCAGGAAGTGATGACACCTCATCGGGCATACTGATTTGGATGGATCAAAGTTGTCTGCACCACGTAAACTGCAGGACTGCAATTGTGGACAACCCTTAGTCATCCACCAAATTCCAAATGTTAATAAACAAAATGATTATTGTAATAATTCGACAAACCATAATCAGGCCTACGTGCCACCTATGATATTTGATCAAAACAAAAGAATGGATTTCAAATAGTAAAAACACAAAAAGAATTCATGAGTATAACGGGCTGCGAGCCATTTTTCAAAATTGAATACTTTGTCTGTATTAAATATTTATACTCTGTACGAGACTAGCGCTGGGTTGGGGCGTTTACGCCTCATTCAACCCAGCCTAAATAAACAAAAGTCAAGTCAGCGAACGGCCAACACCTACGACGGACGACGCGAAACTCCCGGCGAAGTGTTCGGGCGCGGGTCAACCAGACCCCGACGACATGGACCGGCGGAAGGAACCGCATCTTCCTCCTGATGTGTCGAAGCATCGGAAAGGGGAGGAGGGGGCGGGGTAGGCGGGCGGGAAGGGAGTGCGGTGGCTCGCAGCCTTCAAGCACCAACGAGCGGCGAAGAACTTGTCCAGGGTCTTTGGCCCAAAGGCCCCGCCCACAACGCGCGGAAGAGAAGTGAGTCTCCGGGACCTAAGAGCGCAGTTGAAGAAAGCGACGGAATCGCTCCGTACTCTTCCTCGTTGCTCGCAAAAGGCGGAGAGGACGGGACAATTTCGGCCACCTTAAGGTGGCTCTGGCCTTGGGGACTCAAACTCCAGTTTCACTGAAAACTAAATTATATAGAATATTTTACTTGCGTTTAACAAACTGAGATGAAGAAAAATTAGGGTTTCCCCGATTAGATATACTGAAAAATCAGCCTTGAGAGTGGAGATTTTAACATGGGTTTTAATGAAGCCTGTTCAAATTACAGCAGAAAAGCGACTATTTAAACGAGAAATCATATACATGCTTTTGATTTGAACTGTTAACAAGGAGGGAAAAGTTCCGCAAAACTGAATAAACATAAAAAATAGCCATCTCATCGCCTATTATTTAAAGTCATTGGCAACGAATTATACGTTTTGATTTCCGCAGTTGTAGGAAGAATATAGAAGGTAAATTTTGCATTATTAATGATGCAATGATATACATTTGTGTGACTGAAATTCAAGGTAATAAAATAAAGATATCTACGCAAGTCTTTAATTTGACTCATTTGTTCACGCAGTACGTTTCGAACTCCATCACAACGGAAGGCTTTATGCAATTCTGAAAAAAATAACAGAGGTTACTATGATTTATTTTCAAAAATTGTAGAGAAAACGTACAAACTAAACACTGTTAATTTTTTGACGAGATCAACATGTAGGAATCCCTCAATTTTTTTTCAAATAAGATCTGTCTGGAGTGCCAGTGCACACATGTACCATTTCCTGTGTAACAGGGCTGGTATTTTTCTTCAATAATCTCGGACAGTAGTTCTGAGAAGGGGCATATTTTGGAATCTTAGGAAGGGTAAGATATTTTTATTTTAAATGAGACAAAATTCATTGATTTCCATTTGAAACGATATTTCGCTCCACCTGAATGGGTCACGATAACCGCTCCACCCATCTTAATCTTGCCCCATACCACTTCAAAAACGCTTCAGCAAAGATCTATGCGCATTCAGAAGGCGCATCTGCTTCGAAACTAAAAAAAAAATTGCTTGCACATGCCTTTAGAATTAGATTCATATTTATAAACAAGTGTCTTTCTATGTTATGATTTCGACCGCGGAAGAAAAGTTAATTTGTAGAATATCAGGCGTTCTGTATGACGCGAACGACGTTGGTTACTGAACATCTTGGCACTTATTGCAAATTTTAATCCTTCATCGCCATGGGAGACCATCGTATCAATGGATATTGCGCATTCAGTCCTCACAAACTTCTTCGCACATATTTTTAAAAATAGAGTGCTACGTCTCCGCAACCTACTCTTTGATGATGTCTTGTCCTCACTCTCCGGTAATAAACCTGATAATATCTTCCTTAAAACTGATCTTAAACTCATTCATAGCACTCTGAACTCAACCATTGTTGAACCAACCAACGCATGTTAAAATTTAGGTCAAACCTTTTAAGTAAATTCGAAACCGATTTGTTCACAGATGACGTTAGATATATATTGAGAACCCCTGCGTATTATGCTAGGTTTGACCATATCCACAAGATTAGAGAGATAGATTGTCGTACCGATAGATTTAAAATGTCATTTTTCCCGCGTACCATAAGAGAGAACAATAGGCAGCGTAGCAAAGGGATAGGTAGGTGAAATATAGTAAGAGTAGTCTGTAGTGCATGATTCATGTAATAACAACCAATAATCCCTTTCTTATTATGTAGATACTAACCATGTGACCCTATTATCTAGCATGCCTTCATTAAATATCCTAGTTGCATGTCAATAGTGCATGTCTGGTGATCTTCACCCCCTGCCACACACCCTCGTGGTGGCTCGCAGGGTATTACGTAGGTGTAGATTGGCTGCCCCGACCTTGTCTCCTTGATAAATTTCAGAATACCCACCTGACATACCAGGACTCACTTATTGCTCCATATCCCTACTCCCAGATTATCACTTACCAAACGCTCCCTCATATTTAGCCTCTCTTCTCTTGTGAATTCCCTTCCTGAGAACATCCACCCTTTCACCTTATCTTACAGCGTCTCCGCTAACCTAGCCATGTGTCATTCCCAAAAAAAGTAATTTTCACCATCTCCCCATGTTAGATTATTATTTCTAACCTTCTTCTTGTCATGTTTTCACGTTTGTGTCATTTTTTGCCCGTTATACGTTTCTTTAAAATGGCTTCATACCGTAAGTGATCTTTTTCTCGAACAAATAAATAACGTCACAATGAACACACTCGTGAAGCCGAGCAACGAATTTCACCTGCGCAATCAGCGGCGCTGTTGTCCGGGGAGGGAAATTGGCTGGGGAGGCGAAAATTACATGAACAACGGAGAAGCTGGAAGTGAATGGACTGTTTAGGCCGAGGTGCACGACCCGCGTGAACCACTACGTCGCCGCCGGGCCGCCCCCTCTCGCTGCCACGGCAGAACCGCACTCCCCTACCGGCCGCGTCAACCTCCCCTCCCGCAGTTCATTTGCGGTGTTCCCACCATGATATGTTCAAATGTCACTTTATTCATACTCTACGTACTCATAGAGAAACATGTCTTCCGACTGATAGGAACAAAAGAATGTCACCTTGCCGTGCTATTTTTTCTTGCAAATTAAATTTGAAATTAAGAGTGCTCAACGGGAGTGAGAAAATTACGAAGGAAAATATTATTAATCCTTCTAATACAAATGCAATTTTCCCGGAACACTGTTTTAAAGTAGCAAAAGTTCACAGAAAATTGACGAAAAATAAAAAAGTCGTCTAATTCTTTGAGTTATTAGCTTAATACTGCGAAAATTGAAGAAAAATTGTGGATATTCCACAATTCCAATTTACATGGGGCACGTAAATGCACAATTTGATGTATTCACGAACTTGAATTTCGATGTGCATCGAGTAAAAATAGGCACTGAGCCATTATTGTAGCAATAAAGTCGCAAAATATGTCGCCAGAATTTAGACATATTCACGTTCCATCCGCGGTCGTAATAGTTATGAAAATACCCATTTAGGTCTGGCTTCAACCGTAGCCCAGGAGAGATCTTTCCCTTCCCCTCCATTATCCGCCCCAGAGGCATCTACATGCCTTCACAACAATTATCAAGTACCTGATAGTTTATAGTTGTTAGATTTAGATAGAGTAAGAGATAGATAGATTACTTGATAGTTGTTGTGGCGGCATGTAGATGACTCTGATCCGCCCCAGACAACAGCGCCACTGATAGCAGTGTAGCATGCGTTCTAAGGATTCACGAGAATGTTTGATGTGACTATATTATACGCATTTTTCAACACTTTGAATATTCTCCATAGAGTGGAAGGATTTCTTACTTACTATTTTACTTACAGCAAGATATTTACTTACAGCAAGTGCAAAGAATAGTAGAAATATACATCGTACGCGTCATGGCTAATGCCTGATTTTCGAAAAAAATATAAGTTTCCTCCGCGGCCGAAATAGTTATGTAAACATCATAAAGCGAAACGTTACAACACTTACTGTAAATATAAATCTTTTCTCTTGAGCCCTGTGCAACAGATTTGCTTGAAGTAACAGAACAGAGGCGTAAAATTAAAGCTCGTAGGCGTTGCAGAAGCGTTTTCGGCCGCGGTATAGAGCCCCCTCAAGTTATGGCGAACGGGGCCTAAACCTACCGATCCCTTCTCCACTGGAAAGATTGCTTTACGCCGCCCCTCCTAATCGAGCCTTCATCAACTCCTAAAACTCTTCACTCTCGACTAACCTCGCCACTCTTCTTATCTCTCCGTCCGCCTTCGGAGGGGGATCCCTTTACTTCCTCCGATGAACAACCTCCAACTGCTCTTCTTCCACTCCAACAAATCGCGCATCTCTGTCCCTCTCGAAATCCTCAAGACCTCACGTTCCTCATGCGGTCCTCATTATATTCTTCACCCATCCTCTCTACACGCTTCCACCGTGCCCACGACTTTCCACGAGATTTTCATAGAATATGGTGAACTCAACCCGTGATCATTCATTCACTGGTTGTTCAATCCTAAGATTGGTTGACTGCAGCCCTCCACCCTTCCCCAAGGTCCTTATACCAAGGTCCTATTATAGGGTATAAGGACCTTGCTCTTCCCTTTCTAATGTTAGTTTCCTTACCTCCTCGTATCTCTCCCTGTGAACTTTCCTCTTTATTTGGTCCATAAACTTATTCATGGGTCTTCCTCTGGGGACTTTTCCCTCTATTTTACCTTCGATTATGTTCTTCACAAACCCACTGTGCCTCAGGGTGTTTCCAAGCCGTCAGGTTCTTCATTTCTGTGAGGTGTTCCATATCGTCCTTTCCTCTTCTACACTTCAACATTTCTTATTTTTTCCGTCCATTTAATCTTCCGCATCCTCCTCCAGCGCCTGGTTTCGGAGGCTTCTAGTCTTTTCTGGTCAGCTTTTCCAATGGTCCATGTTTCCGATTCATAAAGTGCTACGCTCTTCACGAATGTATGCACATATTGTTTCCTGGTCTGTAGTTCTATCTTCTTTGAGCAAAATCTACTCGTGTATGAAAAGAGAATGAAATTAGGAAAATAGACTGCTGGAGAATCGGGTTTAAAATGCGACCATCTCGTGATCGATGGCTGACCACATCAGCCGCAAATGGCTCCTGAAACTTGGTTAGTCGTGAGGTAGATTTACTAACTTGTTGAATTTCTCTTTATCGCTTGATATGTATTAAAACACAGTATTAATAATGCAATATTTAATTTATATTTCTCACAGTCACAGTGATTTGTATGAATACTTCGACAATGGTCACCATTTTGGCTAGGGAGCCTTCGAAACCTGGTGCTTCAGGAGGATGTTGAAGACAAAATGGACGGACAATATGAGAATTGATGGAATGAGCTGAAGAGTAGAAGATGAAAGGACCGTATGGTAAACCATAAGGAATAAAACAACCAGAAGGATTGGACATACCCTCAGACACAATGGATTGGTAAAGAACATAATTGAAGGAAAAATAGAGGGAAAAGTCCCCAGAGATAAGGACCCAGGAATAAGTTCATGGACCAAATAAAGAAGACAGTACAAAGGGAAATATGCCTGGAGCCAACCGATCTAAGGATTGATCGACCCATGATGATGATGACTAGGATACAACCTCGATCAAATTACCATAAAAACAGGACTTTAATGTTTCCTACGACGCGATACGTGTTTCTTTCGATGCACGATTATAGTTCCACCAGATTATAAAAATAAAGGTTTCACAGATTTTATGCTTCAATTTTAATACGTAACAAATTAGAAAATAAGTAAAATGATATATTGTCCTCGATTAATTTCACGGACGCTAATAATGAGAATGTTTCATAAACTGGTTCATCTCCGACCTTTAATACGGCTCCGACGAGTTCTAATGAGAAACATCACGGAGCAACTGCTTCTTCGTCCCCGGGATAAACTTATCTCACTTTAACGACGCTGGCAGCTTATGATTTGCGACACTTAACATCGAGTCTTGAACGAGCGTTCGGTACCGGTAGCGCCCAGCGTTCTAGCTTACACAGATGTTCGCGGTCTTTCAGACATTGGACAGACACTTTCAGACAAAGCGGCGAGAGATCAACGACCTATCATTAATTGAAGACTGAGCACTTGCCACAGATCGATTGGCAATAGGGAGTAGAACTAAAATAGAAGTTTAGCACCTATTTCTACAGAGGTCATTACTATAGAGATTCTAGAGCTTTAAATGCAGGTCAAGAGACGGACATGCTTTTGATCTTTCGACATCGGAATGATATTTTTTTTTGTATTTTGGATGTAAATTTTCCTCCGTGCAGTCGAGTAATTATAGCACGCAAAGCTCACAGTTTTCCAATATTAAATCTCGTAAAACCATAAGAACTAATTCGAGGCCCATGTTCGTGCCTCAGTGCCGGAGAATATTTTTGTGTCTGGTTTTTTTTTCTGGGACATAACTAGAATATTCTCTGGAGTTCTGGGGGTCTATTCTGTATATCCTCGGAATTTCAGAGTCTCGACCGTGACGAAGTTTTGACGTCAGAGCCACGTAAAATTCAAAGGGGAGCATCAGAAAGTTGAGATTTGTCGGGGAATTCGACGTCACATCCACGGATTTACCGAAGTTCGACCGCGTCGATTCCTTACTGAATAAGGCCCCTGGAGTGGCGATCTCGACGATTCCATGCCCGTATACAAGCCGCTTCTGTCGGCATTCACGGCAATCTATAATAGGAATACTCCAATACAAGGTCTATCCCCAACGACTCAACTTCTTCTCCGCGCTGCCTACACTACACTCTCTCCCATTGACCGCTGTCACTCTATAAACTTTTTTGCCTATTTTGCCTACCCAAAGCAATAACTGAATAGCAATAACAACAACAAAGCATGAGTCAAAAACCTTCAACTTACCCCCCCATATCTCCACTTTCTTCCTTCCTACCCCCTCCTCACAGACGATTCCTCCTTCCTCCACCTCAGGTCGGAGTCTTAGCGTCCCCGCCCCCCTCTCCCTCCCCCCCATTCTCCCCCGTCGTCCTTGAACAGAGACAGAGCACATCCTCCAGACTCCGCCTTGCCTCCTCCCCATGTCTCCTCTCATGCTTCCCCTCCCTCGCACCCCCTCACTCCACCCTCCCGTCCCAACAACACGGCCACCCCACACCCTCGCACAAGAGGCCTTGCACCCTTCCCTGAAGGAGGGGGAGGGGATAAAAGTAACAGCTACAGCTACCTCCATCCCGCCCTCCATACTCCCTCGCCCCTTCCTCAACCTGGCTCCTCGATAACCTCCCCTCTTTTCCTCCCTCCTTCACCCTCTCAATAAAATAAAACCAACTTCTCCCTTGCACGAAACGCGTCCTCTGCCACCCCTTCCTCCCTCTCTCCATTTCCCCGGTGTGGTAACCGAGAGAGAAAGAGATGAAAATTCTCCCCATACAAACAGTTCTCCAGTGTGACTTTTCAATCGGACGCGACGCTCAGGTCTCCTCACAGCGATGGGGACTTATGAAAGCACCGACGTTTATAAGTCAGACCAGCATTTTAACGTAGTTGAATGTTATAAATGCAGCCAATTAGCAAACACGTCAGAGAAATTCACGCTGCTTGAGAAATTCAGTACTGGTGTGTTTCAGTGCAACACAAATCTTAAGTGGTACTGCATTTAAGAAACTAGGCTTTGTTAACCGTATAATAGGAAGGTCCTCGAATGAAAAAGTAAAATAGAGACACTACTTGGCTCTGGTTAGGCCACACCAGGAATACACCGCGAGCATTTGAGACCCTGGTCGTAAAGATTTAACGAAAAAATTCATAAAACAAAGAAATTCTGCGCGCTTTGTTGAAATCAGTTACGAGCAAACATGTATTTTTCACAACTTTTAGAGGGACTAAGGTGGGAGCTCCTAGAAACTCTGAGGCTACGTGCTCGTCGTAGCTTGCTTGAGAAATTCAGAACTGCTGCGTTTCAGAGCGATACAGATAATATTTTCACGACGCCTCACTACATCCCTACCTCTGACAAAAGCGATAAAATAAGAGAGATACACTGCCAAACAGATAAGTACAAACCTCGTTTTTTCCATCCACAATAATACGCCAAAATAAAACCTGAGCTCCACTAAATGCACTCCTATAATACACACCCAATTTATTTTCGGTCTCCTCCAACAATACCAGGCTTCGAAGGCTTCTAGTCAATTTTGGCCATCTTTTCCAATGGTCCATGCTTCTGATGCGTAGAGTGCTACGCTACACACGAATATTTTTACAGACTGTTTCCAGGTTAACAGTCCTATCTTCGTTGAGCACAGCAATGAGGAATGAGCAAAACAGCAGAGGTTGAGTATTATTCGATAACTCTAAGGGAACTGAAAAACAGAAAACGTATTGAGGGAGCTGTATACCTCGGCCGAAAATGCCTTTTCAGGTCTGGTTTCTACTGCAGCCTAGGAGAGATCTTCCCTTTTCCCTTCCATATACCACCCCAAGTTGAATTGATAAATCACATTGAGAGGAGATAAATTAGAGCAATTGGATTCGTTCACCTGACTCTGAAGTACCATCACGTGGGACGGAAGAAATACAACGGATATGTAGTAAGGAATAGCCCAAGCTAAGAAAGCGTTCAAGGTTAAACACAACTGCTGAGTTCAAAGAAGATAGGACTACAAACCAGGAAACAGTATGTAAAGACACTCGCGCTGAGTGTGGATCGGAAGCATGAACCATTGAAAGTTATGCCAGAATAGACTAGAAGATATCGTAACCTAGTATTGGAGAATTCAAACAAAGAGGAAAAAACAGGACGTGAAGAAGTATACAGAAGAGTAGAAGAAGAAAGGATCTTATGGAACACCATTAGGAAAAAGAATCAGATGGATTGGGCACACCCTGAGACAATGGGTTTGTAAAGAACATAGTTGAAGACTAAATGGAGGGAAAAGCCCCCAGAGGAAGACCCAGGAACAAGTTCATGGGCCAAATATAGAGGACAGTACAAAGGGAAAGATATCAGGAGGTAAGGGAACTAGCATTAGATAGAGAAGGGTGGATGGCTGAAGTCAAACAATCTTTGTGAACAAGATAATATTTTTGACTTCCACAATTTATTTAAGAATTACAACCGGTTTCGGCTGTCAAGCCATCTCCAGGTACAACGTCTCTGGCGGCAGTCCTCTGTATATATTACAGAGGATCATGGGAAACAATCAGTTTGGGGGAAGGAGGGAGAAGTGACAATATTATGTTACGATATCTTCCAGTCATATCTGGTATACCTTTAAAAAAAATTGTGGAAATTCACAAATTTTATCTTGTACACCATGACGTCCTTCCACCAAGTGAAAGCTTCCCTTTTCGATACAATAAAAAAATCATAGGATCAAAATGTTAATGATAATGATACGGATTGAAATCGCTTGCGTCCCTTATCTTCTCTTTGTTTACATTTCACTACTTCCGTACGCGTCGCGGCCATCTTGAATTGAGAGTTGCACATTTCCGCTTGCCATCCCTCCGTTCGGAGCGAGTCGACAGGAACACGACGACGATGTTAGGCGGGGAGAAGTGCCGCATTCGACTTGAATCTCCTTCCCCTTGCTACGCGAACACGGGGACGAGGAAGAGAGGGGAAATAAAAACCGAGGTGGAGGGGGGGAGAGGCAATAGGAGGGGAAGTTTGGACGTGTACAAAGGGGCATGGTGGAGTGGAGGATGCAGCGGGGGAGTAACTTTTTCTCCCTCCCCTCTTCTTCTCTACCAGGGCGGAGAGAGAGAAGAGTACGAGGTAGGGATGAGCATCGAAAGGAAACCATCGATATTTGCCATCGATGGTCCATCGGAGTTGCACCATCGATGGTGAGAAAATATCGATTATGAACCATCGATAGCTGACTATCGATGGTTGCACCATCGATAATATGGAAGATATTCTTACATTGATTTCGTGGTCAATGTTGTTCTAAATTACACATCAAAACCATCTACTTTCACACCAAAAAATTTTTATTTAAGTTAACCATAAACGCATCATTTAAAATAGATTCATAAATGCTGACACAATGTCAGTGAGCCAGATAATATTTACAAAATCAGATATTCCACTAATCATATTTTAAGGTGATACTTTGCGAAGTTCTTATGGTTTTTCCGCAGTGAATACACTTCGCGCTTTTATCGGAAAGTTTAGAATAGTGCCTCAAATACGAACTCTTCGGTGGCATCGTGAAATTAACAACACTCAATGGAAACACTCGAGGAAAACATCTATGGTAACCATCGACTAAAACCATCGATAGTGTGATATCATCGAGGACAAACTATCGATGGGGAAACCATCGACCATCGAACGCCAACCATCGATATTTCTGAAACATCGACCATCGATGCTCATCCCTAGTACGAGGTAAGGCGAAGGGAGGTGTGGTTCGAAGACGTACTGTGTACGACGGCCGCCGAACGTCTCATAAAACGACTCCACCTCTATTCTACCATGTCTTCCTTCCTCTCAACCAACCCTCCCTCTCCGACTTGCTTACCTCTTCCCACCTCCTCGCCCCGTTTCCCTCCAAACCCTCTCTCCCTCTCACCCCACCTCCCCTCGTTCAGACCGCCGAGACACGACTCTCCCGAGTCCTGAACGGTCCTTGACTCCGGGTGGAAGGGAACACCCCTTTCACTGACGCCTACAGACTGTGAGACTCTCTGCTCTTTCCTTCCCTTCTCCCTCCTCGACTGTCCTTCCGCTTCACGTCGCCGCAGACTCGGGAGTGACTACACGCTAGGGTAACTCGAAAAATTTGCACGGTGCTTAGGAATGCCAAGTTTTGCAGTGCGCATACTAAAGCAGAAAATGATAAAGTGTGGTGCACAAGCCACACAGCCAAACAATAGCATTGAGCTGCCTCAATACCAAGGATTTATCGCGGGAATTTTGGAATTTTTTTGTGAAGAATTAGTAAATAATCTCACAATTTGATTTGAAAAATCGCAAGTTTCTAAGTGATTTTCAAATTAAAGTAGTTCGAACGAGATAGAGCCGTAATCATAGGTAACGGAGACCATGTTCGAATTACACGTTTTGATTTCTGCAGCTGTAGGAAGCATGAATAAAATACTGAATCATTAATGGCGCAGTAATACTCTTCAATATGACTGAAATTCTAAGTATTACAATAAAACTAACCCCATAAGTCTTCAACTTAACTAATTTTTTTCACGCGGTAATCTTGAAACTCCTTCACTATAGAGGGTTCCTTGTGATCCTGAAAAAATGTCGGCTGTGACAAAATAATTTGTTTGAAAAAATAGTCAAGGAAATATAAAAATTACACACTGAGTTTTTTGGCGAGATCTAGGCGTTAGAAATTCCTAATTTTTTTAAATAATGCCTCTCTGTAGTGCATACATGTACCATTATTCAGGTAAAAGGGCCGGTATTATTCGTCAAAAATCTTAGAAAGTAGTTAGGTACATTTTGGCTGATATTTTTTTGTATCACGGGAAGTATGAGATACGTTTCATTAAACTTAGACCAAATCACTGATTTTCAGGTGAAATGATATGTCGCTCTAACTACCTTAACTCAGAAGATTGTATTGACACGACCCGTGTTTTGACACTTTGTTCCATCTTCAGGTTGATCAAAAGATGACACAATGTGTCGAAACTCGGGTTGCGTCAATAAAATCTGATAAGTGGAGGCAAAATAAGTAGAATTTTATTTCCAAGTTGAGGGCACAAGGCGTTGAAATGATTATCACTTAATTTTATCGAACGATTCGCTAAATTTCCACGTAAAACCCATCAAGTTACAGTCGATTTGATGATCGATTTAAACCCAAAGGTTTCATAGCTGAATAAATATTGAAGAAATAGTATTTCCTTCAAAGCAGTTACGTTAGACGAATGCTAACGACCACATTGGCGGCTATAAACACCAAAGAAACATGTCCTTTGAGCGCAGGAGATAAAAGTATTTTTACTAAAACTTTGAGAAGTACGTGAAAAATAATCAAAAGCATTTAACACATCCGCAGTCTCTTATGTTCGAAAATGGAAAGAGATATGTTTAAGAATACAACCAAAGAAAATCAAGGATGGAATGCCACGGACATATTATAAGTGACGTCTAATTTAAGACTAGGAAGTAGGAATTACATTTTTTAGCTTGTCATACAATGGCGTAAAGGAGAAGGGAATTGGAGGGAAGTGAACTTTCATAGACAAGATTAAAATATGGATCGTATTTAACATTTCTAGCTGTTCTTAAGGATTCAGTTCACGTCAGTTATTTGTCAAATGCAGCACATTCACTTTAAAATCACTACTGAGGTTAAAGGTTACTGTGTATGACCTTTCCCCTTCTCCCCAATTTGTCCTAATCCCTCACCCTTTCCTTCTATTGGTAACATATGAGGGAGTGTGATACCTTTTTTAATCACGTGGTTACGGCGCTCAGACATCGATGCCTGGGTCGTGGTGAAGTTGAATTTTTTGTGGTACGTAAAAGTTACAAGAGTTGGTAATTTATCGCGACTCCTATTTTTTCTTTGTTTGAAAATCACGCGATTAGGAAAAAAAATCACTTTGCGACGAATAATATGACTTTTCTGGGTAATACTATTCGCCTGACAATTACGATGCTCGTATTTTGGTGAATTATTTTTCTGAGGGTATAAATTGAAGTTTATACCCTCAGACGGAACTTCACAATTTCCGTCATTTTCAGAGACGAAGTTCAAAGTTCGGAAAACACTCGAACTCCGTTAACTTCGTCACAAAGTTAACGAAGATGGAGTTTTATTCCGAAATTTATTAGTACTTTCTGTCAACATGAGTCAATTTCCTTCAAGCTATGCCGGTAAATGTGAATTTTGTGCACATGATGATTGAATCAATAAGAAGAAAGTAACGCAGGTCTTACGCGTGATATCACACATTGCCTTGGGCGGAAATCGAGAATGCAAATACACCAATATGGCGAGACTGCGGCAGAAAAAAACTCCCTTTTCATCGATAATTCCTCTCCCCTCCACCCGAGGCTAGCGGGCCTCGCTCTTTCTCCTTAAGTCACGTTGGATGAGTCACGTCTCACTTCCTAAAGCGCTACAGCCTTTGGAAACGACCTCTGTCGGTCCTAACCCCCAGTGGGCATCACGAGAGCTGTCCACCAGAGAAAAAAAATGAAGATCATCGAGGTAAAGTAAACGGCTGCCGAGATATTTTGCCACCGCGAACTTGATTTGTCACACCTACAGGGACAAAAACAAATTAGCACCATCGGAAACGCTCTTTCCAATAATATAGCTTGGAAGGGGTTAAAAGAGGACTTTTTATTTAAAAGAAAAGGTGGAACACACCGTATTTTTAATGTCATCACAATTTTCGCCAACTTCTTACGTGAATAGCCTACTAACTACCAGAGCTTATACCTTAGAAAATGGCTTCAAACATTTGGTCGGCAAATATCTCGAAAAAGATTCGCTTTGAGTGGCCAATATTTGGGTATTTTTGGCCAGATGAGATACTTTTCTTCATCATGAGATGTAATTGATACAAGGAGAGATTTTAATGCTTATAATGAACTCTTTACGGCCTACTTGGCTCTTTCTAATGAGATAGATCTTAAGTAGTCTCTTGAGGTGACTTTTTCACAAAAAAGGGTTGATTATACCGTATTTTTAGTGTTTTCACAACAGTCGTCAACTTCAGACTTGAATGGACGACTAACAAAGCTAACGGTACCATATCAGTTAAAAAATGGTTCCTATTATTTGGCAATTCACGTTAGTTTGGCAAGTCGTCACAAATAGTTAGTTTGGCAATCCATTACAATTTGGCATTGTAATAAATGTGGTAAGGTCCCATTACTTTTTGTAACAAATACTGAGATTATTGATTTGAGTTTTGATTAATTATTGTATTAATGGCACACATACACATGTTTATTAATGAGGAGTCGGAATTAAGGAAGCGAGATTTTGCGTATACAGATATCTATATTGTATCGATATGAATGTCACGTGCTGCCTCCATTTACCCGGTGTGAATGCATGTCAATTGTGACGTTGCCAGTCATACCTGAGCAGTCGTTTGCAAGAGATCTCTGGACAATAAACGAGTACTTAACATGGTTGAAAAATATACCTCGCAAAAAATTGCATTAAGCGGCTGATATTTGGGTATCTACGGAATAACGAGGCATTTTTCTTCCTCATGAGACCTTGTTCGTTGAATACTACAGCTTTTTTCAAGTGCCTTGCGCGCTAGGAGGCCGGACTAAAATTTGTGGGGGCGGGCACCTCTCGTGCGAGTCCGGAACAGTTCAAAGGCCTCCGCTGCCGGGGGACGGGGAACTGCCACCGAGAGGAGGGGGCTCTAGTTCGAGTTCGACGTTGCCGAGATTCTTATCCCTCAGCCGGGGCAACCGCGTGGCCCACAATGAGAGGGGCCCTATGGTGATGAGGTTTGGCAACTCAGCAAGTAGAATCGCGACATTCACACGATGGAATTCCGAGAGCGAGTGCATTTTCGCGGCTCTACGCTACGCCTACAGTTCCCTGAATGGCTCACGAGAGACCACGTGACGAGAAATTTTCTTTTCGCTCACCTCCGCAAATTTTAGTCCAGCCTCCTAGCCCCAAAGACATTTGAAAAAGATAATGGGAGAAATGATATCTCGCTCAAACCACTGAAAAAGAAGTGATGAAGAAGGGTTTACAGAGTGGGGAGGGAGGGCTGTAAGAGCAGAGAACTCCGGCAGCAGGCTACTGGTTCCGACGAGGGGGCGAAAAGACGGGAGGGCTGTGGGTTGCCCAGGGGAGTGGGCTGCGGAACGGAGGTATGGAGAAAGGGGGTGAGAGAGAAGAGGTGTAGCTATGCAAACACCTCGGCAGGAACACTGAAAAGTCGATGAACTACCTTTTTCGCCAACGACGCTTAACGCGCGCGGCCATGAGGCAATGCCTTGCCCTCGACAACACGCCTGACAAACGCAGAGGACTTAGTGCACAGAACGTCTATCGAAGACTTTAGGCCACCACTGGTACACCCCATACATATTCATCCTTAAAGATGAAAAACTTATTTTTCGTTTCAGAGGGTCAAACTGAAAAGGTTTTATTCCACAATCTAATTCAACACACTTTCCGTGGATTCCGTTTATTAACGTATTCAAAAAAATCCCGGAGAACGCGACTGACGCCAACTGACCTTAAAAACTATGTGGAGTGGAAAAGTTGAAAGACCGAAAATGATTCCGTAAAGTTGAAACCTGAGTCGGTTTAAATAAAAAAATGAGGAATTTTACGGTGAAGTTTTTCTTCTTATCGCAATGTGGTTCCACAAGTTAGGTGCTTGCTAATTCAATATATCGTCAACTGACCTATTTAAACATTGCAAGTAACAAATATGTATTCGAAACTGTTTTGATTGAAAAGTCAGTTTGAATGATCAGGTTCGTTCACTTTTAAAATGAAGGTACTGTGTTTTCTGAAAGTACAGAAACTCTGAATATTTAGATGTGTGAAATGAAGAACTAAATCTCTTTCAGGCACGAAGGTGTGATTTTTGTAGGCATTTTTAAAATCAATGAAGTACGCCCCATATACTTTGGATTCTTCGAAAGGCTTAGAAATATTAAGTGCAGACAATTTTAGGTTCAGCGTACAGAGTGTTCTGATCTTCAACCAAATACTTGAGACTCAGAAATCGTGGAAACCTTCAATCCTTGGTAAGAATGGCAAACTTAAAACACAGTAATTTCCATTAACTATTGTGTCCACAATAATTTCTTCACGAAGTAGCGTCATAAAAGATGACCACATGGCAGTATTTTCATCTTTTCTATCATTCCAAGCAGAGCATTAAGTAAAACAAAATGTAAACATATATTTTCAAGGCAAAATTTGAACCCCAAATCTTTCAGTTGCAATGAAGAGGTACTACCAACCTGGTATCCGCGTTTGGCTTGGAATTGGCTCTCTTATAAATCCTATTGATTTAGGCACCAAAGAAACACTATGAGATATACACCTCCAGATTATACGTCTTTCCATAGTATCTCTTCCAGGTGCTCAATGATTAGCCTTTACCAAATTTGGAACGGACCAGGTGGCGAAAAAGTCGTTTTAACATACCACCAAGAAACCTACTTAAGCTTAAGCACTAAAAAATCATGAATCGGCAAAAATATACGAAAAAAATACTAATTGAAGATTGGGACAATTAATTACCTGCTAATCATTGATGAAGCCGAATTCACTCACTTAACACTGGTAACGATAAATGGACAACCAATCATATTTCAGTAAAAAATAGTTTAGGGGAACGACTTAGGGGAACATTCAAGCTTGATAGTGATCTCATCGCACAGTAGCCAACGACAGACGGTTGAATGATTTTTCACTAAGGACACCTTCCCTACTTGCAATTGCGTTGAGTCATAGATGATCTCATTATACGAGAAGAGAGCCAGAGTAATCTATTTTAATTAAAATGCATCGAGTTCAGAGAGATATGCAGAAGGACGTTCAACACTAATATCAAAAATCTAGGATTGACAAAAAGTGGATTTCATCGAAACGAAAACGAATGTAAATGATTAAGCAAGAGTTGAGTAGGAAGGCATAGAATTTACTAAATTATTAATGGTGCAATTAAATACTTTTGTACGACTCAAATTATAATTAATTAAATAAAAATATCTTTAATTTAACTCAACTTTTCATGTGGTACGTTAAAAACTCCTTCACAACTGGCGATTTATGTGACCCTGAAAAAAATGAGTGCGGTGACAGCATGATTTACCTCCAAAAATAGTCCAGAAAACATATGAACTACTCACTTATTTTTTGACGAGATCTGCATAATATAATTTCCTTCTCTTATTTTAAATAAAGTCCCTTTGGATTACATAGCGTACCGTTTCCCAAGCAAGAGGACTTGTCATTTTGTAAAAATTTCAAAAAGTAGTTTGGTTAGGGAATGATGTTATTGTAACCTTTGAAGAGTTTGGTATTTTTCTTAAAAATGAGACAAATATATAATAAAGTAACAATCTCTTTCGGCTTGTATACAATAATAAAGGTGATATGTACTCCAATAGCCGTAACAAAAACCTTTCAGGGATAATAATTAGGGGGAATGGGATCGGTGATTGAAAGTATTAAGGCGTAAATATAGGTGATTGTCTGAATGGGTGTGTTCTTTACGGAGTTAGCTCAGTGGTTTGTGGATTTAGTGGAGCTCAGTTTTTATTGTGGTCGCATAATGTGCGCGGAAAGAACGAGTTTTTGTACACATCTTTTCGGCAGTGTATCTCTCTTATTTTATTGCTTCTGTCAGAGGTAGAAATGTAGTGAGGCGTCATGATAATATTCTCTGTGTCGCTCTGAAAAATATCAATTCTGAATTTCTCAAGCAACCTAAGCCTAGCGTGTAGCTTCCGAGTCTCGAGGGGCTCCCACCTTAATACCTCTAAAAGTTGTGAGACACAATATATACGCTCGTAGCAGTTTTTAACGAAGCGCGCTGCTTTCATTTGTATTTTATTATTTTTTTGGTTAAATCTTTATGAACAGCGTCCCAAATGCTCGCAGCGTATTCGAGGTGTGACCTAAACAGAGCGAAGTAGCATATCTCTTTTACTTTTTCATCCGAGGACCTTCCTATTTTACGCTTAACAAAACCTTGTTTCTTAATGCTGTGCCGCATATGTTTTGTACATATCACATCAATTTATAGGTAAAATGATATTTCGCTCAAACCCCCATAGCTCCTCTCCGCAATCTGCTTCTCAGCCCGGCAACGGCGGAGGGGTAAGAACACCTCGAGGACGCTACGGCCGACCTAGCCTCCTCGCATTCGCCAATTCGAATCAAAAGAGTCCACAAAAACGTCAGGGGGCCACTCCTTCACTCATCTCATCCCGCCACCTCCACCTACTCCCACTTTCACGGCCTCCGCGCAACTTCGCCCGAGAGTAACCTTTTCCAAATCATTTTCCGTTGAGGCTGTCCGGGCTTTGAGTGAACGGGAGATAGAGGAAGGGCGTAGAGAAGACAGAAGGGAAGAGGGACGAAGAAAAAAGCGACGGGGGCAGAGGGGAAAAACGAGGAAGAGAATTCCCTGACTGTGCCCGGGCCTTCAGCGAGGAGAACAATTTATCACCCTCCCCACCGATGTGCTTCGGTGAAGAGGCCTAAGTTACCACGTCCACCTTTAGCCCTGGCATTGAAGGCGCGCCCGCCAACTGACTACGCTAAGATGCGCTTGCTTTTTTTTGCGTATGTGACAGCATAAAAAACCCGTAGTTGAAATATGTCGAAATTGCCACGCAAAAAAAATCAGCCAATTGATAATCATAAGTAATCGTCTCCGGCTTCACTTTGTGGAAATGAGTGATATCCATGATAAAAACAACTATTTTTCAATCCACACAATTTATTTTAAATTCGACCCGGGTTTCAGCAACTTGCAACGTGCCATCATCAGGTCCCGACCTTCGTGCCAACATCAGTTCCTGAAGATGGCACGAAGTTGCTGAAACCCAGGTCGTATTTACCATATATTGTGTGGATTGAAACAAAGTTGTTTTCATAATGGACAATTGATAATCGAACCACGGACCTTCGGTGTCCCGGAACTATACGCGGACCACTTTGCAACCCGTGCTCGTTCCCTTGGAACCGTAAAAACTATCGATAGAATCAGGATGCCTGGGTTGCGTAGCACGTAGTAGCAAAATGCACGTTACCGATTTGGCTTCTTAGCTATTTAAGGGTATTTTAACATGAAACCTTAAGGCACTTGACATAAGTATATTTCGAAATAATTCGATAGCATACATGAATATTTTCTCCTAAACGTGAAAACATACACTTAACATTATAATAATGGCTCGTATTAAATATCAAGGTATCATGCCGAATGAAAACCACGTATTCATTCACAGTTTTTGCTTAAATTTCGAATTCCGCGCCGCACACCAAAATCATAACAATACTTTAAGTGAGGCGAACATTCTTACATACAATTCATGCACGATTTTCATTCAAATATATACGATTTTTCCCAACGAATAAAAATATGTACCCCATTGAAGTGTGGTCCAAAACTTTTTAACGAATACCTTCAAAAGTTGTTGAAATCTCAACTCATCATCACCTGCACTCAACGACTCACGGTTCGCGCTCCAACTGCCTTAACCCTGCGGTTGTGACGTTAATTATTTGGACTTGAGTAGTGACGTCGGTCTCTCGGACCGATAAGTACTTTGGAGTTTTTGAAAAGAAAAAAATCAACCTTTTCTGAATGACCACTAAGCAGCAGCAATTAAACATGAATTTATCAATATTTATTCGACAATTTTCCCACACAAAAGAGATTATACTGGAGCCTTATTTATATTTAGGTTATACTGTAAAATATGTAAACTAAGGCATTGTATTTCTTCATTAGAGCAAAAAACCGTCACAATGTTTTGGTACATTAATAAGAGATTCATTTCGATTATAATTATTGTATATATTTAAGTATTATAACGGAAAAGGAAAATTTTTGTTGAATGTCGGAGAATCTCCTCCTGATTTTCTACACTTTCAGGGGCGAATCACCCTTGAGTGTATCCCTTTTTGCCTCAGCATACGATCTATCCTTCTTCACCCAGTCCATGAAACCTATTCTCTTCCTTTCCCTTCCCCGCTCGCCCCTTACTACATCCTCCAGCTACATATCCTGTCTATCCCGAATTTCATTCAGAAGCTTCCTTTCCTCGCCCACCATCTCAAGCACTTCCTCGTTAGTCTTCCTCTACGTCCACCTCACCTTCTACATAGCTTATTCCAAGCTTACAATGAATTTTTTATTATTTTTTGTTTTGCCTGTCATCATTGTATAATTAATTCGATTTTGTATATTGAGTTTCATCACTGTATTATTAATCTAATTTTTGAATTTCAAAATTGTATTAATTTGAACAAATGTACTTCATTATCTCAGGGGCTAAGAGTAGCCCACGATAATAAACGTTGTTATTATTATTATTACATCCTCCACATCTACATCTCAAATGCCTGCAGCCTATTCTCGTCCTCCTTTCAGAGGGTTCACGTTTCTGCACCACACAACGCTACGCTCCATATCAAGCTCTTCACCAGCCTCTTCGTCACATCCTTACACACAAGGTTCATTTCCATTACCTCAGAAATTATTAATCCACATTTTAAGCTAATCGCCTATTACAAAACATAATAAAAAAGGTGGTATTTTAGGACATGAGTGGTGACGCCCGGTCCGTTGAATAAAGAGTAGCTGTATGTAGCAATATACTTACACGAAGTGATTTTTGGCTCGTATATCTGAGGGCTTTGAAAAGCTGACCAGAAAAGTATAGAAGCCTTCGAAACCTGGTACTGGAGGAGGATGCTGTAGATAAATTGGACAGACAAAATAAAAAATATTTAAGTGTACAGATGAATAGAAGAGGAAAGGACCTTGTGGAACACCATAGAGAAGGGAAGAACAAGATGAATTGGACACACCCTGCGACACAATGATTTGTGAAGAACATAATTGAAGGCAAAATAGAGGGAAAAGCCCCCAGAGGAAGACCAAGGAATAAGCCCATGGACCAAATAAGGAGGAAAGTACATAGGAAGAGTAACCAGGAGGTAAAGGAACTAGCATTAGATAGGGAAGGTTGGAGGGCTGCAGTCAACCAATCCTAGGATTGAAAGACCAATGAATGAATGAATCGGAGAGCCATTATAAAATAGGAAGTAATTGAAGAGCTTTGACGGCAAAATTTCAGGCTTCGTCTGCGACACCAGAAAGATTATAATATTATTATTGTTGTTTCTTTAGTCTGGGTTGGATGAGACGGAACTGTCCCCTCTTTCCCCAACACAGTACATACACAAACACTCATGTCCTGGGCAGAAAATATTCTACCCAGGCGGCGACCCTCGGGTTAGCAGGCAAGGATTTTATCCCGCCGCCACCGGGGCCGATATATTGTCGGTCTGTGAGATCAGGGTCAGGGTGTGTCGGCGTGATCAGGCGTCACCAATCCAGGGTTAAGAAACAGGTAACGTAAATAAAGGTGTGTGTAAGTGTCTTTACTGGAGGAAGAAAAAACCCTTTCGTAAAAATACTGCAACAGGAAAGGTGAGGATGGGAGCTCGCGGGGGGGGGGGGGGGGGGGAGTTTGAGAAGAAAATGTTTGCCCTTTTTAAAGCTGACTAACATCTCCGCAAACAATGTTTGCGCTCTTCCCCTCTTCGCTATCTTCATACCCCTCATCATCGACGCACACCTCTCCCCGTCTCGCCCCCCCTCTCATCCTTTATTGAATTTCCGCAGCAAGGTAGCGAATTAAATTTTCATCTCGCCCGGAAGATTTATCGCACGTGACTCACGGCTTTAATTAAACTCTTCGGGGTTCCGCACACTCATATTCCCTCCCTCCTAGGACGCCACGCCCCCCCCCCCCTTGATGCCCCTCTTCGCCCGCCGTAATTCCGGGGAGCTACACCGGGGTGTGTTTGAGAGACCCCCCCCCTCTCCCACCTTAACATCCCCCGCCCCACGTTCAACCCTTTCTCCCACTTGTCGTATCCTGGGGAATAGCGGGGGCGACGGTGTAAGCCGACGAGAAGGCTGGGGGTAAAGGGGGGTAAACGACCCCTGAAAGAGTGTGCGAGAATGGCAAACGAGAGACGGGCGGATGGGAAGAGAGAACTGGGACACAAACTGAGCAAAAAAAATTACGAAGGTACGCAATAGTACGAAGAGGAGGTTATGCTTTTGGGGAGATTGTGCCGAGCCGGACCGCTTAAGGTAGCTCCGGCTTGACTATATGAGTCAAAACAAAAACTAAGTCACACATTTTCATTTAAATTTCGGCCTAAAAAATCCTATTTACGCTGATAAAATGGGTAACCTATTGAAAACCAAAATTAAGCGACAAAATATGCAGATAACTCCATGAATATATTTTCAATTACCACATTTTCCCAGCCTAAGGAGCCAACTTCAGAGCAATTCGCGTGGAACTAACGCATATCACCTATAATTACGGCAGTTATTCGCTAATAACTTCAACTAATAAGTATTAATATGCTTAAATTTTATTTGAATCCCATTTCTCACGACTTTTGGCTTCCAATAAACAGTTTTCTTTCAAAGCATGAATAGGTATGCATTACGTCCAAGTTGAAAATTTTCCGCTGTAATCTACGTAATCTCCATAAGAGCCCATGTCAAAATCTCCACTTTGAAGGCTGAATTACAGTAACACTAGCTACATTTTCATCTAAGTTAATTAAATGAACTACTAAGATGCTATATTCAAGTTTTCAGAAAACAAGAATATCTGACCCAGAGACCAGAGCCACCTTAAGACGGTTCCACCACGAAAGGACACAAATGTCATTTTTTTCATATCCTGGGTACAAAAGAAAAAATATGTCCACAGTCTGCTGGGAACAACGATATATATTAACTTTTTCCGAGTAAAAAAATTTTGCAATGCCTCGGACGCACATTTCCCGCTATGTTCACCACATTTCACCGCCGTGAATTTATGATTCCCTCATCTGACAGAAGGACTGGGATATGAAGAGGAATGGGAGGATGACCCCACAAGCACGTTCATTTTCACGCCGGGGGAATGAGCGAGGAAAAGTTAGACCGCAGGAATGCTCTCCATTATTCCACAAAATGCGCAGTTCCCATGGCATAAATCGTTTGCCTGGCGTAAAAACTTGTATATACTCTATATCGAACCGAGCACCTTGATGGACAGGTGATGAGTATTTTGCAAGGGAATCAACAACCCCATTTCCTCTTAGAGCAAAGATCCTTCGTACAAAGCAAACTGCTTTTATTCTATTGAATGATTTAAAAATTTTGCGAATCGTATTATGGCAATTTATATTCCGGGAGACGAACAGAACGATTCATGTCGAATTCAACGGGAGATACTAAGAGGGCTGTGAACCACAGCCGAGAATGCTCTTGCAGATGTCTACGCCCTTTAACCTTACGGCTCAATTCTATTAGTTAAAGTAAATGCTTTGAAACAGGAATCGAGAATAAGAACTATTATTTACAGTAAGTGTTGTAACTTTTCACTTTTTGCTGTTTAAATAATTATTTCGACCGCGAAAGAAGCGTAATGTTGTCGTAAATTAGGCGACATCTATGACGCTTGAGAAGCATGTTTCTTAAATAATTTGTACTTGTTGTCAGTAGGAACCATTCAGCTCTATGAAGGATTTTCAAAATGTTGAAAATTACATATAATAAAGCCACATCGGACATTCTCGTGAACCTTAGCTCCGCATTATACACTGGGCCATCAGTGGCGCCGCTGACCTGCGCTGGGTAATGGAAGTGAAGGTGGAGATCTCTCTTAGGCCTCGTTAGAAGACGGAACTAAAGGGGCATTTTAGACTGAGGAATACAGTCTCCTTAAATATGCGTGCATCATAACTAAGAGGTTAATATCATAATTCCAATATACTCATTGTATAAAACAAATATTAATATCATCTCTTGAAAAACTCAACGCTAAGATATAAAAAAAGGAAACTCACCAGCAGGTATTAAATATTCCGAAGACTTCTTCGACTTCGATCGCTTCATATAATTCAAATATTTTATTGCTATTCCAGGTGAGTTATCTACTGTATTGAGGTGAATGTTTTGAAAGGAGATAGCTAATGTGAGACTTCCACAATATTTCGTGATTATTTTCCCGATCAGCGTCGTTTTAGCGGTGTTTTTGAGAAACGTAAGGACGATTTAGTCAACGCAAGTAAAATTGCACGTAATGTAACAGTTACAGAGAAAAACTACTGAGAAAAAATATACGTCGACCGTTATTTTTTCACCGCAGTCGTTCTTTTTTCAGCAACGGAGTTACTGCAATATAAGGCTGAGAGTCGAAAAGTGAGTTCGGGAGAAAACAACTGAAGGAAATGTGCCGACCTTCCCGCGTGCGATTCCAGATATTTTTAGATCGAAGCCAGCGAGTGTGTTTTTTTTTCTCGTCCGTTCATCATGCCATCTACGCGTTCAGTTTGGCGGGGACCCCGTTCGATACACGGCTCCGCCGCCGCGTCCATATCCGGCGGCGAGCCTCGGGGGTCGTAAAGCAACAAGCAGTGGCTAGCCAGACCGACACGCCATGTCCTTTTCCTCAGCCACCCGCGCCTTGCTTTTTATTTACAGGGGATGGGAAACCTTTCGATTGCGCCGTATACGGCCCGTGCGAGTTCGACAACGACCGCGACCAATCCCAGGTAATAAGATGACGACGGAGAACGGGGGAAAAAATAAATGCCGGGCACACCAATGCCCGCGCTTGGGTGCAACAAACCGAAGTTTTATGGCCACGGGTCAGAGAGGACGGAGTAATATTGGGACCGTTCAGCCGGTTTACTTCTCTTGCGACATTCGTAACTACCCCGTCTGGATGAAAATCAACAGAATAGGGTTTCCAGACTATGGTTACACCGATTCCAGCTCCTCTCGAGCAGCCGTCACGAAAGAGGAGGTATATCTTTTGGAAGATTTTCCAAATCTCATTTTAGGATTTCACGCAGTAAAGACGTACCACCAGGCTCCTTCTTGCCGAGTTTTCGTAGGACCCCAAGGAATTCGCACAGACAAAGGCCAATGTATTTACCCCTCTGAGTGACCTGTTGGTAACATGTGGAAGGGTTTATTTGTGCATCTCTGATAAGATTTATTTGGCATCAAATGTACAGGTTAGCAATAAAAATACATCTCATTCGTAACTTTTAGTTCCTGATTCACGCACGAGTTGGATAACATGTGAAATGACTGCACATGGCGGACGAAAAATTTGGTGTATAGAGGATTAAGAGAGGCACTCCATTGAATATAACCTTTTAAATGCACCAAAATAGAAATAAAATGAGGTGTTAAATACGCTCGCTCTCTCACATTATCACCATATCTAACTCGATCAAGTCACTCTCGCATATTTTTATCTCACAAACTACAATTTTTCTTCCTTCAGAACACTAAATTTGGACTTAAACTAGAACAATGTATCTGGCATTCAAAATATCTGAAGCTTGGGAGATGAAAACAGACACACACACGATTTTATTCGTCATTGTCATCGGGTTAAAGAACATGTGGAAAACGAGAGTATTTATCACACTGACTGAAGTAAATTTAGAAACTGTTTAAACAGGATTGATGGTCTACAGTAGAGTAAGGCTCATTCCTACGCACTAACAAAAACAACAGCTCATAAGGGGATCCGGTTGGTGTGGTGGCTAGAGTACTGGCTAAGCATACAGGCGGCCTGGATTCAAATCCCTGCACAGGAAGATGTTTTTCAGAGGAGACCTGATCCCTACTCGAGTGTCTTGTGGAGGGCACTCCAAGTACAGTACTTCGTCTGTTGGATGAGATCTTAAATCGTGGTCCCCTTGGCGTCTTTCGTTAAGAGCAGGCTAATGCAAGCGCCGGGTTTCCATCCACCCTTCCTCCCTTACCTATCCCCAATGGCACAAATAACCTTAACTGTCGGTCACTTCCCCAAAATCCAATCCAATCCAACAGCTTAGAAAAGTCGCCACTTCATGGGACTCGATTTTTTATTCAGACCTAAGGTCATGAACTGGTAAGGATGGCAGAATTAGATTTAAAGAGAAGGTCATGCGGGGAAAGATGAGAACAGACCCGAAGCTACGAATTCCTCACGTGGCAGTGACAATACTAAATTCCTCGGCAAATATCATTCGGGATACGCGTTACGATAGATAGTCAATGCAATGAAAAATCGCGACAGTTTTTATGCGCTACTACCCTCATCCATAAGGAGACATTTTTAATGAACCGGGCGATGATTTTCGGAAATTGGTTGCAGATATCTCAAAAAGGTAACTTCGTTATATTTCCACACAATTTTTATTATCGCCTAGGTTTCGACAATGTTATGGCATTTTTATGGCTTGGCATTCTTATATGCATTGCTTTTTCCATACATAGCATTGTCGAAACCTAGGAAATAATAAAAATTTTGTGCTAATAAAACACGGTTCTGTCTTTTGCAGACTATGATAAGAGGAGAAATGATTACAGTGGGACATCCCATATGTGAAGAGAAGATTCAATGTTAGAAAAGACATTGCAAAACCGAGGGGAGGGACTGGTGGGTAAAGCCCGCTTCACACGATACTTTATCTAGCAAAAGTTTGAGGATACTCGCTAGCATAATAGATTTCCAGTATAAGCGGTACAAAACCAGCTTGATGGCTGGCAAGCCTAATCGCTGCTATACTGGCTGAGCAACTGGATTTCGTAATTGATATGGTACTAGTTTGTTACCAGCTCCCAGCATGACTTAGTGGACTTTCACCAATCTCGTTAGCTTTTGCAGACTTCAAATCCTGAAACCTCTCGTTTTTTAAGGATTGCCTCCCTCGAGTACCCTTGCGAACCAATTCAAACGTAAATTCGCCGGTATTTTTTGTGAAATTATCGAAAATTAGCGGCATTACAGGCTGATATTTTGGTGTCTTCGAATAGGCGAAACATTTTTCTCTAAAAATGAGACCAATTTCATTGAATTCCAGGGGGATTGGAATCTCGTTCAAACCATCTTAAACTGGCTTTGTTTAGATAGACCGGTAGCTTCAATTTATAGGATATAACATAGGATTGATTAACGAATCAATATCAAGGTACCAAAGATAGAATTGAATTCATCGCTATCGTCGGTATTTACTTTGCAAATATTCAACTATTATTGCTAGCATAGCTTTGGCGGCGGCATAATACCGCAGAGTAAGAAATATGGAGGAGAAACGAAAAAGGAAGACTGGGGCTAAAAGGCATGCCATCGACAAGAGAACCTCTCCGGTGACCTGGCCCGACCTGCATTCAAACCGTTGCCAGGCTCCGTGTGGGCGAGACGCGCAGGAGAAAGGAGGAAGGGCTTGTCCCCAGACACACGAAAAATTACGCGGGCCGCAGAGCGCGGAGTCGCCGCGGTGAGAAGGGGCCACCGCCTTCGCCGGTCAAGCCAAAAGCGACTTTGCTACGAAAGGAAAGTCAAAGAAAGGTACAAAAGAAACATCTCCTGGGCGACGTGAAATGTACAGCGCTTTTTAAAAAAAAGGTCTCCTCCATTTGCGAGGCGTTGTCCCAGTCATTCCTTCCCGTCTCTCCTTCCAACCCAAACCCTTTGCGCGCCCACTACACACAATGCCCGCCGTGAATCGTTCATTTGTTTCTTGACATCAGAATGGCCATCTCCGGACGGTTTTAAAAATGGAGCTTTTTTTTCTTCGTCGCCCCTCACTAAGAGAGGAACGCAAGAGTGGAGGAGAATGGCGGAGGCGTTTGAGGAGGTGGCTGGCCTTTTAGGCTGGTTTGGCTCGCTTGTCATGCATATGCATCCGCCTCCTCACATGCCGCATGTAATCCTCGCGAGAAGTTTTCGGCGAAGCGAATTCCTGGAGGCGTGCGCTGAACTCGTGAACTCGGTCGCACTGCGCGAAGAGGCGGAGGGGATCTCAAGAAGAGAGACTTGAACGCACGAATACGAACCACATTCTCAACTAATACAACGCATAGACTCTCACTCCCGGGCGACAAAAGCGCGACATCTCGTATTGAATAATTTCGCTAATCTTTTGCTTTAGGACCTCACCGGAACTCAAGAGATCGAGCATCGTTAGAGGCACTGCCGTAACCTTACCCTAATTAAATTTTTAGTATTACAGTAACATCTATAACTGTTTGATGAGGGCGAATGGTGAAGTAATTGAACAAGTGGATGATATTGTGTACTTATGTAAGATGTTTGCGAAAGATGGACGTATAGATGAGGAGATGAAGAGACGGTCGAATGCTGGAAGGAAAGTGGTAGCATGTGGAGCATATCAAGGAATGAGTGCCTGTCTAAGGAAGCGAAAATCGCCGTGTACAGAAGTGTACTTCTCCCCACTTTGTTGTGTGGTAGTGAAACATGGGTATATCAGGATGGACATAGACTAAACGCCGTGGGTATGAGTTATCTGAAGAGTGTTTGCGGCTTAAGTAGGATGGATGGGGTCAGGAATGAGTGAAAAATAAAAGAATTCGGGTAAGATGCTCCAGTAATGGATATACCTATATGAACGGAGTGTGCTTCGTTGATTTGGCCATGTTGAGAGAATGGATGAGAGCCGAATAACGAAACAGATATATAAGACTGAAATGAATGGTGCGAGAGGTAGAGGTAGGGCGAGATAGTTATGGTTGAATATGGTTGAGGACATTCTTAGGAGGAGGAATATTAGGAGTCTTAAAAACAGGAGGGCGTGTATGAAGCAGTGTATGGGGGTAAATTATGCAAAAGAGGTTTACACGGATAGGTCAGTATGGAGGAAATTTTTGAAGCAGAATTAGGTGCACAAATATGTATTTATGAGTGAAAATTTGTGAGTGTGCCTACCCCGGAAGGGAACGGCGTGATTGGTACGTACGTATGTACGTACAGTGACATCTCGATTTTCACAGATTTCGGTTCTCGTCGGTTTCGGCATTCGTCTAATTTTTCTGTAAGAAACTTGCCACGGTTTTCGTCGGTAGCCTTGGATTTAATCTGGGCGCCCACGTGGCCACGCTGCCAATTTTGCGAGAGCGAAGAGCGACCCACGCGTTCTACCATTCAGTCTTTCTCATTTCGTGAGTATCACCCCGCGCGTCTACCTAGGCAATTCCATTTATTAAGCGTATAATAGGAAGGTCCTCGGATGAGAAGGTAAAATAGGGGTGCCACTTTGCTCTGTTTAGGCCACACCTCGAATACGCCGCAAGCATTTGGGACCCTGGATAGAGAGATTTCACCAAAATAATAAATAAAATACAGCTGACTCCTACGTGCTTTCCTGTTAAGGTTCTTTTCTGTTACTCAAATCACAGCAATTGTTCAAATCTGGTAGCAGAGGGTTCAAGGAGAAGGCTCACATGTACCATGACTTTTCCATATTTGAAAATAAACACTTATAGAATTTCCACACTTTTATTTTCGTCACCGACCATGGTTTCAGCACATGATGCCATCATCAGGGTCTCTTCCTTCATCCGACGCGGTCATCCATTGGACAAACAATGTACGACTTCCGCGTCAAAATAACTAAAATGATTTTAATTATATAAGTGAACTTGTGCAAATGCAACCATTTGTGTCAATACCGTATCTTATGTGTACCAGAAGTGTTGTACCATTTCGCCTGTTGCCATTTACTGAAAGTCCTCGATTTACGTCGGAGATGCGTGCAGAAGAAGAGCGACGTAAGTCGAAACAACGTAAAACGGATTCAGATATCCGTGACCGCTTCAATCCCACGATAAATGAAGGCATTAATGTCGAAATTTGTTTTTTGCCTTCATACAGGAAAAAATAGCAATTTCAGATACGATGATTATGTCTCAGTTATCAAAAACGCATGTCCGTCTTTAGAGCGCTTGCTTGCGCTTTACGGCATCCAATTTCCAGGCCTCTCTGTTTTCCCAATCTCCTTCTTGTGCAGGTTTCTATCCGCCATGGCTTTGGCTATTCCGCTTCTCCATGAGTTAGGTGGCCTTCCTCTCTTTCTTCTTTCATAGGGTTTCCACTCCATGAAGGTGCGGGGCAGTCTTTCTTTGAGCATCCTCTGAACATGTCCGTACCACAGCAGTTGTTTTGACTTGATTTCGTCCGGAATGGTTGTTGTCATTTTTATAATTTCTCTAATTCTCTCATTACTTACTCTATCAAGCCTGGATTTTCCGGCTGCTCTTCTGAGGAAGTCCATTTCTGTAGCTGCAAGTTTCTTTTCGTCACTCACATTCATTTGCCATATTTTTATTTATATATTCTATTTAATTAGCATTAAACGGGGAAAAATTTTCCGACGACCCTTGTCAGCATGGACGTAACATCGAATCAGACGTAAATCGAAACTACGCATACCAAGGACTTGCTGTACGCAGAAAAGCTGCGCGCTTCGTTAAAAACTGCTACGAGCGAACGTATACGTAACGTATCGTCAGAAACATCGCCCAAATTACAATTAATCACGAATATGAACGAATGCTAAATTCCGCTGACTTACAGCCCGAACAACTAAAGACAGCGATGATTTCATAAACGCATTGTTTTTTTATTTACAATTTTTTTATCAAAAGATAAAAGACACCCGGACAAGGCTTCCGAAATACAACTTCGAGACGGATGAAGAACAACGAGTTTTCCACTCTGACGATACACAACGGAGGGGTACGGTATAATTTGCCAGGAGTAATGTTCGACCTGACAACGTCTACGGAACACTAATGACGACGAGGACAAAGGCGAGGGGGACCATGCGTTATCCTGGATGCACTAATTTGACCTCCCGGTGATAAAAAAAATAGAGGCACTCCGGGAGTGCCGACAGAAGGGAAAACTTGAAATAACGTGAGCATATTTGAATGTAGGGAATAATTTCTAATGAAGTGTTTTATTAATCAGTAGAAAGTAGTTTCATGTATATAATAAATTAAATATTAATTTATTGCGCTATTGTACACAATTATTTTACATAAAAATTGTACACTTCAGAATAATCAACTTTCATCCATTATTTCAACAACTCTTTCATCATCACCGCCATCATCATCGGCAATATCTAAAACTGATACAATAGGCTTATGGTAACTAAAGTAAGAAACGAATAATTTTGATTCGAATTTGCTTAAATTTCTTGTAAATACTGCATCAATAGTAGTTTTATATTTCGTTGTGCCAAGATTGCAATCATTAGACATCGTTAAACCAAACTCACTATTTAAAAATTCAATCAATGGTAGATTTTTATCGTCTGCAAAGTTTATGTTGAAATCTCCACTCAAAATCATTGGCAAATCATCAAATCTTTTCCCAATTTTTTGTTCAAGCAATGCAGATGCATCATGAGAATAAATGAATAAATTTTCATACAAGAAGTCTCGTATCGCCCTCAATGACTTATCCGGAGAAATATAAATGGCAACCATAATAATGAACTGATTATTCTCAGAGTGGCAACGACATATACACATATCGCCAATATCAGAAGCAGTAGTATTAAACATGCTGGTGAATTTCGCATGCAAATCCATATAATTTGAGCAATAATGAACTGTGTTCATATTTTGATAAATAGCTACTCCTCCTGCTGGAAGATTATTTCTTCTGAAACTTGCAACAAAGTTAAAATTTGGAATGTCAATTATTTCATCATTACCCATATATATGGCATTACCCATATGGGTATGGGTGACGGTGACGCGAGTCCAATGGTTTTTACCCATCCACAAGTACTGTGTATATACAGAATATACAATTATACATATATTTAGCAGCAGTGACGGTGACGCGAGTCCAATGGCTTTTACCCATCCACAAAAGTGTATATACAGAATATACAATTACACATATATTTAGTAGCGGTGATGGTGACGGTGATGCGAGTCCAATGGTTTGTACCCATCCACAAGTACTGTGTATATAGCGAATATACTGTGTATATACAGAATATACATAATTATACATATATGTAGTAGCGGTGACGGTGACGCGAGTCCAATGTCTTTTACTCATCTACAAAAGTGCTCAACGCGACATAACAAGTTTTCACTTCAAAAACACGCGGCCGTCCATGAGTTTTTCCAGACGCCACCCGATCATCGCACCGACACACGAACAGACCCATCGTAACAGAAATTTCTTTCCGTCGCTCGTCCCTCCGCCTCATGCAAATCCTCATGAAGAGCGGCTGACGCCCAACAACCTCCTCCTCGGCATTGTTCCCAAGCGGCGACCTGGGTAATGTACTAAGTGCCGGCAAAAGGAGAACCCGCTACACACAGCTCTTTCGGGAGAACTTTATTAGGGGCCAAGGTAATTACAGTCAGCCTGTCTCCTATGACTTTGGATGGCTCGTCAAGGAAAATTCCTAACTCGCGCTCAATCTACCGAGCTCAAAGCATGTCGTCGCGACTGCGCGTACGACTGACGGAGAGAGAAAAAAATCCTCCAGAATTCTTTTTTTTCACCCGGAGTCCACTACCTGTGCCCCAGTTACATCCCTTGCCACGGAATTTCAACACATGGCTCCTATAACTTCGTAGCTGCCACGTCGCGATTTGAAATTCAAATGGATCATTTCATTTAAGTATACTACCAGCTGATCGGTGGGTTCTTGGACAGTACTTATCCTAATCCGTTTTCCCTACTATGGATGGCCCGTCATTAGATCGCTCTTGAATTTTTCATACCGTCTCCCGAGTTTCATTTCGTCTATAATTCCTATCCTCTTCTTTCCTTAACTGCGCTTCCTCAGTGTTCTCCGCTCTATTGCCCTCTTCAGCATCCCCTCCCTTTTCAAAACGTCATCTATCCGTCTCTTCTGCCTTCTCCGAACCTGCATCACTAGTTTTCTAACCTCTCCAGCAATATCCAAAGCCTCCTCGTTCGTCCTTCTCGCCACCCAGCACACCTTCTCCACACCCAACTCTTAAACGCCTCAAGTCTCCGTCCCATTCAGCGCCACGCTCCAAGAGTTTTGTGATTAAAAATAACAGAAAAATTCCAAGTTAGATTTTAATAGAGACTTCCGGCAATGCAGTTCACTGAAAATAATATTATCATATTAAAATATAGTGTCTGCAAGTTGCAAATCGGTTTGTCTCTGATATATAACTATCGCATTCGACTAGAAAAGAAGGAAAAATATGAGTTAATTGCTTGATCTTTTTCACAGAGCTTTTTGGGACTCCTGTTATCCTCCCACACCTTACCACATATCTTGCAGCAGCTGAGACAAACCTTTATCAAATTAAATGGCCTAAGCTGGGAAACGGACTCGAACCCCCTGGCCGATAAGGGCGCTATAAAAGTGCTCATGCAGCGACCTTAGCCCAGTGCAGCAATACCCAACCTCTTTGATTTACCTACCCTTCGGTCACATATTTTCCGAACACTCTGCACCTTGCATTGGAAATATACCCATTTCTGATTTTTCACTGGTACTTAACATTCAACTGTTTCATTAATAAACCTACATTCACCGAAAATCAAGTCATTCCAAATGGTATGTGCGGCGGATTTTCAGATAAACATTCATATTTTAAAATATTAGAGGAGACCTGTGACTTATATTCCGTAGCATTGAATCTAGTCAATGGTAAAATTAAGACAAAGACAAATAGTTTATAGTCGGCTTAATTTGGAAAATATCCCAGAAAATATCTACACATGAATATTCAGACTGAGGTATTTGAGCTAATTTAGTGTCTTAAATTGAGTTCCTCGTGCTGTAAAAGTCTAAAATTCACATAGTTTCAGCCAGCCCGGTTGCTATCTACCTTTCATTACATTCCTAAAACAATCCATCCTTTTCAATCTACATTGCAACTTACTACAATCGACAATAATATTTTAGTTAACGTGAAATATTATCTTAGAAACTTGTTTTGATCACTCAAAAACTTGTTAAAATGAGTGCTCAGTGACCAAAAATTATCGCTACATCATCATATATATTATTACAGAAAGGTCTTTTTCTGTCATTCGTATATGCTCCATTAATACTGCACCTACAGTGATAAATTAGGTATCATTTTAAACGTTGAATCACCGGATTCTGACGAAAAATACAATCTCAATCTCAAATTTCACTATTTACGCATTAATTTGACTTTCAAGTTTCGATTTTTCCATGTCGATTACTCGCTCGAGGTATATCGACTCCACACATTTTTTTATTCTCTACTTCAAAAAAAGGTTTAATGAAAATAGTACGAAATGCACATAGTGATTGTACATGGATGAATGGTCACCTGGTAAGTCAATGCAATTAAAACTTTTTTATTTCATATCATCCGTATATTTTATTTCTCAAAGGTGTTTTTTTGTCACAACGTCATAACTCCCATAATTATTCATCAAAATCAATGATTCAAACATCGTTTTAAAGCTTATGTTCCCCGATGTTGATGAAAAATAGACAAATTGTTTAAATTTAAAGTTTTTGTTAAAAAAATGATACAACGCCATCTGCTGACAATATACTCAACTAATATGTTGGCTATGATTACGTGCTTAAAAGATTGTAGGAGGCGCCATCTACTAACACATCGTTTAGGTAGATTGTTTACATTCTGCATGCAATCAGTGTGACCATTTACTGTTTACATTTACGTAATGTATCTCTAACACAAACATAAATGACATATAATTGTCCATGGGAAGAAAGAGGTAAAAGAACAGGAAGAAAGAAGGAAGAAACAGGAAGAAGCTGCATACTGTGCGAAATACAAGACAGGTAGAAGAACAGGAAGAAAGAAGGAAGAAACAGGAAGAAGGTGAATACTGTGCGAAATATTCGCTCGGGTCATCTAGTCCGTCTTAACCCTCTTTGGACAGAAGTATGAAACAGCATGAAAAAAATACTGCTACTATATTAGTCCTTTAAAAGTATTATTTAAGCATTTAAAATATGTAACTTATTTGATGATAACATTTTAAAATAAGACATATTTGTAAAGTATGTAGTTAATTTAAAATAATACTTTATATTACTAATTTTCACAAGGTATACTTCTACAGTATCGTCAAAACGCACCTTTTTTTAAACTTTCCCAATTTTTTCTTCACATGACAGCTGAAGCTATTTATTTCAGATCTCCGCCAGGCACGCCATCGTCAGTGAATAGCGTCACACATTTATATACACAAATTGTTTGAGGAACTGCCGAAAGAGACGCAACTTTCCACACACTTAATCCGAAGCGTTACAATTCTGTCTAGCGCAGCAACTAAATGGAAAAGCCTCTTAGAAAGCAGATATTCCAATGATTTTGAAACATAACAAATTTGACTCGCTCGTCAATAGAGGGTTAATGAGAGAATGACAAGAGGAGCAGGGATACTGTGGCGCGCGTAAGTGCATTGCATTGCGTCACCAAGGCGACCTCGAGAGAAAACACCTCGGGTGGATTCCAGCAGGGGACGCACAAGGGTGAAGGACTCCGATTCGAGGCAGGGATGGGAGGGAGAAAAAGAGAAAAATTATACGGCGAGAAAAAAGGAAGGGGCATTAATATAAAAAAAAAAGAAGTACGGGGAGGGTGCCGCAGAGGTGACGACCCGGACTTAGGTGAAGGACGGCGCGACGGAAAATAAATAAAAAAAAGACAAAAAAGACGAAGAAAGCCCGCCGGGATGAGAAAAAAACAATATGGACCCGTTCGACGAAGGGGAGGGGAGTTGTGCATTCCGGCAGGTGACATCGAGGTTCCTAGAAGCATCGGAGATGTGACGGGTGCACTTCCAGCAATGTGGACGGTCGCCGGGTGCATTCCACGGAACGGGGTCCACTTCCACTATAAAAAAAATACCCCTGTGGGAACGGAGAGCCTTAAAACCGAGACGAGACACCCCAATTCGTCCCCCTTGCAGGCTTGAATACTACTTCCCCGCCCGAAGGGCTCATTCAACGACCTTAAAGTAGTTTCAGCGAGATAATTCCCTAGTTACAATGGAGGCCGTATTCGAATGATCCGTTTTTATTTCAGCAGCAGTAGGAAGCATGAATTATATATTGCATTGTCAGTGGTGCAAATAAATACATTTATAGAATTGAAATTCTAAGTAATTAAATGAAAATATCCATAATAAATTATAATTTCACTAATTTTCTCCACGTAAGTAGGTATAAAACTCTTTCACAACGGAAGATTTTTTGATGAGGTTTTCACAACGGAAGATTTTTGATCGCGGTAACAGGATGATTTATTTAAAAAAATGGTCGATAATACATAATAACTGCATGCTGTTATTTTTTTACGAAGTCTAGGTGTTAAAAATTCTACATTTTTTAAATGTAGTATTTCTAACACCTAGAGTGCATACACGAACCATTTCCCATGCAAAACGGCTCATATTTTTCGTCAAAAATCTCGGAAAGTGGTTCAGAAAGCGGGTGATATTTCTTTAAACTCTGGAAGGGCGATACATTTTTCTACAAAATGAGACCAAATTTACTGATTTCCATGTGAAATAAAATTATGCTTAAACTACCTTAATACCGGTATCAGGGAAACTTAAACACACCTGGATTGAAACTTTCCTTCAAAAGAGATTCCATTTTATCTTTCAGATGATTTAATGGTTACATTTACAAAAGCACAACTTAAAAAACACACACACGACCCGGGTTTCAACGCTTGAGCGTCATCTTCAGGTGCTTTTTCCGGGTTTTCAAATTGTTATATATATGCTTGGTAGGAGGTGGGTGGAGGTGAGTGATTAGGGTGGTGTGGATGCGGGTTGGTCAGGACCAGTGATTGGCGGGGAGTTTAGCGGGGGAGGGGGGAGGGAAATTCGGGAGGCGGCTGTGAGGATGGGAGATGAGGACGGGTACAAATACTCATTTAAAATCTTCGAGTCAGGGTCATGTAATGTCTTTGAAATTTCGAGCTGCTCAAGTGAGTCAAGCACACGTCTGTGGGTTGCAAAACATAAAATATCAAGATTAAAATCACTGTGGTGGTCATGGTTTAAAAGGTGTTTGGAAAAATTGCTCTTAAGTTCACAATTATGAAAATAGGCTGATTGGTGCTCTTTGACTCTTACGTTAAAGTTAGGGGCAGTTTGACCCACATATATATTCCATTTTAATCACCCTACGGCTGTGTATCATTCAGAGAACATTCGGAGAATGTGAAATCCTAAAAGAGCATTAAAAATGTATGGAAACTAGTTACCCCAAACTGGGCCTCTGAAAAATAACACTTCAACGGACGCGAGATTACTGCTAACAGCTCATTCCATTACCAGGGAGCGTGAAATAATTGTGAATTTCTTGGATAGCGTCGCCACTGGATGACTAACTACCGCTGTCCTTTCAACCAGAGGACCATCAAGCATGCACCGCGGCCGATTGAAGCTGAAATCGGATGAGACCAATAACGACACTCTGCGTGCATATCCTCCCAGTGCGCAATCGAATCGGCGAGAGAACATTGTGGCCAATAGCGCATACAATCCCGAGGATTCTAGGCAAAGCTTCGAAAAGCGTTGTTATGATTTGCAAGGGGTGGAAAAGAGTGAGTAATCCAACTCGGAGAGGCATGTTCCCTCCGGAAATGGGTCACCCGCAAAGCGACGTTCTTTTGTCGCATCGCTCCACAATTTTCCATTGTTCCTCCGCGCGGGACGGGCGAGAAGGAGACAGCAGGGCTACCAAAATATTCACAAGACGGTGGGCCGTTCATTGAATTAAGAGGTGTTTAAGGGAGGGAATTTTCACGGTTCCTCTTAATTGTATCTCGAAAAAAAAGGGTCAGCTGGAAAATTGGGAAAAATCCCACCATTTTAGGGCGCGTTCACAAGATGCACGTGCCCGCGCAAGTACGTGCCTGGAAAGCTGCGCGAACAAATGCCGCAAAATAGAACGGGCTATTTATTGGCCACGCACTGATGCATTAGCGCAATTTTGAGCGTTCACACGATGCAATTTTAATGGTGAACGTGCTCACGCAGCAACTCGCGCGGATTAATGCATCGGCTTTAGAATACGAGAGAGGAAAATTATTTAAAAACATTTTTTAAAGACATACATGAAAGTTGCTCACAAATGTACGTTGCATCATGTCGTTATTTTTCACAGAGAAAAGTGTCCTTGGCTCAATATATCAAAACTAATAAATATGATAATAATAAGTAATAAATACTCATACACTTAAAATTCATAACTACAATAATATTTGAAAAAATAGTTATGTGAAAAAAAGCCCGTCATTGGGAAGCTTTGTCATTATCTTCTAGTTCCACACAAACGTCACAAGACAATCCAAACTTATCCCCCATCAGACGAATTTATATACATATAAAACTGGTGCAGGTGAGATTATCTGACGAGCACAGCTAGTCGCTCCGTTCAACATCAACTCTGGAAATTATTATGGGATTTAAGCAAAGAAGAAGATGAAAGATTAACTGAAGACAAAGAGAATCCCAAGTGAAGAAATGAGTTAGAAAAAGATAGGAAAGAAAAAGATAGAAAAAGAAAGGAATATTCTGAGAATAAAATAGAGGAATACAAACTATAAACCTCTGAAGATCCAACAGTCTCCATAAAATATAACTAATAAATATGGAGCAATGAATGGAATGAATAACTGCGGAAGAGCAAAGATGAAATACATGAGGAAAATGATGAGTGGCATCAAACAGTAAAGACAGGTGGGAATGAAGAGGAAACTAAAAGGAGTTAGGAGTGGACTACAGCAAGTGATTCGGCTCTCGCCGCAGGATTACAACTTCCGCCCAGGTCTCAAGCTTTCGCTTATAACCGGGGCTAGGAAGAGGTGGAAAGGAAGGATGGGTAGGGAAGGTTAGCGGAACCGCAGCCCCTTCGAGGCCGACACCATTGAGGCGGATTGAGGTCAAAAGGACCTCAATTGGGCCTCCGCCTCCCCGAAATGCTCGTATTAGTTTGGTTACCCCAAACAACTGAGACGAGTGGCCGTCGGTCTCGCTTTCGCGAAGAACCTACCGCACCTCTTCGTGAACCGAGAGAGCCCGTTGCCCAAATCTTTGGCATTAGGTATCTCTCTGACTCACTATACGGGTTGACGCCATGCGGTCTGCCGAAGTACGTCCTCGAGTCGGGGATCACCGGACCCATGGAGGGTCAATTTGGACCAATTCTGGTCAAAGCGTGAGTACATCCCTCCTCTCAGTAGTTTTTGTCAACCCCTAGTGGACAACAGCAGCAAACCATTAAGGTAGACGGAATGGGAACTGCGCCATTAGACTGTAGACAGACAACAAAAATCACAATGATGTTGGTTATCCCTGCCATTTCCTATTCTATATCAATTTCATTATTTAATAAATACTATGTTTCAGAGCGAACCAGAGAATATTATCATGACGCCTCACTACATCTCTGGTCTGACAGATGCGATAAATAAGAAAAAAACATTTCCGAACAGATGGGTGCAAACATTCGTTCTTTTCGCTCACAGTGCACGTTAACAATAAAAACTGAGCTCCACTAAATACACTCACATAATACTCGTCACCATTTCACCTCCCAAAACCTTACGTCTATATACAGCTGGTGTCCTAACACTCCCTTACCACACACCTATGCGGCGGCTCGCAGGGAACTATGTAGATGTAGAAATTAATACTTTAACGTGTGATAGATATATCTATAAGGGGATAAATTGTTAATTTAAGGGTTTCGAGAGCACATAAAATTTTTGTAGGGGTGAGGGGAATAAAAAATGTGGGGGAACCACTGGCCTATCGAATGGGAGCCTATAGCACTCGGATTCAATACCTGGGCATTAGAGAGGAAATTAACTTTTTTGGAGCCCAGCCCAAGATTCAAAACCGGCAGCAGAGCAGCATTATTTCACCCTTTCCATTGATTCATTCGCGTAATATTCACACTCAGAATGACACGGTATTCAGCGCGGGACACTCTCGCTAGAGCGGCGGCAGTGGAGTGGGGGTGGAGACGAGAGACGTCTCTGAAATGCTTGCAGAGACGAAAGAAAACACCCGAGGCGGTACGAAATAAAAGAAAGAAATGCAAAAAAGAAAGGTAAGAGATTGCATCCAAGCGGGCGCGCGCGCCCAGACGCGAATCTACGTCACCTAGCGCCGAGCCAGACGTAAATAGTAATCATTTTCTTTCTCGGAATGCTTACTACTGCAAACGGGGCGGAGAGTTCTCTCGCCAACCGACACCGAATAGCTTAAAGGCCGACGAAGTGAGTGGGTGGATGTGAGGACGGGGGGGGCGGGGGGAGGCACAAAAAGACACTGAACCAGACAGACGTAGCTGACGAGGCCGTGGGACGGTTTGCCGTGGACGTATTTTTATTTTTTTTATTTTCGCTTGCAAAACGTCTGCGCCAGAAATAACAAAACGACATCGCGAATCGTGCGACATGCAATTTTAAGTAGCGGGAGCCAGTGAAAGCGCCTAGTGGGGAAGGCGCTTTTAAATAATGCCGGCAAACACACGGGGATGGGGAACGGGGGAGATGATGGGGGTATGACGGGAGCCCCGCTACCACTCTCCCAGAGCTTGGGACACCCTTGAACGTAAGACGTCGTCGCAAGGCGACGCGGAAGACTGAGAAGAGCACAATGAAACGGTGACATGGTGACAATTCTTTCTCGAAATTTCGTTCCCAAACACCCAACGGAAGGGTCATGAAGTTTTGAACCAACGTGCAAAGAAACGCAGAGGCTTTATTCGTGAGGAATCACTTCGTCGATTGAGTGACTTCATTTGTAGAGTTATTCATTTACTTTTTCGACGTAAGGATGGGAAATATACGGCCGTCCATAGAAATATGAATAAATGATAGAGCACGCATCTACGTGGCCGATATTTCAAATTTAATCGACGGTATTTTCATCAATATTTTCACCAATAATACGTCAAGGAGTGCTCATAAATTAAGGGAGAGATTAGGGCTTAAAATAAATTGCGCTTTTACCATTTACTTCTATTCCATTGATTTCCAAGATATTAATTAAGAAACAGGAAGAAAATTACATATTTTAAGTCAGCAAGAATCCAATATTTGAAATTAAATTTTGATTTTACGCCGAGTCTAAAGAATAATGGTTGCCAGAACCTTTAAGAGTCATTTGAGAAAGAAAGTCAAAAGACGGTGAGTTCAAACGGTTGATAAACCGATTTATACCCTACCGCAGACAGAAAGTCTTTCATTTAATTATTTCTAATGGCGTTATTAACTGTTCATTATGTATTAATTATAGGGATTTGAGCCAAGGGAAGCGGTAAGAGGAGGAGGAGGTATAGGTTTTATAAAAATATTCAGCCATACGTACAAACGAGTTGTGTTCCTTCAGACGATCTGACAGCTCCTACATACCAACGTTTACTTTTCTACAGAATCCCCTTTCCGTATTCGATTTTACTGCAGAAGTATACACCTCTCTTTCTTCTCCTCATCTCTCTACTTTAACTCCGTCGAGATTTAAATACATTATTGCTATGAAACATCTTAGATTTTACCAGAGTATCTACTGAATAAATGTCTCTGTTATTCCACCGGGTTAGCTGCTCCATTTCTTCCGACGTTTCGGAATGCAACTTGTTCTCCATCCTATGGAGCTCTGAATACCGTCCTCTCAATTTGTCCGGTATATAAATATATTCACTCCTCAACTCAATTCAACACGGCGACTCAACCGTAAAAGTCAGCAGCAGCGGAGCATTGCATCAGGAGGACCATGTCAAACAGTGGGAAGGAGCCAAACTCCCCTCACGCATGGTTATTGGGACCGCCTGGTCAAGGAAACCACATTTTCCGCTTACAACCAAACAACTTTAACCAGGAACCTAGTTTCCATTTCAGTAATGCCAGGTGACCCACCATCAAAACCATTGAATACGTAAGCGAAAGCTGGAAAACGAATATACGCCAGAGCTAATCAGATAGCACCCAGGGAGTGGAGAACACATACCGACTGGCCAAATTTAGAAGACAACATTCAAGACCCCTAATAATGGAGCACAAGTCGTTCTCCGAAATATAGGGAGATATGGAGATTCTAATCCGGTGAAATAACTAAGAGACCTTTATCCACAATACTTACTGTTTATTAAGAACTTAGCGTACTTCTCCCCACTTTGCTATATGGTAGTTAAACATGGGTACGTCAGGATGGACATAAGAGTAGACTAAACGCCGTGGGTATCAGTTATCTGAGGAGTGTTTGCGGCAAAAGTAGGATGGATAGGGTCAGGAATGAGTGGGTCATGAATGAATGTGTGTTAAATGCTCCAGTAATGGACGCGTATGAAAGGAGTGTGCTTCGTTGGTTAGGCCATGTTGAGAGAATGGATGAGAGTCGAATAACGAAACAGATATATGAGAGTAGAATGAATGGTGTGAGAGGTAGAGGTAGGCCGAAAAAGTTGTGGTTGAATGTGGTTGAGGAAATTCTTAGGAGGAGGAATATTAGAAGTCTTAAAAACAAGAGGGCGTGTATGAAGCAGTGTATGGGGGTAAATGAGTCAAAAGAGGTTTGCAAGGATAGGTCAGTATTAGTCAGAGGAAATTATTGAAGCAGAGTTAGGTGTACAATTATGTATTAACGAGTGAAACATTTTGACTGTGCCTACCCCGAAAGGGAACGGCGAGATTGGTATGTATGTATGATGTTAGAACTTTTAATATTTGTATTTATTTGCTTTATTTTCGATAAAATAAAACTGTCTTTTGTCGCTTGGAAGTATTCCATGGTTAATAAATTGTATTCATAAAACTTTTACAATACCACGTAAATAAATAAAAAATACACGACCCGGGTTTCGACGGACCTGATGATGACGATCATTCGTCGAAACCAGAGTCATGTCTCTTTTATTTATTTATGCGGTATTTAAAAGTTTTGTGAATATAATCTGCTTTCGATAGTTATTTTAGTTCTACATGAATAAGGTCAGCCAGTGTAAAAGGCCTAGGTGTTGTTTTTGGTGTTAAAATAAATAAATAAACTAGCAAGACTATCTTTTTCGACGTTCTTCCGCTGACAAAATTAGGAAAGAATAGCGAAGTCTAAAAAAACGAGCTCTCGTGACTAAAATGAGAAAAGTTCAACAAAACAATGGAATGGTTTGAGCACAGTCAAAAATTACATTGGGGTTTAATTTTCAACATCTGTTGCGCGCCGTAATTGAGTGAAAACATGTTTGTTTCATCCTTAGATCCATTTCCTCACAGCGCTCCATTGAATGAGTTATATCGAGCTTCCTGATTCAGAGGGTACTCGATAGAAGGAAACTTATATAAGAGGACGCTAACGGTTGAAATTTTCTCTAAAAGCAGCAACAGCGGCCCACACGGAATGAATTCTCCACTTTTACGTTTTCGGCACTTAGCACCTCTCGCCATTCCCAGCGAACCGTCCCGATCCGCCGAAGGTAGCAAATTTTAACACCGTTTGCTCTTGCCATTAGCGGGCCCGAACAGCGACAAGGGAGCGACGCCCCCTGCGAGCTGCCCTCATCTTATGAAGCCACTTGTGACACGAGGACGAGGATGAGAAATGTTCGAATGGACGCGTAGGAGAGATGGCATTGACTGCGTTCCAACCCCCGAGAAAGGCGTACTCGCCGCGCAAGTAATCTTTTTCAGTTGTCTTGCGGGCTAGGTGGCAGGCAAAAAAATGTGGGGGCGGGCGCGCGAGTCCGGAACTGTTCGAAGGCCTCCGCTGCCGGGGGGCGAGGAACTGTTACCGAGCAAAACAAATCAAAAGACTCCTACTCACACTTCAGCCACCGTTTCCATTAAATTCAGTACATCAGAACACTTACCTGAAAAGAAAAAGAAAGCGTCGATTAGCGAGAACTAAAATTGTAGCATTTTAGTCATTGTAACAAGTTTAACTCAGACTTATACCACGATACAAGGTTTATGCTGACGGTACACCAAACCGAAGCCCAAACTTAAGTTTCTTAATAAACAAGAAATTTATAGGGCTATTATCTTTTACAAATGTTTTGGGGGGCTAGGAAGCAGGCCTAAAATTTGTGGGGGTGGGCGCCTTTTGTTCTAGTTGGGTACTGTTCGAAGGCCTCCGCTGCCGAATGGCGGGAAACTGCCACCGAGAGGGGGGTTCTAGCTCGGCGTTTCCGCGATTTTTATCCATCAGCCGAGAAAACCGTATGGCCTACAATGAGAGAGACCCTGTGGTGATGAGGTTTGATAACACAGCAAGCAGAATCAGAATGTTCACACAACGGTGGTCAGAGAGTCACTGAATTTTCGAAACTCTATGCCATGACTACTATACCCCGATTATCAACTTGACGATGACTTGAAACTTTTTCTTCGCTCACCGCCACAAACTTTAGTCCTGCCTCCTAGTCCCCAAAAGATTTGAAAAAAAATAAACGGCTAGTATGGGCGAGCACGAGGTACGGCTTAATAAACGGCCGTACCAATCGTAATAATCCACCATGGCGTTCTCGCGAAGCCGCACTAAATATTTATGTTAGTTTTAAAATATACTTATATCGACTTAATGTTGGTCATTATTCTGTACATCACCGCAACTGCAATGTTAGTTTCTTACATGTTTAATGAAAAAAATGTTCCACGAGTTTCATTGATAATGAGAAAATCTTTATTTGCCCAATGCCATCATTTTTAGACCTGTTCAGCCCTGATTACATCTATTTGATAGAGGTTTTTATTCTGTGTGACATTATTTATTTCAGTTTGACAATGTGCTTTTGTTAATAAAGCTTATGTACGCAAACCGATATGCTTTAGCTCTGGCGGCGACCGCATCCAAGTACAAGCAGTAGCTGTCCGTTTCAATTCGTTACTACACCTTCTCAGAACACCACTAACATATCTGACCCATAGTACATGGTACGTTCTAAGGGCTGTACTGGGATTGGAACACGGGCATAAACCCGTACTAAAAATGCGAAATCTTCCCACTTTCAGGACATGGTGTCACGTTAAGAAACTTTGGACCAACTCCACGTCGACTAAACGGCTGGGTCGGGTACATTTCATCAACGAAAGTAGGATTTGTTCAACCAAATAAACAAATATGTTCACTTCAGTTATTCTTTCGACCAGATTAGTCAGACCAGAGCCACCTGAAACCTACCCAAATCGGCAGATCTCAACCAAAAGCCCCGAGTATGAGGCACGTGTCAAGAGTGATCCTTTTTATCCATTATATGTCCCATATATGGGGGCTTCAATGTGGGATTACTCAATGATATATGAAGCAGTTCTTCTTGTTACATGGATTTGTGGGAGAATCAAAGAGGAGGCTGGCGGGGGAAGAGGAGAGGAGGAACAAGGGGGACAAGTCTGGAAAGAGAACAATTACGCGAGCATCCACAAGTGGGCAAGAATGCAGTCTCCGGCGGCTAGTCGAGACCGACCTTCCCTCCGCTCTCAGTATCTATCCTTCAAGAGTGTCTCGACGCGCACGACTCGACGTCTTGGTCCGAGGAAGAAGATGATGATGACGGGAAGCGGGAGCAGAGACAGACAGAAGAAGGAGGAGGAGCTATCTTCTCTCCCCCCCCCCAGACTTTCTCGGTTGAGAAATGTGAAAGCTTACAAGGGTTCCCCCGACTCGGAAGGAGGCTCGCCGACGTCGGGCGGCGGAGGCGGGATAGACGGGGCCCGGCTAGACTGATTGTCCTCCTCGCTTATTATGGCGGTGGTGTCGATGTGACGACCGCAACCCCCATACCCGAGACTGCTGCCAGACTGGCTCGATGCGAGACAAAAAGGAATACGCGCGCGGCAAATGCGGTGCAGTCAAGAATGGCTGTCGGTGCATCGTAAAGCACTGGGCGATGGGAAAATAAGGGTTGCAAGCGGGAACATTTGAGGAAATTTAACCCTACATTAGTGACGTGCATTATTGGGACATGAGTGAAGACGTCGGCCTACTGGACCGATTAGGACTTCTGAGTCTTTAAAAAAGATGAATTTTTGTTTTTGTTTAATTTTGAATAAGTTTTTTCTTAAATGATCTCTAAATAGCAGCATTCAAACGTGAGCTTAAAAAATATTTATTCAAAATTTTTACAACAAAAAGAGAAGATACTTTCGTTTTTATTGAATATAAGTAATACAGTAAATGGAGAGACTGGGGCATTTATTTTCCTCATATGTGCGAAAAAGTCGAAAAAACTCATCCGTATAAAAAAGGATTCATTTCCATTATACGTCAGGTATTTCTTATCCGCATTTTCAGCATATAATCTCGTACATAACACAACAAAGTAGGTAGTATTGAACGACATGAGTGGTAACATGATGGTCTGCTGCACAGAATTTAGCTACATGTGGCGATATGCTAGCAATAAGTAATTTTTTGGCTCGTATATCGAAGGAGCTGCATAAAATAAGAAGCCACTGAAGCGCATGAATCGCAAAACTTCATACTCCACCAGCGTCACCAGAAAGACTATATCAACGGTCGGTGAGACCAAGCGTCACCTCTCAAAGGTTAAGTTGGAACGTTTTATTGACCTCAAAATGAATACGTAACTGAGAAACAGAAAGCCCGAACTGCTTCTATTGGCTACCGGCTGCTTTTTTGGTTACGCCTGATCGGCTACGAAGGAAAGCTACCTTCATCAGGTATGTCTCAGTAAGCTAACAATTGGCTTTGAGTTCATCGGTAAATTCCGGTCAATCGATTCCGACTGCCGACCCCACTTTTATATAAAACCCTAAGGTATAAAGCTTTATCTGACGAAACCTTCTCGTCGGTTTTGATGTGTACATGCCGACCTAAGGAAATGGGGAAATCGTCAAGGAAAAGCATTATTGGTAATGAAAATAAGCATTTTTGGAATTAAATAAAACTCTGATTGCAGTAACTTAGAGGGATTCCACAGTTTAAGAAAATTTTACTAAAGAAACTTTTACAATGCCACAAGACATGCCACATGCTTATCCCGCGGTAATGTAAAATTTTGTCTCAATTTTCGGAATTTTTCTATTATAATTTTCAGGGGAATGGGTAAGATTCAGAAAAACCAGCCACGTCTAAAAAAAAGTGACAATGACAGACTGATAAAAGTAATGGGAAACTAAAAAATCGGCATCAAATATATGTAGGTCATCCCGAGGAATATCCTCCGGCAAGGTATCGAATGACGTCCCCAAATAGAACGCGATTAAGGATTTCACTAAATTTGATCCTCGAATGAAAAATAGAGATTAACTCTATTTCACATTATTGATTTTAAGAGGCAAGTAATAAAAGATGTTATAAGAACCATTGATTATTCAAGTACATAATTGCCTACATTAAAAACGAATGCACCAATAAGATAACATAAATTAAATGGCCGCGTCGATTATCAGTAAGCAGCTGGTCGATACACGGGGTAAAACATCGCCACGGCGTTATTAAATTTCGCTTATCGCTTTAAGAGGAAAAAGCACGCGAGTGGTTACGTCTTACTCTGCCTCGCAGCCCTCTAGGATAAGGACACGATTCCAGTGGGGCAAAAAATGTTCTCCCGATACCGCCGACACAATCAGTTTCTGCCAACCCGAATGTTTTGCCCTAAAGGTTTGCAGCCACCACGATTCCTTCTCGTCGTGGAACAAGGTGTAAATTACCGCCAAGCTGAGGAAAAAACTAACCTCAACCTTCCACAGCTGTTCGAAAATGAGCGAGAGAGACAAAAAATATCGCGCGATGTACCCAATATCCACGGGTGGCAAAAATTGTCCTTCCTGGAACGCTTTCGAGCTCTCGATCCAGCCGAAATATCTTCTCAAATTAAAAGAAGAGTTGCATAAAAAGTTGTATCTTACAGTTGCTTGGGAAACTATTATTCCCCAGATTCACACAACGCTAACTTAAGACATGATGCACACCGCCGCAACCCGTTTTTACTGAGAGCAGAAACGATTTTAATTCAAGAATGCCCAGAGATAATCCAACCAATGTTTCCCAATTTCTCGCGAATTTAGATTTAGTTATGGCAAAGTTCACCGATTAATGTTTCACCCTTTCAACATAACTGACCGGTTTAGATTTTAGAATATCATCTCAAGAAGAGTTTTACTAATAATAACTAATCGAAACACAAACACTAAAATTGAACGTAAAGCTTTGAAACGCGTTGAGTCAAAATTTATATTTTAACATACATACATGCATTAATAAACTGGCGGACAGTGTGAAAACATAAGCATTTCAACAGCGAAAACACTGCAATCTCCAACGACGACTACAATAATGAAAGAACTAGAAGAAGATGTCCGTAGAATTTCAAAGAGAAGAAAGAAAAAACAAATTGTAGGATTGATAGAAATGGTTTTTCATAAGTGTCATAATTTGTGTTTTATCTAATTGGTTCAAAGTAAAGGGAAATAATCGAAACCTCTACTTCAACAATCAGAATTGACGCCACTGGCCAGAGAAACCCTAAAATGTATTCGTTGAATAAAGTGCATAGTTTGAACCTTAATTTAAGTTTCCAATAGGTTACCAACCAACAACGGCAGGATATTTTAAACAAAATAAGTAGAAGCAAGTAATTAATTATTTGTTTTGACTCGCATAGTCTGACTGAACCACTCTAAGAGCGATTCGGTAAAGCGGGGCATTCCACACACCATACAATAAGCTCCATTTCGCAGGCAGAAAAGGAGGCATCGCCATATGCCGCCTGTCCATACGAAGGGTAAAGGCGGAAAATGCAAAATTCCTCCACGGCGTTAAGAGCGGGGGTGCCAACTCCTTTTCCCCCCGCACCCTAAAACATGCACCGAAGCGATAATCCACATACACACTCGCAGAAATCAACGCCGGGAACGGATGCGGCTCTGCGCTGCCGCGAGACAAACAAAACAATGCGTCAAGCCTTCCAAGGAATCATTGGGACTCGGGTCTAATGGGGCACAAACACACGCGCGCATGCGGAGAAAAAAGAGCAAATGGGACCCGCGTCGGGATAATTGCATTCCGGCCCATTCAACGACTCCGGGGAGATGTTGGAAGCGCCAAAACACACAACACGCCCACAAATATGCAAGCATTCTCCGGGAGTCCTTTCACCAACGGAACCTCCAATACTACACCCATCAGCCGAACAAGCCCAAAACACAAAACAAAAGGTTACCCACTCGCTGCCGAGTTAAACTGGGGGGGTGTGGGGGTGTGGACTGGGCTGGGAACGTGCACCCAGGGGAACGGGAAAGAAACGCATTCACATAATATATATCCAGCGACCCCATCCAGACCTAATACCCCAATGCCACACCTTGAACCCTCACTAAACCTACACCCATCAACCAGTCTTCCTTTTAAGTCGACACTCAACGCTGGCTCCACTAAACCAACCGCGAACAGAACTGTGCTCAGCAGAGATGCATTGCCGGCCGTGCGAAGTTGTGGCAAGGTCCGAGCGATACGATGCAATGACGTAAAATATGGGCGATGCCAATCAGCGACTGGTTTACGACGTCCAATTTGACTCCAAACGAATTGTAACAGTTTTGGTTTGATTGAAAATCTCAGATCCTTTGCGCTTTTTCCAACTTCGACATTAGAAATAGAAAAATAAATTAATTATTCCGGGACAAGTGTGTCCCTGAGGAACATATATGATTATACTTACCTCTAGAGTCAAACACATCAGTTAATAGCAAGGTATATGAGATGTATTAATATAACAGAATCCGACATAATATTTAACAAAACGGCAAAATTATAAAAAAATACATCAGACTTTGTACTGTGTAGCACAATAATTAGCTCATTTACGATATTTAGTTCAGAGACAGTAATACGGGTATTTTATGATATTTCTTTTTAAATTTATTTGCATTCGCAGATTTTTTACGTCTTCTGACAATCGACTCAATACTTCGCAAGAGGTGACATGGACAGAGATGCTTGATAGTGTACCTATTAAGCTAGTTTGAGCCAAAGAATATTTCACCCAGAAACCAACTAATTTGGTCTCATTTTGAAGAAAATTATCTCACCTTTCCAAAGATACCAAAATATCAGCTTCTTACCAAACTACTTTCTGGGGTTTGTGACGAAAAAAATCAGCCCTTTCATGTGTACAGGAAACGGTACGAGTAAGCACTCCGGAAGAACCTTATAAAAGAAAAAGAAGAATTTCCAACACCTAGATCTCGTCAAAAGACTAACAGCGTAGATTCTCGAATAATTTTTAAAATAAATCATATTATCCTCACAGATTTTTTTTAGAATCACATAAAACCTTCCATTGTGAAGAAGTTTTAAACGTATCGCGTGAAAAAGAGTCAAATTAAACACTCAAGTAGACATTTTTATTTAATTTGTTAGAATTTCAGTCACATAAAAATATTATTGCACCATGAATAATTCAACATTGATTTCTTCTTCCTACAGCTGCCGAAATTAAAACGTAAAATTCGAATATGGTCTCACTTATGACTCGGGAACTATCTCGCTCAAACTACCTTAATAATTCCAGAGACCTAAGAATGGTTATGAATGGGATTTTTCTCAAATTCACGACGCATATCAGAGTTACCGCGGATTTTATTAAATTGATGAAATCACAGAGTAGTAGCTTTCCTCCTCTACCTGTATTAGAATGCGCTCCGTAGCCAATTACAAGAGTGAAAAAAAAGTTATTACCCTTACCCATATGCTGTCAACCCAGTAGTATTTTAAGCCTTTACTCAGCATAATTTTGTTATATTTTGTATACACCATTTTTTTTATTTGCCGCATTGTTTGTATATGTGTTGGATCCTTCTGACATGCCATTCGGCTTAGAGGGACCATGTTTGTTTACTTATTATTAAAAAAAAAGTATTTGGAAAAAAAATTAAGTATTGCATCACCATTGTTAAAATTAATGAACCTTATCGAAATGCTGGATGCGATGGATTTTACGCAACGACAATTAAAAAATGATCGCAATTTTCTTAGAGCGCGTGTTTCAGAGCAACGCAGAGAATGTTATCATGACGCCTCACTACATCTCTAGGTCTGACAGAAGCGATAAATAAGAGATGTACATTGCCGAACAGATGGGCACAAAATCTCGTTCTTTCTGCGCACAATTACCGACACAATAAAAACTGTGTTCCACTAAATACACTCCCATAATACACGTCAGGAAGACAAACGAGGAAGTGCTTGAGATGGTGGGCGATGAAAGGAAGCTTCTGAGTTAAATTCGAGATCGGAAGAGTAGGTGGCTAGAGGACGTAATAAGGGGCAAGAGGTTGCTCAAGAATGTGACAGATGGAAGGATATTGGGCAAACGGGGAAGAGGAAGAAAGAGAATAGGCTTCATGGACGGGATGAAGAAGGGTAGATAGTATGCTGAGGCGAAAGAGGATATACTGGAGAGAGATAGGCCCCTGAAAATGTAGAAAACCGGGTGGAGATTCTCTGAAAATTCAACCAAACTTATCTTGACCGGTAGAATATTTAAAAAAATACGCGTCACCATTTCGCCTCCCAAAATCTTATATCTTTACATGGCTGGTGTCCTAACACCCCCTGCCACACACCCATGCGGCGGCTCGCGGGGTAGTACGCAGATGTAGAGCAATAGAAAAATTCAGTTATATAAAGCAATATTTTCCGCCATCTATGTCACCATATATACCTCATGTATCTTATAGCTGAAGAAATAAAAAATTTTAATTCGCCTATTGCCTCTGATATGACTGGGGAAAAATTTCGCTCCGGCCACCTTTAAAAAGTATCACAAGACAGAACCTATCGAGGGTCGAACAGTAGTGCACCAGAACAAAAATCGAACATGGCACGGACCCATATATCTCCTCGCGTGATTACACCTTTCCCCTACATAGCAGCCACCCTCCCACGAAAACAGCCGTGTGCATTCCAAGCCCCCTCCCCCTACTCAAGACTTCAGAAACCTCCGAAAACCTATCACGTTACCGAGTAGAGACGGCACCCGACCGTTCCAATCCTCCCACCCGACAGACTACAGCCTCCCCTAGTCGACTCCTACGCCCCCACGCAAGCAGCCGCAGGCCAGGGAGCGCATTCCACAGACGCTGACTTTAATCGCGGGCCATCAATTCACTCAACCCACACACGCGCCGGCACGGCACACAGCCGCACACTGAACCGAAATGCACCCGGGGCACACGGACACCGTGTCTGCGTATTTATACGACGCCGCTGACAAGGCGAAACACAATATATACTCCGCGGCAATCCCAAGGGTCCTGTGCGCGAGAAATTAAGTGCAGGATAGCTCAGAGAAAAAAAGCAGCCGGAAAGGTTGTGACAATTGTGTGAAATTCAGAGTGGAAAAATCATTCGCCGGGACTGGGATACGAACCTAGGCCCCTCGATTCGGCGCCGAGTTCAGTGTCCAATTAAGCTACCCAGGCGCTGCAATTAAGCTACCCAGGCCGCTGACAAGGCGAAACAATATATACTCCGTGGCAATCCCAAGGGTCCTGTGCGCGAGAAATTAAGTGCAGGATAGCTCAGAGAAAGAAAAGCAGCCGGAAAAGTTGTGACAATTTTGTGAAATTCAGAGTTGAAAAATCATTCACTGGGACTGGGATAGGAACCTAGGCCCCTCGATTCTGCGTCGAGTTCAGTGTCCAAGAAAGCTACCTAGGCGTTGCAATTAAGCTACCCAGGCCGCTGACAAGGCGAAACACAACATATACTCCGCGGAAATCCCAAGGGTCCTGTGCGCGAGAAATTAAGTGCAGGATAGCTCAGGGAAAAAAGCAGCCGGAAAAGTTGTGACAATTTTGTGAAATTCACAGTGGAAAGATCATTCGCCGGGACTGGGATAGGAACCCAGGCCCCTCGATTCTGCGCCGAGTTCAGTGTCCAATTAAGCTACCCAGGCGCTGCAATTGCTACCCAGGCCGCTGACAAGGCGAAACAATATATACTCCGTGGCAATCCCAAGGGTCCTGTGCGCGAGAAATTAAGTGCAGGATAGCTCAGAGAAAGAAAAGCAGCCGGAAAAGTTGTGACAATTTTATGAAATTCACAGTGGAAAAATCATTCACTTGGACAGGGATACGAACGTAGGCCCCTCGATTTCGCGCCGACTTCACTGTCCAATTAAGCTACCCAGGTGTTGCAATTAAGGTACCCAGGCCGCTGACGAGAGGATTGGAGAGGAGAAAACCCCATTGAAAAATTTAAGTGGTTTAAATGTTTTTCCCGGTTATTTCATTTAAAACTATGTAATTTCAAGTTCTGTTTGTTAAAATAGTGGCTACAATTAAGCAGAATTTTGCTGTATGTATCAAAGATACAGAAATGGATGAAACGCATAGAAGGAATAGCACGAAGAGGATTAATCAAACAACATTATACTCTGCCAAATAGTCTCTCCGTAAAGGCATGGGAAGCATAATCACCTAAAATGAGTCCCGGCACATGAAGTTAGGTGTAGGATTGCTCCGGGAAAAAATACCATTCGGAAAAGTTAAGGAACTTATGACAAACGGCAGTATCAAAAAGAATTTAAGGAAAAGATATGCAAAGTGTTTTACATGGACTATGGTTTTGTGTGGCTCGGAAGCGTTGACAATGAGAAAATAGGAAGAAACATATCTAGAAAACTTAGAGATGTGGCTATGGCAAGAGGTGTAGAAGATACGATGGACAGATAAGGTTATAGGTCTCATATTACGGAGAGATTGCTTGCAGAAAGTCATAAAAAAGATTAACGATAAGAGAGGAAGAGGAAGGAAGAGATTTGGTGTGATAACATATGTAATGAGAGGAAGAACATTAGAGGGCTATGAAGAACCTCTCACAAAACATAAATGCCTGGAGACAACAGTTCTATTGAGACCTGTCAATGCACAGATATGCAGACAGAAGACGGGCGATATGTTTCAAACGCGCTGAGGCCGATTTCCTGCCAAGTGAAATAGTGCGAGCGATAGTCGACAAAACATTACAAAATTCAAACACGAGATGTCGGTGTTATAAACCCATATTTTTTAAATGAGGTCTCTCTGGCGAGCCAACACGTACCATTTCCCGTACAAAATGACTGATATTTTTCGTCTCTCGGCAAGTAGTTTGGTTAGGAGCTGATATTTTGGTATCTTTGGAATAGTGGGATAATATTTATTTTCAATGAGACTAAATTTATCGATTTCTAGGTGAAATAATATTTCGCTCAATCTACCTCGTTGAAACAATGACGCGGTGTAGTAACTGGCGTCAAGTAAAGCCGAACGCCCTTTTCTTCGCGGACGGTGCCGTATGTATTCCGCCGCGGAGCGGGTGTTAAAAGTTTTAAACGTACCTACCGCGTGAAAAAAGGCTAAAGTAGATATTTTCATTTAATTACTTTGGATTTCACTCATATAAGAGTATATTACGGCACTTTTAACAATGCAATATTTAACTCATGCTTCCTATTGCCGTTCAATTTCAAACGCATAATTCGAATACGGTCTCTATTATGACTGGGGAACTATCTCTCTCAAACTACGTTAAGCACTGGACAAAATCTACAAACATTCGACTGAAAAACCGAATCAATTGCAATGGATTATTTTACAAGTAAATTGTGGAAATTGAGCCACCTTACTGAGCGTTTAATAGCAGTCAAATTATGGAGCATCAATACCTATCGAGACAACCTATTGGCCGATTCAAACGCAATGCATTGCCTTTCGTAAAAGGATGAGTGATCAAGTATATTTTTAATAGCCGTCATGATTAATGTAAAGTGAATATCTACTCTAGTTTAGCACAAATCCATGTGATGAACCGAGGGGATAGACTGCAAGTGTCGGTAAAAAGCTTGGAGAATAAAATAAGACGAAAAAAATTTAAGTTTCATAATTACACTGATGCCACCCAGTTACTGACGGATCAAAGCAAAACAAATGGCGTGTGACACTACACTTGACGGCCATATTAATCTTTGAAGACTGCAGACACGCTGGTTTTGCCTTCATGATCCACTTCTCGACGACACTCGGGAGAAAGCAAACTAACCAGCTTTCAGAGAATAGCTGCATCTTTGGCACCGACTACATAATTCACCATCGTTTGTATGCGCTCAAATGCGCACAAAGATGAAACACAGAAGACTTTCCCACGAAGTAAAACAACGGCTACAAACGTAGAATATACACCCACATAGGAGCGTGAAAAATGCATCACATTTCGATAGAATTTGAGAAGAGTCAGTGTAAGACGAGAAAAAAACGCTCAAAGCGGCTGCAGTCCCCGATACAGAAGGATAAGAATGCAAAAATACCATACCTACGTGGAATGCAGGCGCGTTAAAAATTACACACCTATACTCACGGAAAAAGGGAATCTCGACGAAGGAGCAGCGAGGAGGAAAAAAATGAGGCATTTCACGGGATTTTTAGAAAATTTTCGAAAACCCCGACGCCGCCGGCCGGAGTACAGCAGGAAAAATTGAGATTGCTGCACCGAGTTGAGAGAAAGACAGGGGAGGCTGTCTGCGCACCCGAAAGGCAGAAGAGGCGATACAAAAAAAGGAGCGCATAGTTCAAGGATGAGGCTCCAGAGGGAGAAGCATTGTAGAAAGTTGCGCTCGCGAGCCGAGAAGGAAAGAGAAAAGTAAGTATATAAAGATGGTTACATTCTGACTCGGAGCCAACGCCTAGAAAAAATAAAGAAGTCTTTTATACCCCCCGAGCGTCTTTCCATTCCTCTCCTCCCGCCCGTGTGCTCTCAGTCTCTTCCCGCGGAGTCAACCCCGGCTTCTTCTACCTCCTCCCCGCCCCGTCATCCCTTCGCCTCACTCAAACCAACTTGCCAGTGCACTGCGCGACCTTGAGCGTCGCCACCACACCTTCGTCTGAGCCGGGGAGCAGCCGCGGCGGCGGTGGCTTGGAGCACCGGGGGGGCCGCGGGCCAAGCACGGGCGGCGTCCGGCGCGAGGATCACCGGTGGCAAACACGGTGGGGAGTGTTCATAGTTGGCCGGAGGGTTAATCATGAGTCATTTCGGTGAAATTCCAATCATTGCAAGTAAAAAAGTAAATGTGCTTAAATTCGCGTATGATGTAACTGTGTTAGCAGAAAGTGAGGAAGATCTGCAAATATTGTACTGAATTTTTGGGGAGACGACCGACAGCAAAGGTCATCTGTGTCATAGGGGACAGGTTAGGGAGGAAGGGTGGATAGAAACCCGGCGTCGGCATTACCGAAGGGCGCCAAGTGGGCCACGGTTCAACGTCTCATCCGACAGACGGAGTGCTGTACTTGAAGTACCCTACACAAGACACTCAAGTAGGGATCGGGTTTCCTCTGAAAAACATCCTCCTCTGCAGGGATTTTATATTTTACAAACGAATATAAACTTCACCTAAAAATTAAAAACGTAATCGGACAATAAGAAACACTACCGACTAATAATAATCTTGGGGCTTTGTAAGCCATAGTATCTTGATTAAAAAAATGAGGAATTTCTAATACCAATATCCTGTCAGAAACAACGAGGAAATGGCGTGCTTTCTAACTAGATTAAAAACAAAATTCACGACGACTATAATTTTTTTACAGAATTTTTGCATGAACCGTCTCTTACGCCATGACCTTCCCCATTTTTTTCCCCCAGTTTTTTCGAGATAATATAGTCGATAGTGTTGCACATCCTGATTACAGATGTAATTGCACTTATACTCGCTTTTGACATACACTATTTGTCTTGATTCATTTTTCAATGGATATAAAACAATAGTACAAAATGCCGCCGCAAATTATGTACACTTTCACTGCTTTCTACGGTCTATTGTAAAATCTACACGGAAAATCTACGTATTTGAAAAATGTGATTACATAAAATTTTGAGAGATGTTAGAAGCTTCATTCACGAAATCTGTAGCCACAATGAAGGACGAGAACACCGAAGTATCATGGAGATATTTTTTGGAAACGCTACGTAAAAGGTTCGATAAATATATTCCACACAAATTCAATTTCTTTTTTTATTTTCCTCAGGGTGCCGAGGCAAGTTATTTTTTTCCCTCAATAATGACTGTGGACGGGGAACACTAGCGTACTAATTGTTCAATGGGTTAGACTAATCCGTTCGCGATGTCTGAGGGAGAATTTGATGAGCAGAATGGACCCTTTGGCTGCTTTCCGCAATATATCTACATGTTACTTGTGTAAAATGACATTTTGAGTCACTCAAATCAAATATTTTTATGTCATATTTGGCGGGTTTACTCGGCATATATTTGGCGTACGGGGTTATGTTTCAGATCACTATTCGCGGATATTGTGTTCATTATGATTGAAATATTTCATGTATCAGCAATAATTCTTTCGCAAATTCGTTTATTTCTCAAGCCTCATCTCGCCACACCCTTGTCCGCCTGTTAATGGCAGCTGAGTAAAGATATGAAAATGAGCATGTCCCAAATCAACTCCTTCGGGTGACTTTGTGCGGAAGTTGGTAATGATGAGGTGCGAGTTGTGGCTTTTTAAACACCTGTCGAATGATAATTCTTCGAATTCCCATACCTAGCGATTATATAATTACACGACCACGGAAGGAACTAGGGCAGCGGATAAAAACACGAAACAAATGACGCAAGGTAATATATCATTCGGCCCTGGCCAGCTGCTCTCAACCGACGCTGACCGCAATCGGGAGGTCGTGCCTGTCCGCGTAATAAGCTTCATTCTCGAAACGCTTTTAATTTTAGTCACTATAATGTTATTTAGGATCATATCACATCTGTCAAAGTGGAGCGCAGGAATTGAATTCAAATATTTATGAAGTAATCACTCACAAGGAAACACCCACTCAAAATTATTCGTTCCCTCCCAGTCACTCGGGTAATTTGATCAGAAAAATGTCGGCCTCACGTAAGTTTTTCCAATAAAACATGAGCTCGAAGGCTACGAAATTTAATATACGTTACGTTAATAATGCAGATCATCTCTCATCATTCCGTCATGTCGAGGGACGAAATCCTCTTTTAAGCCCGTGTTCCGCTGATAGGATTTAAACTTGTTGACTAAACCGACAGATAATGCAGCCACAACCGGCCAGATGCAGCAACGACAAATATTTATTCTTTAAAGCTTTGGGACTCATAAGCCATGGCAACCATTCAAAAAGTGTTGTAGAAACATTAGATAAGTTTAATGGTGATGGCATGGAGTTATGAGTTCCATAATTAGCCAAATTGGCAGACGCGCAATGAACTGCTTGGAGACTAAATTACTACATAAAAGAGTTGTTTTAAGATAAATGACCATTATGTGTACTCTTACTCACCAATTATTCTGTACATTATACAATAGGCTAAACGTTCCATAATTGTATCTGGCGGCAGATGATAATGTTCGAAGCTCTTAACTTCTCGTAAATAAGTTTTGTAGCTAGTATATGTGTTCCTGCAACCCGAATATTTTTACGAGATCCATAACTTCATGGATATCATTAATATTGATTCCATAACAATATGCTCTTTCAACCGGCCATAAGCCGATTCCAGAATGGAAGGAGATATCTTAGTGGATAAGAATGTCTCGCTTATCCCGATGTCTTGGCAATTTTAGTACACCAGAATATAAGAGAATTGGCGCAAGGAATTAGTAAACGGGTTGGATGCGAATAAAGTCTATTTTTTTGGGGGGAAATTCGACCTTAAAACTCCATCAGCTCAAGTTGGACCCCTGCCGTCCACTGCCTCTAACGGAATTCATCGTTGGATTAACAAAAAAAAAACAAGAGGTAACCGTATAGCGAGGATACGCCATTAGGGGCGGACGCAACTTCTCCGAACAATGGTCAATTGTGCCATTACGGGCGTTTTTTTTCCAGCAGAAGCTAAAATGGCGTTCATGAGCGCTAACCTGTTCTCCTCTCGCAGTGTTATTAAAAGCTCACTCTAAGCCCTTTCGCACGGTAATTGAAAGGAAACAAGCGTGTCTTTTAATGTCTGACGCCAAACCACTCAGCATCTCTGCGTATGAAAGGATGATTCAGGGGAAGATGGAAGGGGTTACTTTTCAAGCGGAAAAAACGACAAAAAAGGGCACTGGACCAGAGGAAGATTCGGATTTCCACTCTACCCAAATGTAAAATCAAGAATAGAATTCATTCTTTAAGTGACCAGCAAGAAAAGAGACCAAAGAGACCGTTAAGACTTTGAATTAGGTTAGTTGATAGGTAGTGTAGCTCTTTATTACAAATGCACCCTCATGCATGTTTCTAAATCTACCGAGTAGTGCTAACACCATGTTTATCATGTTCCGTACATGACTCTTATGTCACGTTTTCATATTCACATAATGGATTATAATAGTAGTTTCTCTAGCATTTGTAATAAACCGAGAGTGTGGTGCTTGTTGGTGAAGGAAATTTCTTCGCTATAGTTCATGTTGGCGATAGATCAGCGCCTGCGAAACATCCTTGTGGTGGCTTGCAGGATAATAGGTAGATGTAGATGAACAGCTCACTTTTAAATGTAATCCACAATATTACGGTTACGAAGTCACGAATCTAGCAAAAGCATCGCTGCTGATTGAATGAAAAATGTGTACATCTCCTAAAGATGAATTGTTTTGCTTACCTCAGGAGGGGCCAGATTTAAAAAAATGAGGAATTAATAACACCCAAATCTAAAAAATACAGTTACGTAGGGAGTTTGTACGTTTTCTCCACTCTTTACGGAGATAAATCATAGTTACATGAGTAACGTTTTCAGGATCGCAAGAAACCTTCCGTCACGAAGGAATTTCAAACGTACCGCGAGCAGAAAATGAGCCAAGTTTTTTATTTATTTATGCAATAAGTTTAGTGTCCACCCAACATTATAAGCATAATAATAGCGTAAAATCATACACAGCTAAATCTGTATATTGAGTACTGCAGTCAAGGCTGGCTGAATGTTACATAAAATTTTACAGAATAACAATATTTGTAACAAAAAGTGATCATTTTTTTTTAGGAAATATTTTACAATTTTGATAACGTTGACAGTAGAACATTGCCAAACATAACTTTTGAGAAGTTAACATTGTCCTCTTTACAATACGTATAGTGCGAAGCGCAAATTATATTTAATGGTTCTTACAATATTACTACAAGAACCCTCTATGGAAGAGCGAGTCAAATTTGTTAGGTTTCAAAATCATTGAAATATCAGCTTTCTAAGAGGCTTTTCCATTTAGTTGCAGCGCTAGACAGAATTCTAACGCTTCGGATTAAGTGTGCGGAAAGTTGCGTCTCTTTCGGCGGTTTTTCAAACAATTTGAATAAATGAATGCGTGACGCTATTCACTGACGATGGCTTGCCTGCTGTAACTCTGAAATATATGGTTTCAGCTGTTATATAAAGAAAAAATTGGGAAAGTTTAACAAAGGTACGTTATGAAGGTAATGTTGAAGTATACCTTGCGTAAATATTATTATATAAAGTATAATTTTAAGTTTTATATAATAATATAATGATAGGGGGATTGATAATAAAACAGGTTGAAGAGCTCAGCTACCTTGGGAGCATAATTTCAAGAGATAACAGAGGCACCCCTGCAGTAAAAAGAAGGATAGCCTTGGCAAAGAATGCATATGAAAATAAAAAACATATTCTAGAAAATAGCCTTATTAAAGTAGAAACAAGGAAATCTTTTGCAAAAACGTTTGTATGGAGCACACTGTTGTATGGCTGTGAAAGCTGGACATTGAGAAAGATGGAAAAGTCGCGGTTGGAAGCTATAGAAAAGTGGATATGGACGAGAATAATAAAAACAAGATGGACTGACAGAAAGAGCGATGAAGAGGTGCTGAGGGAAATAGAAGAAGAAAGTAGACTGATAAAAGAGATGGAACAAAGGAAGGTTAAATTCATTGGTCATGTTCCTCGACATAATAATTTTATAGAAAATATAATGGAGGGAAAGGTGCTCGGCAAGAGAAACAGAGGGAGGCCAAGAAAGAAGTTCCTAGATGATGTACGAAGTACGTTGGGATTAAAAACGTAAGTTGATTTAAAGAGAGCTGCAGTACACAGGGACACATGGCTGCAGAGACAAGGCTTAGACTTTAGAAGATGATGATGATGAATTTTAAGTTAAATATATAAAATACAAATCACATTTCAAAGAAATGTTATTAAGTAGTCAATTGCATTTTTTAAATGATTAAATATCACCTTTAAAAAATAATTAGAGTAAAATTAATGTAGTAGCAGTATGTTTTCATACTGATGTTTCATTATTCCATCCTTAGAGGATTATTTGAATTTATAGAGGATCATTTGAGGAATTGACTAATTTCCTTCCCGCGGGACGTTTAAGTTACTTCATAAATTAGAGAGCTAGATTGTAGAACCGATAGGTATAAAATGTCATTTTTTTCGCGTACCATTCGGGACCATAACAGCTGTGATCGTCGTCATGAATAGTTCGAGTATTGACAATAGGCAGGCAGTTAATCTTTCTCATTATATTCTCCTCTTTCTTATTTATGCATGATGTAAATAATGATGTTCTTATTTATGCATGATATTTTGAATCTGTAGTAGTAGTCTTTGTATCCCTTGCATGTTAGAACGATTGGAGATAGAATGTTTCTTGGGTATTAGATTTGTAATTGGCGCTTTGCATGTGTGGTACGCGGGTTTTAATGTAATGTCGGTGTTCTACCATATCATTCATGCATGCCTGGTGCGAAAGCACCCCCTGCCACACACCCTTTGGGTGGCTTGCAGGGTATGACGTAGATGTAGATAACGGAAGGTTTTTTGCGATGCTGACAAAGTTACTGACGTAACCATATGACTGTATCTTGAGTAGTGTACTGCATGGTAGCATGTTCCTCTACGTATCACTCTCCTGGTTTCTGGTCTGACTGCGTACCGTTGCCCCGACTGGTTTTGGCCTGCTCCTGGCATTCGGGGGAACGTGCCTGGTTTTGATTTCAATTGGGTTGAGTGCTGCATGCCAGATGTCGAATCACACCGTGCCACACACCCTAGTGGTGGCTTGCACGGTATTTTGTAGATGTAGATGATTTATTTCCATGAATAGTTTAGATAACTTACCAACTACTCACAGTTAATTTTTTAATGAGACCCAGGTGTAAGAAATTTCCCATTCTTTAAACTAGGTCTCCCATGCACAGTATTGATTTGATTGAGCATAAGATGCACAATTTTTCTTAGAACCATGAATAATGCAATGTTTAATTCATACTTCATACAGCTGTTGAACTTAAAAAGTATCATTTTAATATAGTCTACACACTATCATCGGACCTTAACAACATTAATTCGTGGTGCCATGAGTGGGGGTTAGAATTAAATATCAGCAAATGCACCAAAGTTCACTTCCTGCGAAAGTCATCACAAAAATGCCCAACCTATACTGTGGGTGGAGTAAACATAAAATCTTCAGATACAGTGAAATATCTTGGAATTACCTTCACTTCTGATATATCGTGGAGATTACCCATACAAAACATATATGGCGCAGCATTAAAGAAACTAGGTTACATTAAACGTATAATAGGAAGGTCCTCGGATGATAAAGTAAAAGAGAGATGCTACTTCCCTCTGGTTAGGCCACACCTCCAATACGCCGCGAGCATTTGGGACCCTGATCATAAATATGTAATAAAAAAATTAATAAAATACAAAGGAAAGCAGCGCGCTTCGTTCAAAACTACTACGTGCGTACATATAGTGTCTCAGAAGTTTTGTAGTGATTAAGGTGGGGGCCCCTAGTGACTCGGAGGCTACACGCTAGGCTTAGGTTGCTTGAGAAATTCAGAACTGATATTTTTCAGAGCGACATAGAGAATATTATCATGACTCCTCACTACATCTCTAGGTCTGACAGATGTGATAAAATAAGAGAGATACACTGCCAAGCAAATATGCACAAAAACTCGTTCTTTCCGCGAACTAAGCGACCACAATAAAAACTGATAATACACGTCACCATTCCACATCCCAAAACCTTAAATCTTTACACGGCTGGAGACCTAACACCCCATGCCACACGCCCACGCGGCAGCTACATCTACATCTAAGTCATACCCTGCAAGCCACCCAAAGGGTGTGTGGCAGGGGGTGCTTCCAAACCAGCCAAACATGAATAATACGGCAGTACAGCGAAACTACACTTAAACCAGCGGACCACACATGCAACGCGCCAATTAACAATCTACTAACCAAGAAATATTCTATCGTCAATCGTTCCGACATGCAAAGGATACAAAGACTACTACTACAGATTCAAAATATCATGCATAAATAAGAACATCAATATTTACATCATGCATAAATAAGAACGTAGAGAATATAAAGAGAAAGATCTACAATGTAGCTAATATCACTATTCGCACTGTTCATGATGATGATCATAGCTGTTATGGTCCCGAATGGTACGCGGAAAAAATGACATTTTATACCTATCGGTTCTACAATCTATTTCTCTAATTTTATTGGCGCGATCTAATCTGCCGTAGTACGAAGGGGTTAATAGTATGTTTTTCACGTCATCAGAGAAATGTTTTTCCTGAAATTTAGCTAAGAGGTTAACCCTATAATTTAATCTACGCTGTGATAGCGATTCCCATCCTAATTCTTTTAACAGTCCAGACACACTAGCCAACTTATCGTAGCATCGTTTCACAAACCTAGCTCCTCTTCGCTGCACGCCATCTAACTCCGATATCAACCCCGCTTCATATGGATCCCATATACTGGCAGTATATTCCAGATGAGGCCTAGCGATTGAAAAATAACAACGTTCATTCACTTTCTCATCACATTTCCCGAGTATTCTCTTGATAAAGCCTAGCTTCCTGTATGCTTGACCGCATGTTTCCCGAATATGTTTCCCCCAAGACGCTACATTATGCCTGGAGAACAATCTCGCACCAACTACCTTAAAAGTTTCTCCAAGAGGTCGACTGCACATGTAACGTTGCGAATGTGTGACGGAGGGAGGAGGGGAGGTCGCGCAGACGAATGTAGGGGCAGGAAGGGGAGGAAAGGAGAGGAAGGGGTGGGGGGAGGAGTAAGAGGGCAAAATAGAGAGTGCACGTCGACGCTCTCGACCTGGGGGGACACAACCAAGGGCATGGATGACGCAAGCTTGCTGGGGAGGGGGGGGGGAGGACTGAGGGAGAGATGGGTGGGGGAGTGCATCTGGCTGTACGACGCCTGAATGCGGATGCGAAAAGCAACGGAGTGTGGAGGGGGGAAGCACAGGGCTGGGGGGGGGGGGACGGATATGAGATAAGGGCGAGACGGCTAGAGATATTAAGACGAGAGGACAGACAGTCTTCTCCGCTCTCTTTCCTCAAGCCTTCCCCACGCAAACCGAAAGCGCGAGTTAATTGTCACTATTTCTATCCCTTTTATCATTTTACGACGTAAAAAACATACTATTAACCCCTTCGTACTACGGCAGATTAGATCGCGCCAATAAAATTAGAGAGCTAGATTGTAGAACCGATAGGTATAAAATGTCATTTTTTCCGCGTACCATTCGGGACCATAACAGCTGTGATCGTCGTCATGAATAGTTCGAGTATTGACAATAGGCAGGCAGTAAACCTTTCTCATTATATTCTCTACTCTCTTATTTATGCATGATGTAAATATTGATGTTCTTATTTATGCATGATATTTTGAATCTGTAGTAGTAGTCTTTGTATCCCTTGCATGTTGGAACGATTGAAGATAGAATGTTTCTTGGGTATTAGATTTTTAATTGGCGCTTTGCATGTGTGGTACGCGGGTTTTAATGTAATGTCGGTGTTCTACCATATCATTCATGCATGCCTGGTGCGAAAGCACCCCCTGCCACACACCCTTTGGGTGGCTTGCAGGGTATGACGTAGATGTAGATAATGAGTTATTTGTCTGTTGCATTAATAATACTAATCAGTAGTCGTATCTTGAGTAGTGTACTGCACGGTAGCATGTTCTTCAACGTATCACTCTCCTAGTTTCTGGTCTGACTGCGCATTGTTATCCTGACTGCTTATGGCCTGCGCCTGGCATCCGGAGGAACGTGCGCGGTTCTGATTTGAACTGGGATGAGTGCTTCATGCCTGATATGGAATCACCCCGTGCCACACACCGTAGTGGTTGCTCGCACGATATTTCGCAGATGTAGATGAAAATGCTATATATCGAGGGTGGAATTACATGTATGGACACCACGACGTGTGATCATTGATGATAAATTCGAGTTTTTCTGCTTTAATTGGCTGGTTTCCTATCGGACTCCGCCTCCTCCCGACTCTTCACTTAGCTAACCGCTTCATTTTCACGTATTTTATCCTCCTTTTATGTTGCCCAACATTTGAGTTAGAACAGCGTCAGGTGATTAGTGAATTGTGCTTTCTGCTAAAAATTTGCGTTCGCCAAAATAGCTACTCAGTGCTTCTGCTCTCGTGACGGGCGTGATATTTCGCGAGCGTGAGACCGTCTGAAATGGCAACACTGGGGAAGAGGTTAGTGACATCAAAGAGCACCACGACGCAATTGGGGAGCAACACTTCCTTATATAGCACTTTTGCAAATTCTATTTAGTTCCTGACACAATATTTGGGGAAAAATTGGAGTAATGACCTTAAAAAATGAATTTAATTTACGGGAAAAAAGATAATTGGGGGCTGAAAGACTTGAAACTCAGGCCTAAATGGAAGATTCTCCTGGTGAATTTTAGGGAGGCCAAAGAATCGTGATATAATGGGATTCATAGATTTTGCGAAGTGCATTTTTTATTTGGGTCGCTTTATCACTTATTATGTGGTAATGTTTCCTCTCCATATTTTTGTTGGTTTTCTGTACGTCTTTTTCCTCTCAGTGACGAATATCGTGCTACTAAGACTATCCCCTCTATATCGATACGATTAACGAGATCGTTCAATTCGATCTTTCTTCTATATAACTACTCGTTTATGTTTTCTACCTTGCATATTTTCCTTCCCCTCTCTGTTCAACAATGTTTTACCCACAATCTTCCTTGGCACTTCCGTCGCAACAGCTTTCATTAGCCTTCTTGTTCTCGCCACGTCTGATCAAGTCTCCGCCATAGACTTCACTAATGGCTTTCTAGCAGTTAATATAGATCTAGATATTTTTCCTCTCCTACATGACACCACCGTATACAGCCTCATGATTACAGCAATAAAAAACTGAAAAATGTCTTTAAATTGTCATGTCTTTAATGTATTTTAATATATTTAAAATGTCTTTCATTGCACTACTTTGCATTTTACATTGCATTTTGCTTATAAATAGCGCATCACCGATTACAATTTCCTTATCTTCCAACCTCTTCTCTCATTTCTCACTCTTATTTTTCCTAAGAGCTCAGATATTTACTTGGATCGAAGAGAGAGAAATTGACGAGATACACACAATATTGTCTTGTCATCTATTCAATGGATTAACGTGGAGAGCGATAAAAATATGACAGTGAATTGACATATTTATACATTAATGAGAAAGAAGAATGAGTTACTTCGTTCAGAACCATAGCCCTAAATTCTAAACATCTTTGAACGGTCTCAACTTTGTTAAACAGATATTAAAATCTGCCACCCAGCAGCCAATCAAAAAATGGATACTCTATAATGTGTCATACAATGAGGAAACGCGAACTTAAAATCTAAAACACGATTAAAATGTTTCGAGAGCAGGTAGGCGAACGTAAAAAAACTACGGGGTGTCCGAAAAGTCCCGCACCACAAGGATTTAGTTGATTACGGACCAGAAATTATAATTAATTATCATTAATTAAAAGGGATGTCGATAGTACAGTAATGTGCAGCCTCTTATGTTGCGGGACTTTTCGGACACCCCGTAGAATACAATGCTTAGTTCTTGAGTATATCAAATTTTAGGGGAATAAAATCATAAATAGCCAAGGGGTCAGCGAAAAGCTCTGAGAAATTCCGGCGGAGATAATGCAGTAAACTTAACTGGAGCCATCAACTGAGCAACTAGGGGTCAGAGAGTAATTGTTATTGAATCTGTGGAATGAATCTGAACAGGAGAGGTATTCAACCTCCGGCAATACGAGGAGACACCGACACTGGAAGAGTGATCGCAAATAAAAATCCTTACCGCCATTATCAAATCCTTGAGATGGATATGCATAGAGACATATCGAGACATTCTAGGTGATTTACCATCCAGCATAACGAGATTCAACAATCCAATCGCTCAGTTTCATCGGCCACGCCCATTGCGAACGACATTTCGGATTCGGAACGGCGATTTCGGGCGATTCTGTTTGAAGGGTTGGGAAAGGTGGTCGCCTGACGTGTCTCGCGACCGAAATTGCTTCGTGGCCCGAGACAATAAGAAGTCAAAGTGTCGAGGGAAAGTGTCAGGGACATAGATAAAAATAATTTGAAAAAAAAATGCCGGGCAGAATGCGATATTCCCGGAGTGATAATTATGTCCAGCCATCCTCCGCCGCATTTCCATCCAGGCGGGCACGGCAAAAGAGGGTAGATGGATATCACGAACCGACAGGGTCATAAAGGAAACGATTTTTCCCGAAAATGAATATACTTGAGAAATTACTTAGTAGGCGGCAGAGTAGGTGAGCGGAGATTCGAAGCACCCATTTCGGTAGCCAGAAAAGAAGGGAGGGAATTTCTCTTTGGCGATTCTTAGCTAATGGCCTTCAATATCTGGTTAGTTCTCACGCTAAGCGGACGCGTGCCCGGAGATTTAACAGGAACGGCGACTGTTTTACCACAACGTTTCAATTTTTGAGTGAAATTAATTATTTTAATGCGTCTGATAAGACGGAGCAATGGATCTCGATTCACTGAGAAACTCGTTTTACTATGAAATTGCTTTTCTTGATTTCCCCACCTCGTAAAAATTACGCCACCGCACTCGGCTATGTCTCAAACTAATCTCAATACAAAGATAGCAGTTTTTTTCATTTAAGGCTAATGACCATTAGTGACGTTATAATGGATTTCACCACCTTTCATTCGATTAAAAATGGGGTGGAGGATGTAACTGTTAGGCTGGCCCCAGTTTATTGTCGCAGGTGTCGTAAAATTGTTAAACCCGAATCTAAATTGAGGACTTCAGTTACATATCTGCATCACATCAGAACATCGAAACAGTCTCCAAAAATGTCCTTCCTTCTAAATTATAGTAATTACCTGCTCAATAACTGTTAAATAAAGGAGAAGTGAATATATTTCTTGCATCATTTATACATCTTGTAACACGTATTTCCTTCGTTATAGTTCTACTTTGTATTTTGCCCCAGCTTGCTCGTCGGAAAAGAAAATACATGAAACGTAACAGGTTTAGAGATACGGTAGCAATTTACTTAACAAAATGGAATATTCAATTTACAGACAATTTAAATTATGAAAATAATTACTTATATCCTAAGGTCATGACCAATTGTATATTCTAATTTACATACAAATTTGGCATATGAATAATTATTCCTTCTTTTAAGTATATTGTCCAATTATTTGCCACACTTCTCCACTTAAACTTTTCACAACATCCAGTCACAAACTTAATTCTTGGCCAATTAAAAACCTCTTGCCTTATGGCTTCTTGTATCTTATATGAAAATAAAAGTTTATAGTTACAACCCAATTATTCGACGACACAGGTTGGCTTGTCCCTCTGTGGTCTGGAAAATCCTCTCAGCCTGCGTAGTGTTCGTCCTTGGCGGGCCCTCAGCTTTTGGGTCTCATCCTGTTGTAAGATCTCCCGTTCCTCTCCTTAATTCCAGCTCCTTTGTCAATTCTCCTTTTCTACGTGGGCTATGTCTCGCACGACGCCACACTCTGGAACTTCTTCCTACTAAAACTTGCGTGCTGTCCTGGCACGACCGTACACTCCGACGGTTTTATCTACAAAATCCCTGCGTGCTGTCCTGGCACGACCGTACTCTCCGACGGTTTCCTCTACACTCCTCGGCTCCTTTTGTTGCCAACGCTCCCACTCCCTCGGTCTATTGTTTATTCTCAATTCACAATATGGTGGGCCCCTTATTGTTATAATAAGCCATGAGGTAGTTAAAGAAAAATGGCGAGGCCAGCGTTATGTTACAATCTGAAACTATTTTTCTCCACCGTACGGACAGATATTCTTATGGTTGGTCCAAGAATTTATTCGCCATATTTGAAACATAATCAAAATGTGCACTCATTGACTCACGATTATCACTCCATTCACCTTAATTATATTTAGCGCGGCGCTGGAAACGGTCACCTATGAGGCTGGAAGGTGAGCACACGGAACGTTAGCTTGGTAAAGGTGTTCTACATAACGCCCCTTGAAGTAGATGTTGAGGGCGTTACGTCATCATACAGTAGCCTGACAACCAAAATAACAACCATATTAATCATTCCTACTCAATTCTTCATTTTCTTTGAATAACTAGACATAATGGACGAATTAGAGGAGGTAAAGCAAGAATATCCACCATTTGCTTGAAATTTAAGGTAAGCAACTCTTAAAATATACATTGGTTACTTTGTCCTATGGGTTGTTCTCGATTTTACCATTTTTTTTCCGGAAACGCGGATTATCATACACTTAAAAAACTAAACAATGCATGCAATGAGAAGGCATATTAAAGAAGCTAGTACTGTGATTCGTTGGTTTGGCCATGTTGGGAGAATGGATGACAGTAGAATAACGAAACAGATAAGAGTGAACTAAATGGTGCGAGAGGGAGAGGTAGGCCGAGAAATTTGTGGTTGCATGTGGTTGAGAAAATTCTTAGGAGGAATATTAGGAGTCATAAAAACAGGAGGGCGTGTATGAAGCTGTTTATGGGGGTAAATGAGGCAAAAGAGGTTTACAAGGATAGGTCAGTATGGAGGAAATTATTGAAGCAGAGTTAGGTGCACAAATGTGTATTTGTGAGTGAAAATTTGTGACTGTGCCTACCCCAGAAGGGAAAGGCGTGACTGGTAAGTATGTATGTAATTACACGCTGGTTTCTAGTACGTAATTGATGGAAAACTTCGTAAAATTGCTAAATTAGTGCATCGGCCGTTAAGTCCGGAAGGAGAATCTGGATTTACAAAGATGGCAGACAGGAAACGCCCAAGGTACAGTTTCTAGCATTGGCCAATAAGGCAAGCGCCCTGTAAATCTACCTCAATGGTAACGCCCATATTGTCAACTCAAGGTGGAACGATCTAAAGGCGGCGTGCGTGGGAAATGGCTAAGTCAGGGGTGGGAGGAAGAGTTCAAAAAGAGATAGGAAGAGTCCGATACTATGAGTTTTCTTTACGTAATACCTGGCGCTCGTCCAGGCAAGAGTGAGAGGAAAAACCTAGCCGTCGGTACAGACTGGAATGTCTGCGCTCCGCTAGTGTGTTCTGTTTGTCTGCCGGGGGGGATTGAGGGGGCGGGGGGCAAGGAGGAATGAGAAAAGGAGAAAGGAAAGGATCCATCCTTTGAGGTGGAGGCGCGCTGCCGCGAGGGGGAAGGGCGGGAGAGGTAGATAGACGCCGGCGGCAAGTGACGGGGTTGGAAGCGGAGGAAGAATGCACAGACGGCGACCGACGGACGAGTGGACGGCCCCCGTTGTTGTTATTGTTGTGCGTGACGGACAACGCGGTCGACGCGGCGTGACGGACGGTTCGACAGATGACGCGCGTCGGAGGTGCGGGAGGGAGCACCTTGTGGGTGCAGCGAGGCGTGACCTGGAGACACTCAAGACAAGAGCCCCGAGGTCGGCCGGGGCCTGCCTCAATCTCCTTTACTCCTTCTTCTCTGGTTACAATCCTAGGATTGGTCTGCAACAGTCTTCCGCTTTATCCGATCTTGGGACCAATCTTTTCACTTCACTGTACGACTTGCAACCTAGTTCCTTCATCAACTGTCCCATATAGTCCAGTCTAGGTCTGCCCCTCTGGTTTTTTCCTTCTACTTTACCTTCTATAATGGTCTTAACCAAGCTTTCGTGTCGGAGAATATGGCCAATCCAGGTGTTCCTTCTCTTATTTAGCATTTTGAGTAGACACCGACTTTCCCCTATCCTCTTAAACACCTCCTCGTTCGTGACTCTTGACACCCAGGGTATTTTCAGCATTTTCCTATAGCACCACCCTTCAAATGCCTCCATTCTTTCCTTTTCTCTCTTGCCAATTGCCCAGGTCTCACTACCATACGGCAGAACGCTCCATACAAAATTCTTCAATAGCAATATCCAATTTCCTTTACTCCCTATACAAAATATATACACTGCACTCTGGGCCGTCTTGCTTGGGGAATCTGTGCGACTGGTAATAATAATAATGTCGTCTTTATTTATTGAGCGATATTAGGCCTGTACAGTCCTCTCTTCCATATAACTCATTTCACAAACACCCATGTCCTGGGCAGATAATTTTCTACCCAGGCGGGACTCGAACCCGCGACCCTCGGGTTAGCAGGCGGGGACTTTACCCCGCCGCCACCGGGGCCGACAGGTAATAAAGGTAAAACAGGCTACAACTTACTGGTAGGAGGTAAAGGTGACGCGAAAAACTTACACGGTGCTTAGGAATGCTAAGTTTTGCAGGACGCATACAAGAGCATTAGATTGTTAATTTTTGGTACACAAGTAACACAGCCAACCAACAGCGTAGTACTCCCAAAATACCAATGATTAGTCGTGGGTATTTTGGAATTTATGTTGTGAAGAATTATTAAAGTACCTCGGATTTTGTTCCGAAAAATCGCATATTTCTAAGTGACTTTCAACTTGGGCAGAGTGTATCCGAAGCAACTGTGAATTGTTCCGTTCAAAACAAATTAAAGGCAGCCAGGGAATAATTGAAATAACTTTGTTCCGGTAGTTTCAGCGCCATAGTTCCCAAGTCATAATGGAGATCATGATCGAATTATAAGTTTTAATTTCATCAGTTGACACAGTGACGTTACTGTAGACTTATCGGGGAATCATTGAGACGGGCATGAGGGAAAGGTAACTGTTACGATAGTTTGAGCGACATAGGGCCATATTCATAGTCGTTACCTGGGTGTCCCCCAGGTAAGGGGGACCCCTTGGCTAAGAAATCGTATTCATAGTCGTTACCCAGGGGACTGCCGTCCCCTAACTCTCCCCCAGGCCGTCGATTTCCTGGGTAAGGCATGAAGCTTACCCAAAGCTCCCCTAACGCAGTACTGCTGCCCACGCGTGAGACGAATTGATACTACTGTACTAAAGACAGTGCACGATAATATCAACAACTTTCCATAGTAACATCTACTGTTTACAAACACGGGTACTTATTGAACCACCCTCGTATTCCTCACCATTCATATTATATAAATATTTAAGTAATATTTTAAACTTTCTCTCATATTCCTTCAATCATTTTTCATCAGCATCGTGCGACAGGATAATATATTATTGTTTATAGCGTGCTTGTTTACGGTGAAAAATGAGCATCAAAAACGTCGAGAGCCATTCAGCGGAACCGTTCATATGTATTTTTCCGCGGGATTGTTGCCAAATCTCTTACCCAGGCGTCCCCTGGCTGGGTGCTACCCAGGTAAGGTTTATGAATCGCTCAGCGTAGGAGACACCTAGGTGTTACCTGGCTGGGGGATACCCAGGTAACCCCTAGGAATACGACTATGAATACGGGAAATAGTTCCATAGTCACCATGGAGACATATTCGAATTTTACGTTTTAATTTCAGCAGCTGTAGGAAGCATGGATTAAATATTGGATTATAATTTGTAAAATAACATATTTTTATGCTACTGAAATTCTAAGTAATTGAATAAAAATATGCACATTCGTCATTAATTTGACTAATTTTTTTCAAGCTGTACGCTCAGAATTCCTGCATAACAGAAGGTTTTTTTGTGATTATGAAAACTCCACTGCAGTGAGTAATGATTCATCCATTAAAAAGTTGAGAAAATAGTTGAGAAAACGTAAAAAATACAGACTATCAATTTTTGACGAAACGCTTCATCAGGGAATAAAAAATTACCAAAAATATTTCCTTTTTATTTTTGTTCGTCAGAAACATAAATACAAATTAGTTACACACCCCGGGAATTACAAAAACAAACGCATTCCCACTCTCGAAAAGTAAACCACTGCTACGAAATTGATGTGCTAAACAATTTGAGATAAAGACTTACAGATTGATGCAGCCAAAACATTTTCGAATATCTTGAAATTCACGTTGTGTATATTTTTCAAATTCACAATTTAACACAAAGTTGGTGGTTTCCGGCGATACTTAGTGGACTTTACTAAATATTATGAATGAATAGGGTAAACTTGGGTTTTTCCACAATGAATTTAATGACTTACGACAATGGTTTAGACGATTAACGTCATCGTCAGGTGAAGATACATTTGGTACGAAAATAGCACAAAGTTATTACGAGATAACGTTGCAAGTCATTGCCATAATTTAATGGACTCTCAGTGCACTCAGCCAGTTCAATCGTATAGTAGCCGCAAGCCCATTTACCTGAAAATATCATGATTCAATGTTCTACCATACTATTAACTATAAAACATACTATTAACCCCTTCGTACTACGGCAGATTAGTTCGCGCCAATAAAATTAGAGAGCTAGATTGTAGAACCGATAGGTATAAAATGTCATTTTTTCCGCGTACCATTCGGGACCATAACAGCTGTGATCGTCGTCATGAATAGTTCGAGTATTGACAATAGGCAGGCAGTAAACCTTTCTCATTATATTCTCTACTCTCTTACTTATGCATGATGTAAATATTGATGTTCTTATTTATGCATGATATTTTGAATCTGTAGTAGTATTCTTTGTATCCCTTGCATGTTGGAACGATTGAAGATTGAATGTTTCTTGGGTATTCGATTTTTAATTGGCGCTTTGCATGTGTGGTACGCGGGTTTTAACGTAATGTCGGTGTTCTACCATATCATTCATGCATGCCTGGTGCGAAAGCACCCCCTGCCACACACCCTTTGGGTGGCTTGCAGGGTATGACGTTGATGTAGATGTACCAGCTGGCTACAAAGCCAATTGCCTACCACGCACCGATGAATGTATGCACTCTAATTCCAAACCTTATTAAATTACTAAGAATTGATGATCTCATCGAAAGGATAGTCTTGCGTCCTCATGTCAATCGAAGTATTCACTGTGACACACTAAGTGAAGTAATCGAAGTATCTCACTGTGTCACACTTTGAAAACGAAAAAAGTTTGGATTTTTCCCAATTGAAAGACCTTGAAGCCTAAAATCTCACGATGTTCAAGTCGCACAAGGACGTAGAGAAAGATCTTTACTTACATAAGACGAAAAAGATGTGACCAAACCCCAAATCAAGCCAATTCCCGAGATGTGACTTACCTAAAAAGAAGAAAAAAAGATATTAGAACATGATACTAGGATAGGAAGGAGTTAAAGGAAAATAAATTGCGTACTACTATCATCACCAAACAAATCTTATGCGTGAACATACCTACACTTTAAATTATCAGTGACAACAAAGACATTCAATAAATTGTTGATTATACCTACACGAATACAACTCAAATTATTAGCCTCTCAAATATTATATTCCTCGAAGAAATATTTTTAGTGAGAATTTTCAAATCAAATATTTCACCGGACATCTTATGGGCATTAATCAGGAAGAGAGGTTAATAATAATTCACGTCAGAATCAAAGGAAATATATTCATTAGACTTCAACAAATACATAAGAAATGTACTGAACACAAGGCATTCGTGGGCTCCATAAAAATTATACTTAAAATGAGATTTCATAGTATTCACAACATTTTAGTTTGATATCGCTTAAACTAATATGAAGATACATTCTAAGGGTCTAAAATAGGATTAAAAATTTACGAAAACAAGTACACTACCTCTACAGCGGAAAAATATTAGGTTGGCAACTAAGTTCCCGCCGTTTTTTTACATTGTAACATTCCCTAAGTTCCCACCGTTATTTTACATTGTAACATTCCGCATGTCATTAAATATTTTTGGCACAATGTTTTAAGTCATTCGAAAGAGAATATTTTGTTCTACCGGAATCTATGTTTTGTTTTTTATTTAAGAAAAATTTCTGTTACTTTTAGATCGTTAAAATGGAATGTCAAGTTGAGAAAAATGAGCATTTTCGACACCTTCTTTTTGCTATTAATCAAGGTTCTAAGGCCGCAGAAGCTTCTCGCAACATTTGTACTGTGTATGGAGTGGGTGCTATAGCTGAAAGAACCGCTCGTGATTGGTATGCCAAGTTCAAAAAAGGAAATTTTGACCTCAAAGACGCTCCTCGTTCTGGCCGTTCAGTTGAGTTCGATGAAGAGCGATTAAACCAACTTTTGCACGAAAATCCGCGTCAAACGACAAGGGAACTGGCAGAGAAAATGGAATGCTCCCACACTGCTATAGAGAAGCATCTTCACTCGATGGGAAGGGTTCAGATGTGTGGAGCACATGTACCGCATGCTTTAAGTGACAACGAGCCACAATCTCCGCTGGTTTGCTTGCTCGTCACCGTTCAACTCATGGACACAAGGAACGATTTCTCTACCGAATCGTTACTGGCGACGAAAAATGGTGCCTGTAAATCAATACAACTTTTCCATGTCTCGGCAGTAGAAGATATTTGTTATCCCATGAAAATAGGAAAGGGGAACTCATTCGAATTCGGAGGAATCGACACGGGAGTTGCAGAGCCACATTTTCTAAGAATGTCCTTATTTTTTGTTGCGCAAGGTAATAAAGATTACGAGGGAAACACAGCAAATTAAATAAGTAGTGAATAAACTGAAGAAAAAGCAGACTTAAGAATTAACTTCCGATTATGTTACAAGCCAAACACTTCAGGAAAATTTAACCTTTGCGCGCAACAGAGAGGAAGTCCCGGAGAACGAAGACTGGGAGACAGGTAATAGAAACTTTTTGTCTCGACTTCATCCCATTCTGGACACATTTTGACGAAACAGCCTATTGAAAACAATACTGAAAGGAAAAATGAATGGGAAAAATTTCAGAGGATAGGAACACATCAAACGAATTTTAAAGGACGTCAAAATGACGAACAGAGCAGGAATGACACGGTAGCCAGAGAAGAGAGTGGTGTGGAGAGATGCATCGAATCACCCATCTTTGGATTCATGAGATAATTGAGGACAGTTTACGTGACGCCGCGTCACCTTCATCAAGTCTCCTAATTTAACATGTTTACGAAGTAATTCTGGCGAAGAAGAGATTCAAACCATGGACCATTAGTAAATTTGATCAGAAAAGTCTAGAAGCTTCGAAACCTGGTACTGGAGGAGGATGCTGAAGATGAAATGGATGGACGAAATAGGAAACGATGAAGTGCACAAAAGAAGAGAGGATGAAAGGACCATGTGGAGCATTCTACAGAAAAGAAGAACCAGATGGATTGGACACACCCTGACACACAATGGGTTTGTGAAGAACATAATTGAAGGTAGAATAGAGGGAAAAGTCCACAGAGGAAGACCCGGGAATAAGTTCATAGACCAAATAAAGAGGAAAGTACACAGGAAGAGATACCAGGAGGTGAGGGAACTAGCATTTGATAGGGAAGCGTGGAGGGATGTAGTCAACCAATGAACGACCAATGAATGAGGGATTCAAAACAGTTGTTGGAATAAGAGTTGAAAGAAATCCAACCCCTGATATCTTCAACCGGACAATCCAAGATCACCCTTCTCGCAAAACTTAGCCGAAGAACAAGACGAAACGAATAATCCGAAGGAGTTTTTCGCGCGGAGTCACCGACCGATGCGCATCGTCCCGGCTGTGCAACAAGACATGATTGAGGGAGGTTTTCCAATGGCGGGGATTCGGGCTGAAAAGTTTGCGGAAGTGAAGGAAGGTCCAACATTGGGGCTGCGAGGAAGGGAATCTTGCGAGAGAAAGCAATTGTCGCCGGAAAGAGGCCAGACGAGGGGGAGGGAGGACATTCCAACGGGGTAGGTGGGGATGAGTAGTGGGGGGAGGCGGGTCTGGAGGGGTGCGGAAGTGGGGTGCAGTAACGGGTAAGGGTGTTGCGGGGAGAATGTGGAAATGCGCGGCTGCCTGCATCCGCCTAATCGCGGTCGCCCTCACACAACCCCCACCCTCCACCGCAAACTCGCGATACGGCGCTCAAGTCTACACCAAACTAAACTTCGGTCATTTGCATATTTAGGGCCATCACCAGGAGCCAATGCAGTCATCAATAAAGTTAAATAAATAGACTGCACACCTGAGAAATGTAGAACACCGTTTTTATTTGTAAAAAAATATGCGACACGCTCAAAGACACACAAAAATTTCTTCAAAATTGCTATGAAAAACTAGGCAATGTTACTGAATTGTTGAAGGAATAAGAGCGGGAACTTCTATGTGATCAAAGGGAAAAATTTAGATTAAATCTTTTGCGAAAGCTTGATATAGATTACTTTTTGCTAGACGTTCAACATATTTTGCTGGGGCCAGAAGATTACTGTAGAAACTATCACAGGCATAAAATTAAGGACATGGACCGCAGAACCGATAGATTTAGAATGTCATTTTGTCTTTGTACAATATGGCACCATTGTTGCGATGGATCAATTATATGAGTCTTTGACCCTCGCTAGGTGGAGTAGATTTTGTACTTGTTCGCAATAACATATCTTTAACTCAATATCATAAATAAAAGCTCACCCCGCAGGAAATTTCCGGCATGATTTCGCATTCTGCCTGGTTTACTATCCTGTAGGACTACTTATCAATCGCATTAATAATAGTAACATTAGATGTATCATAACTGGTGATGCATCGTAGCATTTTAACCTGCGTAACGCTCTCCTAGTTTCTGGTCGGACCGCGCATTGTTATCCTGACTGCTTTTGGCAGACGCCTAGCGGCCGGGGAAAGGTGCGCGGTCCCGATTCGAACTGGGATGAGTGCGGCATGCCTGGTGTGGAATCTCTCCGTGCCACTCACCCTAGTTGTGTGTGGCATTACATAGATATGTCAAATTCTTAAAATAAAATAACATTTTCATCAAATCTTTCCTCTCACGATATAAACCTCAACCCTTTCGTTCGAAAATTTTAAGAATTGAAAAAATTCCACAGGAATCGAGAAAATTTCGCACGCTGCAGTACCACATGACGATGAAGTAGAAGGCGAAACTTAGATCAGAATGTATATTGAACTCGTGAATTTTTTATTACAAACAAGACTTGTTACGGCCAAGGTTTCGCTTGCTACCGCACCACCTGACGATGCTGTAGCAAAGGAAACCTCAGTCGTAATGCACGGTGCACTCGTGGAATTTTCTCAATTTAACAATTTGTTAGAGACGCTTTGATTCCACACAATAAGGCCTGAACATTCAGAACACGTGCAAACTTTTGGACAGTTTATTTCAACAATGAGGGATTTTATTGACCAATATATGTAACAAAAAGTAGTTATCCTTGAGTTTGGTCAAATTATTAAATTTTTATCATTTAACTTTCATTTGTAGAAAATAAATGTCAAAGTGAGTGAAATAACCCTGCGGTTAATTCATGTTTATTCATTATTGTATCAAAGACCTAAAGATACGAATGTCTTCCGTGAAGCGTTGGGAAGGATGGATACAGAATTTGAATAAACGCCTTTCACAGCTTTACTGCATAGTCGGTTAAGCTTTGAAACTTTAACGACTGTACCTGATGATTCAGTTAAGCTGTGAAACGCGTCGTCAAAATTAAATTATTGTAGAAAAGCACTAAGCATTTTTGGAAATATGGATAAAAATAACAACTGTACCTGACGATGCAGTAAAGCTGTGAAACGCGTGCTAATTATATTATTGTGAAGAGCACTAGCAATATCCATTTTTTGCAAAATGGATAATGATAAAAATCGTACCTGACTATGCAGTTAACCTGTGAAACGCGTCGTACAAATTAATATAACGAGAGGAGCACTGGCAATAAGCATTTTTGCATCACGGATAAAGATAAAAATCGTACCTGAAAATGCAGTTAAGGTGTGAAACGCGTCGTAAATATTATATAATTGTAGAAGACTACTGTGAATGTTTCGCAATTTGGATACTTATTACAGAGCTTGACCAAAACTCTTGAGTGTTTCATCGCGACGATCCCAACCTCGGGACACCGGCCTAATTTTCTCGAATGCAACCTCGCAATGTCGGAGACGCATACATCTTTTAGCACCCCTCATACACTGGTTTCTTTCCTCCAACCCCGCTCGCCGTGCTAATTCTTTTAGCACGCTGCAACGTCCTGCACTCACTTCGCGAGAGGAGATATAGCATGGGGAGCGCCGACGACGGAGGGAGGGAGGGGCGGGGGAGAAACTGCAAGGACGGCGGAAGGGTGAGGGGGGAGGGAGGGAACGGCGACGCAATCTTTGGCGAACACAAGCCGACCTATTGTGGCGGGACAGACGGACGCGAGGATCGCGGATTTCCCCCCACTCCCCACTCTTTCTTATCGCCCGCAGACGGCTGGGGAAACGGCTGTAGAGGCGGGGGGGGGGGGGAGGGGAGGAGTGGAGGATGGGGGAGGGAAGGAAGAGGAGATGAGACTAGCTGAGGAGACCTCCCTTCGCCTCCTCGCGAAGAGTCGTCGTTTGCGGGTACAGGCGAGGTGTGTCGCCGCGGCGGCTGCTCCGCTATAAAGGCTCGGTGGTGCACTTTCTACTACCACTCTTGCCCCGGCTCATTTTTTTCTCTTTATTTTGCTCGAGTAGGTACACATCGCGGCCGTCGCTTCTTACATACTTACACACAAACGCCGCGAAAGAGCCCTGCCTGCCCGCGTCGCCGTCGTCTTTCCAAAATGGGGAATGCTCCCTCGCCGCCAAGGTCGTAAAATAAGTCTCGTTCTCGTAGAAAGGTGGATCGTGGGGGGGGGGGGGGGAGGCAAAGGAGGGGGCAAAGATGGTTGCGGGAAATGTTTGTTCGGGCGGGGTTTACGAACAGGACGAGACGACGTGGTGTTGGGGGGGATGGAGTGGGAGTGGGGCGGGGGAACGGTCTGAGCCGGGGGAGAAACAATAACTGCGAGGATTCCTTTTGAAAATGTTTAAGCAACCGGTTTAGCCGACGAAGAGGGGTGCGAAGTTCCCCTCGGCGAAAGCTTAACCCGACCTAAGTTATGAAAGATCTGGTGCTTTCCCGGCGCATCACATACGTTAAGTTTTCCTGGGTTTCTTCTACTTCTTTCAGTGGATCTGTCGATTGACAGGTCTCAAAGGAACTGTAGTCTCCAGGCATTTCTGTTTCGAACGAGGTTCTTCATAGCCTGTCCCCCCTCTCATCATATCTGCCATCACACGAACTTTCTTCCTTCCTCTGCCTCTCTTTCCATTAATCTTTCACCACGGGTTGAGACTTGCCATGAAAAAACATTTTACTTGACCGGGATTCGATCCCGGTCGAGTATGATTGGAAGGTCGTCAATTTCGTCGTCATGTAAACGACAATGATAGGTTTATCCACCGCGACAGTTGCTGTGTCAGCATGATTATCGTCTCATGTGCCACAGTGTTGGAAAAATGAAGGGTGAAATAAATATTGCACTATTAATGGTGCAATAATATACCTCCATACGACTGAAATTTTAAGTAATTAAATGAAAATATTTACATAAGCCTTTAATATGATTTGGTTTTTTCGCTACGTACGATACTAATTGTCTTCTCGGGTTTTCCACCAGGTTAGGTAACTTTTGGCCGACGTTTCGATGGCAACCTACGCCATCGTCCTCAGGGCCTTTTTCATGGCGCCATACAGCACCATCTGTTGATGTAGTTGATAACTTTACTCAAACATTCAATAATTTGGCCAAGAAGAGAAGAAGTTATACACGAGGTTGAGTCAATAAATAAGTCGCAAAACTGAATTGAGGCAAAAATAATTAAAGTAACTTTCTGACATTTATTTCACTTTTCCACATATTCACCCTGTACATTCAGGCACTTATCCCATCTCTTTACAAGTCCTTGAAAGCCAGCAGCAAAGAAGTCCTTTGGTTGCTGTCGCAGCCAACGTGTAACCTCATAGATTACAGCATCATCTGTATCAAAATGACGGCCACCCAAATGACTTTTTAGGGGCACGAACAGATGAAAATCACTGGAGGCTAAGTCGGAAATGTACAGTGGATGTTCCAAGCGTTCCCAATGAAATGTTGACGACTGATGCTGATGATGAAATGCTGACGTTTGCGACTTATTTATTGACTCACCCTCGTACGCATATTTTTTCTACTTTTTTTGAACGGTCCAAAGTATATCTCCGACAACCAACGAAACCCCACATTAGACCTGTCTCCCGCCGGGAAATCTTTGGCTTTGGGCACATCTCCCCTTGAATTCGCGGAATAGTCTCATTAATAATTTCCTCTCAATTTTACCACCTCGCTCCGAGGAGGGCATTCTCCTTCGCTCTCATCCCACAAGCACACCGCACAGAATGACTGGGAGAGTCTCCGGGCGTTAATGGGTTGTACGCCGGGGCAGCCGCCGCCGCGATTACCGCACTATCTCTCGTGCATTCGTGAACCAATGCTCCGCAAACGTTTGCCGACAGGAGAGAGGATGAGCCGAGAGCCTTTGTCCTCTCTTCCTCCCGTCCATTTAAGGTGATTATTTATGTAGTGGCCGGTGTATGCTAAGCCAAATTTATTAAAATCCAACCGCGGTAATTATCGTGCCCGTCCACGTTCTGTTTTTTCGTCATTATTCACCATCCCACGCTGTTCAAACATTTGTACTTCTGTTCTCATGTTTCCGGTTAAGACAGGTTTATTCAAATCCTTTTCTCGTCTTCGGTTCTCCCGAAACAGAGAACTCAAAAGTCACGCGATTTTAATTACTGACACGGTAGTAATGAACCAGTAGCATATCAACCAGGCGCATATCACAAACAAGCGCATATCAACTACCATATGAAGATGACGAGTAAGAGAGGTAAAACGATTACTGAAGAAACTAAATAACTTTTGGCGGAATTTTATGATTTTTTAAAATTTTAACCGTCTCAAGCAAATAAAAATGCGTTAATTTAACGTTAAATAACATAATAATATAATTTATTCCTTCATTCTTACGATTACTTCTACGTACGTCCAATTTAACAACAAAATTTGCAGAGGAAAAAAAAATATTTCAGTTTTAAATGGTACTATTCACAATTTACATAAATTTTAATAATTCCCTTTCAAACAAACAATTTCATGGATATTTGTGAATAGTATTTCAATATCGTCATGTTCAAATAGCCATTATTTAACTTGCTTTAAATAATAATTAACTTTTTTTTCCATTTTTACTGCCACTAGAGGTCGATTAAATACTTTCGGAGCTAAATAAATAAAAACTTCTCTTAAATAAATTATAATATGGTCTAGTGCAGGGGTGGCGAACCTTTTGGCGATTGAGTGCCAAGGTTTTTTGCAATAAGAGTATACTCGCTCGACGCGCGTGCCAACCCATCGAGCGCGATAGAGGTATCCCTTAGCGCCCTCCCAGCTCCAAGTGCCAAAATAATTGCTCCGCGTGCCACTTTGGGCACGCGTGCCATAGGTTCGCCACCCCCGGTCTAGGGGGTATAACATCGAATTGAAAGCGTTCGAGTGATTAACAAAAAAAACGTATAATTCGATAAAAGAAAAATGAAATGCCTTAATTTCTGGCAAAAGTAAAGCTTATCAAACATATCCTCTTCAAAGCGACTACCCCACTCAATTTCAAGTCACTTTACACTGAAGTTTTTCTTGAAAAACTGCCTCATGATGCGGGACCATAAAGGAAAAATTAAAGTTAATTAGAGTTAAATTTTGACATAAGCGACTGGATTTTTCTGGTATACAGAAATTACGAATATGCCAAGCAACGAAGTGTCTGCACATCCGACCGACGACGCAATTATAATTCAACGCGTTGCCTTACAAACTCGGCAGTAAGACGCACAGTCTCAAGGAACGAACGCGTTTCTTTAAATAAATACTAGGAAACGTTAAGTCGTTCGGTCACGACAACGTTTGGAGACGGCGAGAATAAAGGAAAGGAAGTTAGACCCTCGTAAAGAAGAGAACGTAAGGCGATTTAAATGAGACGAGCCTGACTTCAGCATGTGATTACGAGTGAAAACACTTTTCCGTGAGTAAATCAAATTATCTGCCGGAACGAAATTCAACGGAAATGGAAAAGAGAGATAGGGGGCTAAAAATGCTGCGGAAGCGAAACTTTAAAAAAAAAATACGATGATTTCCGCTAAAACACGAATTAGGCCGTCTGGTTCCATTCTGAAAAATAGAAAGTAATAAACGGTGAATAACTTTCCAAGCCCTTGAATAGGATATTCAGACGATACAAAGAGGCGCAGTTAAATGGCTGATTATCTCCGTTTTCCTGCTACAGTCTGCCCAAAGATATTCGCCATAAAGCAACAACACCTTTTATGGTATATTCGGAATACCGCATTTCACCGCATAATCGTCACAGATTGGATGCCAATTTTTTTCGCTAAAAAGTAGGGTGCGACCATTACGAGAGGAAACAAAGAAAAGTAAAATTGCGCCGGTATTAGTAGTAGTTTTTAGTATGAGTACTTCACTGCCTTCATTGCACCTGCTGCCTCAGTTTCAATGCGCTAGCATAGTTATTTCATTGAACACGTTAATAGATAAAAATAGAAAATTCATAAGATAAAAGTGTACCCAACTAGCCCCGGTCTCCCCTACTCTGTATTTGTGAATGGCAGGTAGAAATGCATGTCGGGTAGAGTGCAAAATTAGACAAATTTTTCCTTTTACAGCAAATGTCGTGACAAACAGAATTAACATGCGACGATTATGCGATGGTGACGATTATGCGGTAAAATACGGTCATTTACAAGTAACACTCCAAATCATAAAGAGCAAGAAATGTATTGCGATTAATAAAAGCATTACTGATGTGAATAGGCTCCTATGGAAATCCTAACGAGGTCTAGCGATGAAATTGATGCAGTGCAGTGAGCATTGGCGGAGTTAATTTCCATCATTCCCTTATATAATTGGAGAAAGTACATATTGTAATCAAGTACACTTAATTATAACTTTATTAAATATAAAATAAATTACACACTTTTTATCACTTAAACATGCATTCGGGAGAATAACAATCCCCTCATTACGTTATCATTGATTTTATAACGATAATTTCTTACAATTTCTTTTCAATCCTGAAAATGGTGGTTATGATAGGTATACCAACATTTTAAATATTGAGTAATTTAGGTATACTTACTCCTAGCATTCTAGCTTTGTTATTCGAGTAGCATAATTTGTATATGTCTTTCGTAAATCATGAAATTGAAAATGAATGATTAAATATGAGTAACTTTGTATTTGCCTTGACTCAAATAGTGAAGCCAGTGGCACCTTAAAGCCTGCGCTGAAGGGAAATTCCCCAAGAATGACGGCCCAGAGTGCAAAATTACTAAGGGCCTTAGGGCTGCAAAGGCCCCAAGGCCCCTAAAATTTCCCCTATTTCAATCAGAATCAATGCAAAGGTTTATTTTTATTGCTTTTTTCAATTTCTTGCAATCGATATATAGGGTCTACATGTTCACTATCGGGTGGCAAAAAGAATGAAGTATTCAATTCTTGCAATCGATTTTGTTATACACTTCCTTTTCCTTTTAAAAGTACGTTTTCAATGACAAAACTGTAACTTTTACTCTGATTTCTACCACATACACAACAAGACTGTTATGGCAACGGGTTGTTATGTAATAATTTATTAAAGTGAGGAAAACTTTTACAAAATCACAGAAAAACACACCACCACGACCCTGGTTTCGACGGCTGTGCGTCATTATCAGGCGATACAAAAATGTACAGCAATCCCTTATATACTTTCAAGCTGTGTCCCAATTCGCCATTTAGGCATCTAAATCGGCAGATTTAGGGAGGACGCCATCTTGAAGTGTGTCCCAATTCGTTAGGCATCATGGGGGAGCGGATTTAGGTGCCTTTCTCGGGGGTGAAATTTAGGGTAGATGGAGTTTATCCTAAATCCGCCTCCATATTGAATTTCCCATTATGCAAAGCGCTGCGTACGTCGTAAAAGGAAACTCGTACACAAGGAAGTAGTTGAAAAGTGGCAAACATGGCCGGCAAGTATTTTGTCTGTAATTGAAAATATTTCGCAACCCAACAACCGACTACAAACGAAAAATTCTACTTAGTACACTTAAAAAAAAAGAATTTAAATCCCAGAACACCTACACAAACTTAAATACCCCGAAAACTAAAAACTAACGAATCTCCAAACAACGAAATGGATGAAAAAATGTTAAATCACATTCCAAATCTCACAACGCATACGAAGGTAGCAACAGGCGCCAAATATGTCTTAATTTCAGGTTTCACTTGTTTCATTCAGTCCTTTGTTAATTACTCATGTGTTTTTCATTCGTTTCCAGCTCGGTAGACGGCAACACTACCGAAGGATGTCCCAAATCAAGCTCCCTTAGCGAAAGGCCTCTAAATATTTAGGTAGCTAACCGCATCCTCCCTAATGCCTAACGAATTGGGACACGGCTTCAGTCACTGGTAAGAGGGGGGGGGATGGTGGGGTGAGGAGGACGGGAATGGTCAACAAAAGAGGAAAGGATAGGGGAGTTGGCGGGCAGCAAGCATTCATTTAAAAGTTTAACATCTGAGTCAACATTTCGTTTTGAAATTTCGAGCAGATCAAATGCATTTAGCTCACGTCGGTTATCAGTAAAATGCAGTGTTTTAAGTTTAAAATCACTTTGATGGTCACAAGTTAAAAATTGTTTAGCAAAGTTACTCTTTTCTTCATGGTGATTTTTAAATGCACCATAATGTTCTTTGGTTCTGGTCTGGAAGCTTCTCCTGCCCCACGTCTGAAGTCTGCCCCACGTAGACCCGTTCAGAGTTATGTAAACGACTCTAATAATGATACTAGCTTTTATAACGAAATGATGAACGTATCTTACTCACGAGAAGGTTTTCCTTGTCAGTTCCCCATTAATTAAGAATTATATAAAGAGTTACAAAAACGGTATCCTGAGCAAATTCTGTCCGCGCCTAATACATGCGCCAAAGAGACATCAGCCCCCGACGCTCGATTTCCCAGTTCGCCGCGAGACAAGACGGCCGATTGGACAAAATGAAAAAGGCCAAGAGAGAAGAGAGGAGGCGGTACCGCCGGCAGCGACGGGCTATAGCGAGGTAGGGAACGAGAGAAGGAAAAAAAAAGCCACGCGGCAGCCGAGGGTTACTGCCCGCACGTCCTACTGCCTCCGGGGGCAGCAGCCCCCTCCGCGAGAGCGTCGACGGACGACCAGGTGCGCCGTCGGATGAGGGCGCAAGATGGTCATACAGAAACAATCCGCCCATTATTTATGACGCCGGGTGTCCACGGGCGGCCATATCTCCTCCTATTCTAGCCTCAATATTTTGTCGCTTTAATATCTTTATCTTCTCCCCCCGTCTGACTTTCCCTAGCCGGCGTGGTTATTCAAACGGCAGCTCGCGGCGGCCGTAGTAACAGAAGCGGAGTTCTTTAAGGCGCTGCTTCGACGAACGAGACTTTCTTGAAAAACAAAAAATGATGAATATACTATGCCAGGCTGGGGGAAAAATATGAAGTTATTTCTCAGAAAATGTCTATGAAGTAAATTTGATTAAAGTAGATGTAATATTTGTCCAAATATTCAATTCAAATTAATATTTTATTCAGTTTCGACAAATTTTTAGAATTTCTTTTTCGGTAATTTTTACGTAATTCTTTGTTCGAGAAGTTTGCAAAGCTAAAATCCTATTTATTTTTCAGAAAGTATTATTTTGATAAAGTTACCAGTGCGGCAGGGATGGAAAATGGCTTGGTTAAAAATCAAAGCGGTTTCGGGTTAGTAGGAATCCGAATTTGACAGGAATGAATTTGATAGTGATGCTCCGAAGATGTACTAAGTGGTCGTTATAGATTAACGCGCCCTCTGATATACAGAGTACAACACTTTAAGTACTCTCCATATAGTACTCAAGTTGAAATCGTAACATATCTCAGAACAGTTACCGACAACACCAGTATTCAAACCTCATCAATTCTATCGGCACACAAACCTCAAATTTAGAAAGACCTGACTCTCAAAAACCGTAATTTTCCTATATCTCCTGCTTCTTTGTCACAGCACCGACATGCTGCTCGAGTAATGGACATAGGACATGAATGTAATATAATAATAATAAAATAATATTTATTCTTCCTTTCAACGAGGCCTACATTTTCTGAACAAGGAAATAAGTTAGAAAACTTACAGAACAAGGAAATAAGTTAGACTTTGAAACAACTTGTCTATGATTAGGCTAACTTCTGCCAAAAATTTGTTGAAGAATGAACAAATTCATATACAAGTATCGTAGATTAGTCAAACAAAATCAGTATTGTGCAGAAAAAAAATCAAAATTTTGAGGATAATAGAACAAAAAGATTAATTTACACCATGATATTTTCATACGTATATACACATTTAGAATGACATTTCGATATTGTGAGTAGCTAGTCACCATTGGTGAATCAGCCTTAAATATTTATTGAGACAAGTAGTTTTTTTATATTATTTGGCAATTTGTTACAAAACTTAGGGCCCATGTACAAAAAACACCTCTTGCGCAACGTCAAATTTGGTTTATGCATAAGGGCCAGGTTACATCTGCGAAAATAACACGTGCGCGAAGCATTGCTCATAATCGCGGAAAACTGTTCTAAGCCATTTATTATTATGCAACCCACAGGTAACTATTATTAGGTAATCTACTGGATAAAATATTATTACGTAACCCAGGGACACAAAGATTCGGAATTAAAATATGAAAGATAAAGAGTCCCATAAACTTAAGATAATTAGCTGAAGCAACATCATGCGAAGGGCAAGAATATCTCCCATGCTAGGAAGCAGCTTTCCTAATAAGATCTACGACACAGGTGTATTTTCCCGCCACCAATTAACCACTCAGTTTATCACTCTATGTAGGTCAAAAACGTTACGCTGTAACAGAGAAAACACCAGCACTTGAGTAAATGCCAAAATATTTCCGTAAAAATGGAAAAAAAGTCAGCCTCGTGCGAAAGAAAGTATTTAAAAGTAATTTACCGACTATGAAGAATCAGAATTTTATATATTGCAGGGATTAAGTGCATGCAACATTAGATCGGCAATCACAAGTATGAAATTGAAAGAGATACAGAGGTGGAAAAATTCATATTTTATCCATAGATATGACCTTATTTCTTGTCCAGATCTGACATATCTTTTTGAGGAAAAGTGAGCTACAGAGAAAGAAATTGGATATTTAAATAATACTAGCTACTATTTTTTAAATCCGTATTTAACACAGAGTTTAAAAAAAGAGTGAAAGATTTTTCTTCCGTGAATTTTACAGAATTGTGTTAAAAAAGACGTGAGCATGTAGGTAACTAAACCAATGAATGTTGAAGGAAAAGGTAAAGTAGTGATTTTATTCAACTAAGCAATAGGATATTAATCGATGAATGAACCTGACTTAAAATCAGGGCTAGGACGGATACTAGAACCATTATATTTTTGGGACAGCGGCGGTGACCTAACCACGGGGTAAACCCCGCTAAGTCGCAGGGCAATAAAAATCCTCCTCTCCCTACTACGTGGAGAAACTCCCATGTCCTTGACCGCATTGCCAAATCATCCAGGGCAGTTTACGCAACACCTGACTTCCAAATATAAACCCGCCGTGTAACAGGAAATATCAATCGAATGCAATAAAAAAAGTGAAACAAAGTCCATCCGTTCGTGAGAGAGCGGCGAATGTTACTCTGGACTAAGAGGTGCGACAGGAAGTCACTAGATAGAATGAGATAAGCTGCATGCATTCATTAATCGTTCATGATTCTGGAATGAATGTGATTAACTTTGAGTAAATTTGGAATAAGGCTCAGGTGCTACCTTCACAAGTTTCTTTCACGTACAATTTTCCGAAATCCTCTCTAAGTCACGAAGACGGTTTTCAATTATCAATTAAGAAAGGAGCACTCGCCACGCCTAAATATGATTATGATACCTTTATTATGAAAGATAAGCACATCATTTTAGCTCACTGTTCAGTTAAATGGATTTATTGGGACTATTTAACGCCCCAAACTATCAAGTCAGGTCAATAAAATTATAAATGGATGGAAAGCTTTGACGGGCATTCCGCATTCAGATTTCGTAACGTAAATATTACATATTTAACGGCAAACTTTTAGCACTAAAAGTGCTGGAGGGGTTATCTTGCCCTCTTTTCGTTTTATACAATACATTACTTCTAACCGAATCGCCCCACCTCTGAAATATCTCTTGACTTTTTTAAAGCAAGAGAGCACCTTCTACCTATCGCTACATGAGAGGTCATTTTAACCCCAGGCTATCTATGCCTTATTTTCTTCGAGTTTTGTCACTACAAAATGACGTTTTACCGCTTTATATTAAAATGATATCGACAGTCGGACGTGAATACCCGAGGATGAATCGCCGCAAGAAGACAGCACAGACCCAGACTAATGTTGCGATGGCAAATTAGAGTTCGTTGATAAAAACCTTTATTCTTGAAAAATTAAGTACAGTAATAAATAAAAGATATTTTTTCAAAGAAGTATCACATTCTATTAAAAACGTCAAACTTCCTTCAGAAAACAACATATTCCTAAGGGGTAAAATTGGCCCCTAACGGTACCTACTTAAAGGTGTGCCGCAAAGTGGGTTACTTCTGGCGTTAATCACGACACATTTACACCACCGGCCAATAAAGGTTGTACAACAGCAGGAAAATGAAACCCATACCTAGTCAATTTCAATATGCGAGCAAATAATCCACGTCGACTAAACACAAAAGACTGTCCTAAAGCACTAAGATAACCTGATTAGAGATTGGAAATATGATATAAGATTCCGTAAACCAGAATATCATCTTAAGGAGAAACAGCGAATTTCGGAATGGGTGCGAAGAAACGCAAATGTTAGTGGATAAAGACATTATGGAGTGTCCAAAACATAGGTTCAGGTCTATCCTGAACCTCCACCGGATTAAACTCTACATTTCGTACAAGTTACTAAGTCTTAATTATCCGGGGTCAAAAGATCTTTAGAAGCATCAGAATGCACAAGCACATGAAACATTCAATAAAAAATATAAAAAAAAATTCATCAAAATCATACCACTTGGGGGATAAGAAAAAGTTCTCATCATCTATTCCAGTAAATATTATTAATTATTACATATTAATATAAACCAAACAATGAGTCAGTATAGGCGCGTGATAATTCAGCGAGTTTCAAACAGATATCGAACAAAAAGTTAGCATAGAGAAGCCACAAACTCCACATTGAACTAATTCCACACAAAATTCAAGAAATTAGTAGGCAGGAAGTGAGCGACGAACAAAGAAAACAAGACTGTAAAACAGTCGCGCACCTTCCACCACGAAAAGACTACTTAAACTAAAAACTAAGTCAATCCGTTGTCTCGGGCGTGACTTCATGGAATTTGCTTAGCATTGTAAATGATATTATCAATGCAAATGTTATTATTATCATTTACAAAACTAAGTCAATGTCTCACGAGTCGGAAACAAAAATTCGAGACCCTACGGAAACCTGCTCTACCTCGCGGTACATCGCAGTACTGGATAAGAAGGGAGAGAAAATCGAGAGACGGCTCTGGGAGAAGGTTTCTGACTGCGTGAAGCAACACACCATTAAGGCACTTTGAGCGAAGTATTTCCCTAGTCAAAATGGAACCTATATTCGAATTCACGCTTATAAATCAGTGGCAGTAGGAATCAAGAAGTACAGATAGTAATATTAATAGTGCAATAATATACTTTTTATGACTGAAATTCTCCGCAACCAAATAAAAATATCTACATAAGACATAAACTTGACTCATTTTATCACACGGTACGTCATAACCTCCTTCACAACGGAAGGTTTTTCTTTCAAATATGAAGAAACAACGGCGGTGACTGTATGATTTATTTTAAAAATTACTAGAGAAACCATACAAACAACATACAGTTAATGTCACGCTAAACACCGCCATGAATGAATTCACTGTGGAAAAACAAAGTTTACCCTATTCCCAAACATTGCATGTAACAAATGATGTGGTACGAAGTCACTCGCACGGGTGCTTATACACCAGGGTTGAAATTCGCTATCAAATGATTTTTTCATAGCGAATTTCAACCCTGGTGTATATGCACCCGTGCAAGTGACTTCGTACCACATCATTTGTTACATGCAATGATTGGAAATTTGTCAATTTCGTCGTTTTAATAACGAAAATGTTGGGTTTATCCACCGCGACAGTGGCTTTGTAAGCACGACTTCGTCTCATGTGCTATAATGTAGACTTGAGGCCTGAACATCTAATTCGCATAAACCCCCCTCGAAATTCGACTTGAAGGAAGATGGCTTGGTGGTGTAACTGGCTAACACACCTGACCGGCAATTGGGAGATCCGGGTTCGTATCCCGGTCAAGTTAAATGATTTTTTCATAGCGAATTTCAACCCTGGTGTTTACCCTATTCATCCAAAATGTTTAGCAAATTCCACAAAGTATCGCCGGAAACCACCAGCTAGACAAATTTAATTTTCTGACGATATCTAGGTGTTAGAAATTACTCATTGTTCAAATAATGTCTCTCTGGAGTGCATAAAAGTACAATTTACCATGCAAAATGGCAGGTAAATTGCATTTTTTGCAAATATCTACATCTACATACTACCCTGCGAGCCGCCGCATGGGCGTGTGGCAGGGGTTGTTAGGACACCAGCCGTGTAAAGATGTAAAAGATAAGGTTTTGGGAGGTGAAACGATGACGTGTATTACGGATGTGCTATAAGTAGAGCTCCGGTTTTACTGAAGTCACTTATTGCGCGTGAAATGGACGAGTTTTTGCACCAACCTGTTCGGCTTTGCATCTTTCATATTTAGTCGCATCTGTCAGACCAAGAGATGTAGTGAGGCGTCATGACAATATTCTCTGTGTCGCTCGGTAACACACCAGTTCTGAATTTCTCAAGCAAACTATGCCGAACGTGTAGCCTCCGAGTCCCTAACCCGGTCCCAACTTAATTCCAATAAAAGTTGAAAATCTCTCGAAAAAACAGCGGTAAGGGGCCGTCATTTTGGTGTCATTGTAAGGAAGGAGGAAAACAAATTTGTGATTAATATGAGACCAAATTCACCGATTTCTAGGTGAAGTGAAACCTCGCGAAAGCTACCTCCGCCGGCACTACGACCAATCTATATTTTTCGAAGGATTTCAGGGCCACAGAAACACTCACGTTCACGCGATGCGGAGCTATCCCAATGCTCACGAGCGAAGACCACACGGAAGGCGCCCACGACGGGAAGCTGCTGAAGCCGGGAGAACGGAGGTGGGGAGAATGTCGTCGAGAGCGAAAAGGAATTAAAAAAAAACACACTCGCGCACACACACAGACACACCCGACGAAGGAACTACGAAACAAAACACAGTCGCGGATCCGAGAACAGACGACGGTGCACTTACTACGGACTCACGTGTTAAGGGACGAGCCCGGAGATTTAACGCGAGGAAAAATCCATCATCTTCGCGACTATTTCAAGAAGCGAGGCGAAGGGAAGAAGAGAACACCGTTGCGGTAATGGGAGTGGGAGCAAATGGAGGGGCGGGGAGGGAAGAGGGGGGGAAAGCAGCCGGGGGGGGGGGGATGGAGGGAGATAGAAACAGAGAGACAGAGCTAAGTCTGCTCCTCGCCAGGAGGATGAGGTGTGGGAGAATTTATGCAAGACGGGTTAACTCGGCGGGGAGGGTGACGTCACCGCATTACGTCATGTATTATTGCACCTGAGAAGCTGGGATGCATCCACTCGACGCTGAAGGTGTCTGAAGGGCGTGGACGGGGGGAAAGGGGGAGGTGGGAGGAGAGGAATGGGAGGAGGCGGAGGAGACGAGGCGAGAGGAGGAAGGGGAGGAGAGGAAGAGTAATAGGAGAAAGGGTAAAGGCAGGAGCTGGAGGAGGACGCACGCTACAGGAAGGGGATCGGGTCGCTGTAGTGGCTTAAAACAGTTTGAACCAAATACAGTGGAACGTGGCTAATTCGAACTTCTTTAATACGAAATCTTCTTTAATTGGATTTTTTCCTCTGGTCCCTAGACATTTGTATATAAACAATGTAAAATAATCGTGGTTAATTCGAAATTATCTTGGATAATTCGAACTTTTTCTAACATGATACAGGTACCATCGAACAACGTTGAGTAAGGAATTCAATACCAGCGACGTAAAACAAACAACTAGCTTGCTTCAAACTAACGACAAAAAATAAATAAAACACTGTGAACACTTTAGCCGATGTCATCGGGCTGGCTAGTAGGTACCTAGTTTCCTTTCTCCACATTGTTTGTTTATCAAAACACTGACTTCCCGGAATCAGGGTGTGCGCGTTGGTTTAAATAAGTAAATATTGTATAGAATTAAGGTATTACTTCATTAATGTTTTTTTATAACTGGTGTTTTTTATATCCTTTCTGGAAAAATTTTGTAATTCGAACTTTGTCACTGGTCCCTTAGGGTTCGAATTATCCAAGTTCCACTGTATTTCCCTAGTATTATTGTAGACCACAGTTGGGAAAGTTACAAAAAATAATTACCTGATTAAAGTTAAAGTCAATCTCTGTAAAAAGTAACTAGTTACCGCAAAAATTTAACTACGGACCAAATAAAAATGAGCGAATTTCCACAGAGAAAAAATCATTCGCCCTGACCGGGATTTGAATCCGAATCCCTCGATTTCCGGTCCAGTGCTTTAGCCAATTAAGCTACCAAGGATTGACTGGCTAAAGCACTCGGCCGGAAATCGAGGGATCCGGGTTCGAATCCCGGTCAAGGCGGATGATTTTTTCCTCTCTGGAAATTCGCACATTGCGGGTGACTCCGTAATAGTGGAACTCCGTGGCTAGTCCCGGATAGCTTGAAATTTGTCAAATAAAAATGACCTTGTTAACTCCACTACAGGTTTATTGGCGCGACCCGGGTTTCGACACATCGTGTCATCTTCAGGAGCAAATACAAAATCAGTCACAGTATATATACAAGTTCATGGTAGGGGAGGGGAAGAAATTTGGTAGAGGGGGGTGGAGGTGTGACTGCGACTGATTCTGTATTTGCACCTGAAGATGACTCGAAGTGTTGAAACCAGGGTCGTGCCAATAAACTTATAGTAGAGTTAACAAAGTCATTTTTATTTGGTCCAATATGGATTACTTCCACAAATTAAAGCCTACAACCATTTCCTTTGTAAAAGTTAAATATTCTAAACAGTGACAGTAAAGATAAATAGTTTACTACATTTTTAACGATTAACTTAATCGTTAAAAATGTAGTTTTTTAATCGTTAAAAATGTGATTTAATTCATTAAATCCAACTATGATGCGATATGATGTATCCATAGTTGGGAAAGTAACAAAAAAAAATTAACTGATTTAAGTTTCAGTGAATCTCTGTAAAAAGTAACTAGTTAAAGTTAAAAGTTAACTCTTTTAAAAAGAAATGGTTAAGATAATTAGTTAACTACATTTTAAACGATTAATTTCAATCGTGAAGTTTTTAAATCGTTAATCCCAATTATGTTGAAGACTGCATTCATATTTGAAAGTTTTAAAAGTTCATACTTTGATTCAAAGTTTTAATTTCAGCTGCTATAGGATGCATAAAGTATATTATATTAAAAATGGTGCAATAATATACTTAGGTATATGTGGCTGAAATTCTAAACATTAAAAAAAATCAGTACAAATCTCTAACTTGACACATTTTTTCCACGCGGTTTATAAGTCCTTCACAACAGAAATATTTTTGCCATTCTGAGAAATGTAGAGCGGTGACAAGGTATAGGATTTATTTTTTAAAAATATTTGAGATAACCTAACCATTACATTCTGCTAATTTTTTGACGAAATTTAGGCGTTTAAAAACCCTTCCTTTTTAAATTATGACTCTCTATTCTTCATATCCGTACCATTTCCTACATTAAATGGCAGGTATTTTGGAGTATGAGCGGTATGATATGTTGGTATCTTTTGAGGAATTCGGTAATTTTCTTCAAAATGAGACGAAATTCATCGATTTCTGGGTAAAATTATCATTTTTTCTAACTACCTTAAGAGGGCTCTGGTCTGACTGAGCGAGTAAAAACAAATACTTAATTACATATGTTTAACTTTTAAGTAAGGGAAAATAATAATTTCGTTAATTAAATGGGTTACCTATCTAAAATCAGAAGCAAGGCACAAATTATGAAGATATTTCCTCAAATATAACGTCAAAGTCTTCAAACATTTTTTACTGACCATATTTTTCCAGCCTTTGGCTTCGATTACAGCGCACTGTGTAGGGGTTTACTGTATTTTGACTTCGATAACGGCAGAAATTCGCTAATAACTTTAGCAAATACGTGACAAAATACTCATATTTTATTTTTATCCAATTCCCATAGGTACATAACTATCCTGGAAACCTTTTTTTTCCATCTTAGCTTATAATAAGCACTTCAAATACTCTATATTTAAAGAATACTGACTCCCCATCCAGGAGGACCTGTATTTGAATCCCGGCAGGCGGCTAAGATTATTCAGTGCAGTACCTATCCGTTCCAGGAGCCGAGTGGGAAGCACTGCCATAGCACTAATCTAAACTGTCCAAATGCGCGAAATTATGTGAGAAATCCGTATCATAGATTAAAATTTGTACTTTAAAAATAGGAAAAAATTAATATGAAGCCATTTTCATAGAAAACTGTTTTCAGGAAGCATAAACCCCAATCAAGTTCATCAAAAATGGACTATGCATCTAACTGCCGTACTCTTTGAATCCTTGGCTAATTAATCTGAAAATTTAAGTCCAAATTTGTGAATTCCATAGCAATTCAATAGCGGTGTAATCTGCGTACATGGCTGTAAAAAGTGTTCTTTATAAAAGCATACTTTTGCAAATAGAGTTACAAGGTTACCTGGAAATTTTGGAGTGTGTTCAATGCAATAATAATTTTAAAACGCCAGAAAATATGATAAACGCTGGCCGATTAGTTGAAATGGACATAGTTTTAAACTTATTAAGAGCTAAATGTGTAGTGAAAGCCGTAGTCTTCAGCGTAAAAAACATTCGTAGAAAAATTGGCGATTCTTTGCACCTCAACTTTGCCTTGCGACAGCTAACGCAATTCATCGATGAATTCAGGATTTTTAAAACCATTTGAAAACAAGGCGCAACTTAGTATTTGTTTTGACTCAAACAGTCGCGGTTGAACTCCTTAACTTGGGCTCTCGAGTGGGGAAAAGATGAAGTCCCGCCGCACCTCTGCCGACCCCTGAGGCCGGTCGGACGAAGCGCTGTCTGGGAAACCAAGTCTCCCAGTTACCAATTACGGTGCGATTAGACGGGTTATAAACGTCTGGGACGGCTGCAAGCCACCGTACCTGGCAACTAGTCTGATGACACTTCCGCGGAAGGCTAATTTAAGAGCGGGGAACACACATGGGCGGATCCATCCGACGGCGAAGAGAGGAGGTGGTGGTGCTGAGCTGCTTGCGCTCGCTCCATGAATGAAAAATGAAACGTGGAGTCCTCTCTTGTTTAATTTATCTTTTCTCGGGAAACGCAGACGCTGATGGCAAAACGGCGTGAGCCAGTCCATAACGTGTATTGCTGATCGGGGAAAGAGAAGAGATTTATTTCCCGAATTGCATATTGTAGCAGACTTAATAAGTGGACGCGATATTGCCTCAAAAAGCGGGCGACAGTTTGATTATTCCAGATGGTTAATATTTCTCCAGAGGAAGAAGTAGTCACATGATTTGACACTTTTCAAGGGAGTACTTTATATTCTTCACCTTTTCAAGGCTGATGAACTTCCTTGTCGTTCAACAACGAGGCGATGAATGGAAGTCCACAACAGATCCCCTTAAAGGTACTTATCTACTGACAATTTCTACTGCCATTTTCCCGCAAAAACTCTTGATTCAACAAACACGAAAATAATTACCGAAAACGATAAAATAAAGATTACACAGAAATATAACAGAAAAAGGTTAGCGAGGAAAGGCAGAAAGTAATAGCACATTTGATCTGAATCTTCCTTCTGTTATAGCAGAGCAATATAGAAGGGAAATATTTTATCACCGCTACCCTTTTTTCACATTCCATGGGAATAGTCAGACTAGTGGCGTAACATGGTAACCCACTATTTATTTTTCATCCAGAATAAACTCTGGTCCGATAAAACCAAGGTGGCTTCAACCTTTCAAAACTTTGAGAATGAAGCTAATTCAAGAGCTTTCCTTACGCATGAAGCTCGTGCCAGAGGTACGAGCTATCTTTCTGAAGGGTTTAAGTCTTTTTAAAGTAAATGCAATAATCCTTGCCAACCGTTCATTGATTGAAGGAGAGTTTAATTGAGGAACCGACACTTTTGTATCATTTTAGTGCTCTTCCGCGTTTCTTTCTATTAACATAAGTATCCAACCCTTGTCCCTTTTAACAGTGGATGTTGGATTATTGCAGTGTACCGTTAATATCCGTGGTCTGGCTTTTTTACAAAAAAGCTGTCCACTGCCTTTTTAATACACAAAACCCAATAATAGGTTAGAAGCGAATGTGAAATTCAGTAAAATTCCACAAAAACATTCTCCAAGCCGGTGTCAAAAAATATTTAATGAAATAGCCATTTTTTAATTTCTATTAAAGGGAATTTCACATGTGGGTTTGGAGAAGGATGGAGCGGTGGACTGAGAGGAAGACTAACGAGGAAGTGCTCGAGATTGTGGGCGAGGAAAGGAAATTTCTTAAAGAAATTCGAGATCGATAGAGTAGGAGGCTGGAGGATGTAATAAGGTGTAAGGAGTTGCTCAAGAAAATGACAGAGGGAAGGGTATTGAGCAAGCGGGGAAGGGAAAGAAAGAGAATAGGTTTCATGAGCAGGATGAAGAAGGGTAGATCGTATGCTGGGACGAAAAAGGTTATACTAGAGCGAGATAGGTCCCTGAAAGTGTAGAAAACCGGGAGGAGACTCTCTGACATTCAACAAACCCTACCTTAATCGGTAGAATACTATTAAATGAATAAATAAAGTATTAATAGTTGTAAAAGTAAAAGTCTTAATCCGGTACCCTGATGTCGTGGTTTACATTTCCTTTTCCCTAAAAGTCAACTGCTGTCTATTGTTAACGATACATTTTATAGTGTTCCTCCTTACCAAACCAAAACACTCTCTCGGTCAGGGATTCATCTCGCTCAAGTCATACTCTAAACGACAACACAGAGTTACCAATTGAGGCGCACCCAAGCACCGGGCTCCTCCTGGTGTCTGGTCATGAAAGCAGTGCTTTCTTCTCCTCGCCGGCCATCGAGCCACATCAAATTATGCAGGCAGCGAGCGTTGATCCTGGCGATACGGAGCGGCGGGACAAATAAGGCACCTCAACGGGCCACGCTTTTTCTGTGAATTCTAAACTAACGAGCGCATGCCGATGAGAAGGTTACAGTGCTCGCATTGCGACGTGCTCATAAATATCAGAGGTCATGTCCTCACTTACTCTCCGCTTAAGGCGAACCTCGTTCGTCCCGAGCCCTCGGGCCGGGCCGTGCGGACAAACCCACTCTCGGCCGGGAGGAAGGAGTTTCGCGAAAGCATCGTAAATTAGCGAAGGCAGCCAGGACGGACGGACTGAAATGGATATCTTTCTGACCTTACGAATGAAGACTTTCAGTCGAAAGAATTGTACTTCCACGGTGGAACATATTGCTTGATAAAAAAAATTCCACTACGGTATACGAGGGGGCTAGTCACCGTGAAAAACACAAAATTCATCGCCGCCATTCATTAAGATTGGCAGAGAATAAGAGAAAATTTACCAACGTTGACATTAAATTAACTTTAAAATCGATAAAAAAATCTTGAACGGGACAAAAAAAAGTTTTACTAAAACTTGTTAGAAAAATTGCATGCATTTTTACATCTACGATGAAGATAGCATTTAGACACCAAAGAATTTTGTTTTTAAGAGCAAGCGTGGTTTCTAGCAAAAACCTAACCAACGATTAAAAATTACCGTTCAAATTTTAGTAAGTATTTTATTACCGTTCCTAAATCTGATCATGGCCATGTTCGCGATAAAATTCCCAGAGGCAGAATCTCTACTGAGAGTGTACTGTACATGAGCTTAAACTGTTCTAAACTTAGCAGTCAGTGCACTTCTAGTCGCCCTAACTGTACTAGACAGTACAGCGGTTGAATTGCTAAGGATTATTGGCAATGAAAGTGTACTGTAGGGACTCAACCCAAGCACTGGTTGCACTCTGATGCAGCACCGTAGAAAAACTAGACTCAAAATTCATCGTCGCCAACTGTAAAAAGTCCGCATAGATCTTTATTGCTGTCCCTAAATCTGATGAAAATGCAACATTGAACCAGTAGGCCGTTTCATCAAAACCGCTGTACAGTCTTGAATACACTTCCAGTCCAGTTACATTGTAGATGGACAACAAATACACCTTAGATGTTCAAATATTAGGTAAGACGATGTATGCCATTTTTGACCCCAACCCTCCCCTTACGTAAGACATTTTACGATTTTCCCAACCCCTTCCCCTCCTTCTCAGTCTTACGTAAGACGTCAGATACATATTTGAATCTACCCTTTGTTAAATGCTCGCTTTGATTGAGCATGGAGGTAATGTAGCTAGCCAGTCAGGCGACAGAAAAGGAACATTGTTGTAGCGGTGAGGCTACGGAAAATACGCCATCAACTAGCGAATGCTCCATGTCACTGCTAAATTTCATTCGGAAACGATACAATGTTTCAAGACGAACAAAAATCTAGCGCAAATTGGTTTCAGATACCCTGCCCCCCTCTCCCCCTACATATGGCAATGTAAGATACAGTAAGCTCTCAGGATGCGTCGTTTTGATTTACGTCTGATTCGATGTTACGTCCATGCTGACAAGGGTCATCGGAAAATTTTTCCCTGATCAATGCTAATAAAATAGACCGGATATGCATATGCTTGCGTATTTTGATGACTGAGACGTAATCATCCTACCTGAAATAGCTATTTTTTCCGCGATAAAGACAAAAAACGAATTTTGAAATTAACGCCTTGATTTATCGCGGGATTGAAGCGGTCACGAATATCTGGATCCGTTTTACGTTGTTTCGACTTACGTCACTCTCCTACACGCATCACGCAAGACGTAAATCGAGAACTTACAGTAATCCCAATCCCCCACCCCCAAAAACGTCTTGCGTAATACTTGAATGGCCCATTAGTTACAGCACAATTTTTTCCTCCGAGTTTACTTAACTCCAAACAATACCACGACATGATCGCTTTTACGTTTGAGGCACCGCAGCCACCTGAACAAATTCTCGCGGCCGACACGAAAAAGCATTACCCAAGTTGACAGAAAAACTGCACTCTCACCCACCAATCCTGGTTGAAATCACGCCCACCCTCCCACCGAACGGCTAATTGCAAATAATAATCAACGGCCGGTTGCACGGCCACGTCCAGCCGGATAGGGCGGAGACGAACTCCGCGGAGGACGGCGCATGGAGCTGCAATCAAACTGGTTGTGATGCGGAAAAGTTCAAGATGCATTCGGAGGGACGGGTGGGGGGGAAAGAGGACGGGGGGAGGGGGGAGAACGGCGGAAGAGAGGGGTGGAGGGAGACTGGCGCCTTGCGTATAGTGATGTGTGGAGGTCGCTGGCGGAGGTGACGTCGGTTGCCAAGGGAGAAGATGCTAAGACGAAGGAGGCAAGAGAATACGGAGACGAAGCACTCCCAAAATGAATACACCTCGGTACGCTTGCATAAAAACACATCACAAAACATAGCATTAAACCGTACAACATCGCGGGCCCAGTACCGTGCTAATGTCGACGTTACCATTTCGTGCATCCCAAACAAATCATAAAAACTTGAAAAAAACATATAAAGCATCAAATAATGTAATACAATGTATCAAGCAATATATTTTAAACTGAGGAAAGGTATAATAATTTAGCGTTGCTTCAAACTTTAAACTATAATTGAAGTTCGTTATGATACGATGAAGAAAAGAAGAGTAGAAGAGGAGAAGGCCAGATGGAACACCAAACAGTAAAGAATAACCAAATGGATTGGACACATCCTGAGACACAATGAATTTTTGTAGGAACATAATTGAAGGTAAATAGAGGGAAAAGTACCCAGAGGAAGTCCCAGGAATAAGTTCATGGGCCAAATAAAGAGGAAAGTACATACGAAGAGATACCAAGAGGTAAGGGAACTGCGTCTCCCGCTTGTTTGCGCCAATTGACAAATGAGAAATCACGGTGTTCCACATTGCTCGACTATTCCATAATACCCGAAGTTCCTCTAAATATGCCCAAATATCATCAAAACAAGAGGAATGTGATTGCAAATGATTTCAGAGTGAAATAATACTAAATAAGGGGTCAAATAGAACCTCTAAGCAGAAAATCAAATGCGGAAGGTGAGCCAGCGTCGACAAGTCGAAGCAAGCGACAGCCTAGGGAACGGCGCGCTGACGGATGCAAGTTCACAGCTAATAGATACCATTAGGTACGCGGAAACAATGGAATATATTAAAACACAAGAAGGTGTAGCCTTTTACGGATTGAAATTCCACTTAAATTTAAAAATTAGTCAGCATAATGAGAATTAAGTGAAATTCAAGCACGTTTGCTACGCTGGGATTTTTTTTAACTAAATCAACAAAACGCATGCCCAAAACACGCCGATTTGGCGAGACATTTCCAAAGACATTTCCCGCCATAAATCCCAGCGGCGGTGACGGAGCCGGTAGCAAAAATGTATTTCCTTGCCAAGACCGACCATGTTTTAAACATTTATCGTCATTTACAATGAATCAAAGAACTTTTATAAACTCCAATAGAGGACAACGTGTGGAAATTACAAAGAGATCATTCAATTGACGAAACATAAAGTCGTGCATTTAAAATTGTAATCAAGTCAAGAAAACTGCACTTTCTTTTTCCAGGTTTGTGCAAGATTGAGGTTGGTTGACAGCGTTGATTTCACACTCGAATGAAGTAGGGGATCAGGCGAAATCTATCCGAAATACAAGGCGATGACGTCAAATGCATCGAGAGAATCTTACGCATCCTTAGAGAAGTTAATGTCAAAAATTTAATGGACGTAATTGAGAGATCCTCAAAATATTTTAGATGAAGGGGGTGACTAATGAAGCGGTAGTACGGAAAGTTGATGATGTGCCGTGTCTGTGAAACATAATGAGAAAGAGACGAGACATCTGGATAGGCCACACTATAGGACGAGAGGGACTATTAGGAACTATTATAGTGAGCTCAGTTCAGGGTAGAAATGCGAGAGTCAGACCCAGGACGAAATACGTGAAACAGATTGCAGAGGGGCTGCCATTCCTACTTGGATTTGAAGAGGCTGGCTCAAGATCGGGCGGAATGGAGACGGAAAACGACTTCTGCAAACCAATCTATGGATTGTTGACCAGAAAATAAGAAAGAATTGAGAGGTTGTATTAATATAGTAACTTAATTAGATATAAAATCGGTAATCTGTACCCATCTTCGATAAAGGAGGAGCAAATTGACCTAAGCCGTCGAAGCACCCTTAGCTCTGAATACTTCTACAACTAGTAAAGATTGTGCAGTGACTGGCGACATTCCGTTTTTCCACAGTGATACAAGTTTTTGCAAGTGACCCAACCAGAAATTCTAGCGCCGACTTTTTTTCATGACGTACCTGAGATGTATCTTCAAAATTTACTCGGGAGATTAACAAAATAAGGTGAGAATATTTCTCCAATGGCCGTAACTATTGGCACCACTCCTCAAAAGATAGAACAGAAAATATTTAGTGTTGGTTTGACGGTTGGTTCCCTCCTTGGTTGGTTTTGGTTCCTCACCCCTCTCCTCCTTTCTTCAATTTTCGTATTTATAGAACGTCAATCCTCGTAATTTTTCACTATCAACCACGTGTTGTTAGTGTTTTTTCCCTACAGTTCGCTGAAGAGGGCCACCTTGTGGCCGAAATACGCATATACGACGCACACACTCCTCTTTTCCTGTTTCATTCCTTTGACCAAGCTCATCTCGAGCCTGATTTTCCCAGAAGTTGTGCCCTGATGAATGTGTGAGTGAATGATTTTGTGAGTGCTTGTGAGAGTGATTGCTCTGTGTGTTTGTGAACATAACTCAGGCATTCTTAAGGGGGCTCACTACTTCTCAGATTCTCCTCGACTGGCTTCTCCCCTCCGAGACCTGAGTGGAATGGGAAAGTCCTAATCTTCTTGTCGAGGGGGGGAGTAGTTAGAGGAGGGGGTGACGGCAGAGGAGGTGGGAGCAGTCGGTCATATGCCGTGACTAGATCGCAAAAAAACACGAAACATGCGTTAGCATTTTAAAGTCTGAGGCCTTATAGTGACAAGCATAATAAAGTAGATGACACCAAATTAAATACCAAAGACCATTATGTGATCTTACTACGTGATATGTTTCTTTTAGTGAATAAAAAGGGCCATGAAGAGGTCTGAAAAATGACTGAAAAAGGTCACTGAAAACACTAATTATCATTAATATGTCTAGTGAAGTGAACAATGTATCTCAATGAAAGCTCAGATACATTCTTTCCTAACAAAAATGTGAAAACTTAAACTTCCTACACAAAAAAATAATAGGGTGACAATTAAAATAAAAGTGGTCTGCAGAGGCGATTTTAGCTGAGGTAGTGAGCCCCCTTAACGGGGTCTCTAAAGCCCTGTGAAGGATCCCAATTGGGTTGAGTGTGTGCGTCAGTGAATGGTCACTGGCGAGGAATCAACTTTCCCGTAAACCTTCACAAGGGTATTCTGGTTGAGCGACTGTGGTTGGTCACTGACGCTACCGCCAAACCAACACAGTAAATAATTTTTTTTCTTTTTTTATTTTCTGTCCTATCTTTTGACGAGTGGTGCCAATAGTTACGGCCATTGGAGAAATATTCTCACCCTATTTTGCCAATTCTGCGAGGCCGTAGAGCTCAAGTTTCCTTGATTTTCGGGAGATTAAGCTCATCCTTCGACCTATTCCGCGACAGCGATTCCCATCCCAGTCCTTCGAAAGCCGGGGTGTCGCCGCGGATGGCGAATTGAGAAAAATGCGAGGGAACCAAGACGCCCTTCCCCATGCCACCCTCAAGAGGATTGGGGGATAGGGAGGAGGGAGTGGGGGGGAGATGAGTGGGCGCGAAAGGTCACGGCGTTCATTATTCCACCGCTTTTATAAGCGCCAGCGAGCTCGTGTGCGAGGGTTGAGGAGAGGGTTCTCGTGAGAAGGCGCCACGGAAAGAGGACGAAATCCTTGTCAAGTGTCGAAAGCGTCGCGGTCGTCAAGTCACGAGGGGGGGGGAGGGCGGGGGAAGCGGGGGACGATGAAACAAATGAGCGAAGAAAGTGTAAATCTTCCGATAGGTGGAGGGAAGAACCTCCCCTGGGAGCGGGGAAGAAAAAGGGGGAGGATTTTAATGCCGCGAATAAAACAAATGGCTCCTTATTTTCCCTCGCTCTAGTATTTGCACCGCGTTTTTTTCTTCCACAGACCACCCAGGGGTACAAAACGTTTGAATGCTAATTTATTATCACTATTATTAGGGTAAACTACCAGAAATGGCAGATTGGAACGGAAGAGACAAAAACCCTCTAGTTTTGATAGGCACAGGTCTCTCACACACAAGCGGACGACGATGAGACAAAGGAGTAAAGAAAGTGGAAATCTTCCGATAGACGGATGGTGGAACCACGGGAGAGAATCTCCTCCGGGAGCGAGGAAGAAAAGGGAGAGGATTTTCGTACCGCTAATAAAACAAATGGCTCCTCCTTTTTTTCCCTCGATCAAGTATTTCCACCGCAGTTTTCCGCCACAGACCACCCTCTCGCCGAAAACGTTTTGAATGTTGATTTATTGTCAAATATCATCAGAGTAAACTACCGGGAATTGGAAGTTAGAATGGAAGAGAGAAGAACCCTCTAGTTTTGATAGGCACAGGCCTCTCGGTCAATTTCAGCGAAGTATTGAAACTGCTCCGGTAGCTTCAGATTGTACCCAGAAAGTTTATCAGACCTCTATTATTGGATTGCCACCTATACCTACATATAGAGATAGATAACATTCAATTAATTAGGACGGTATGTCCGGACATATAATTTTAAAATAAAAAATTATAACGGTCTCGAGGAGGAACATAACTGTTACTCAACTACGCGTTAATTCTCTCCGAATTTGGTAACTGGAGCACAACTAAACTATTTTCTTTATCATTTAGCAACCTCCCTGAAAAATTCTGAGCATGGAGGAACACTTCAACTCGAAATAAACGAAAGAAAAAAGGTGCGGAAAACGTTTCTCAATAGGAAAAACGTATGAAATTGGAAAACTATCATTGGTTTTTCGCCAAAATTCCTTTTTCTGCAAACTTTTTTTGAATGAAAAACAAGTACTTGGTTATGAGTACACACTTTATTCAAATCAACACGACCTAGGTTTCGGCATATCATGTTATCATCAGGTATAAGCAGCTGGGTGGCTAACACTTATATAGGTATCCATCCGGAGCAGTGAGGGGGGACATATGAGAAACGGACAAAGCTGTTTGTGACGGGGTTGTGGGGTGGCCTTGAGGTAGCCTTGTAGCTTTAAATAAAGTGTGGAATCATAACCAAGTATTTCATTCATAATGAAGGAGTTCCACGGGGTAACACCACAGACAGAGTCTTATAAATTTTTTTTGCCCAAATGCAATTCGGGTATTTTAGAAAAATGGATTACTTTAATCTAATACACACTTTACCATATTAAAACCAATAATGTTTAAAGTAACATTAAAAAACAGCCACGAAATGAAGGACTGTTAGCTGGGTTACCGATGTCGGACTTAATCTTTCTATGAAGAGCGAAAGCAATGATACAATTCACATATTTTCACCTATTTTAAAGGCGAAACCTGCCGAAATCCGACGCGGACCCCGTAATCCCACAACTCCATCTTGGGCGGTCCTTTAAACCGATATTGCGAGATCAAGAGGCCCAATATTGGAAATCAATTTCCGCGAGCAATTTGCGAAAAGGGCCTTCATTCTCGCGGGAAAACTCGGCTGATGGGAATTATGCTCCGGGGTTCGGAGGCGCGAGGGCAATTAGCTCATCCATCAAGCGAAAAGTGGCAAGTTTTCTCCCTCGCGGGGCGATGAAAAGGCCGGGCGTCCGGGTAGACTGCGAGGCAAACGAATATCACCGCAGCGACAAAAGTGGCCTCCTATCGACGTCAGGACCGAACATGGGAAATATTCGGTCCGGAAATGCAAGAGAGGTTCTCTCGCACCATGAGATTAACTTTAAATATGTGCCTATATGCGAGTGCCTCTTTAACCCTCTATTGACGGAATTAAGAAACATCAGCATGAAAAAAACATTGCTATAATATTAGTTTTTTTTAAAAAGCTATTTAATCATTAAAAAAATTAAATTTTTTTGGCAATAAAATTTATTTGAAAATGTGACGTATTTGTATTTCAATTAAAAATAATACTTTACATAATATTTACACAAGGCATACTTAACATACCTTCATAACGTGCCTTTTTTAAATTTCCCAACTTGCTCTTCATATCACAGCCGAAACTTATTAATTTCAGAGCTCCATCAGGCACGTCATCGTCAGTGAGTAGCGTCACGCATTCATCTATTCAAATTGTTCGACAAATCGCCGAAAGAGACGCAACTTTCCAACCACTAATCCGAAGCGTCACAATGCTGTCTAGCGCAGCAACTAAATGGAAAAGCCTCTTAGAAAGCAGATATTTCAATGATTTTGAAATGTAACAAACTCAACTCGCTCGTCCCGAAAAGAACGAAGGATCGAAGGACTGACTGACCGAAAGGAACGAAGAACCTACAGACTGACGAACCGAAAGGACCGACTGACCGAAAGGAACGATAGACCGAAAGGAACGATAGAACGAAAAGAACGACCGACCGAAAGGAACGAAGACCCTACACACCGACGAACCGAACTGACCGACCGACTGACTGAAAGGAATGATAGACGAATCGCCGAAAGAGACGCAACTTTCCAACCACTTTACCCGAAGCGTCACAATTCTGTCTAGCGCAGCAACTAAATGGAAAAGCCTCTTAGAAAGCAGAGATTTCAATGATTTTGAAACGTAACAAATTCGACTCGCTCGTCCCGAAAAGAACGAAGGACCGACTGACCGAAAGGAACGACGGCGCGAAAGGAACGAAGAACCTACAGACCGACGAACCGAACGGACCGACTGACCGAAAGGAACGATAGACCGAAAGGAACGAAGACCCTACACACCGACGAACTGAAAGGAACGAAGAACCTACAGACTGACGAACCGAACGGACCGACTGACCGAAAGGAACGATAGACCGAAAGGAACGAAGACCCTACACACCGACGAACTGAAAGGAACGAAGAACCTACAGACTGACGAACCGAAAGGACCGACTGACCGAAAGGAACGATAGACCGAAAGGAACGACGGACCGAAAGGAACGAAGAACCTACAGACCGACGAACCGAACGGACCGACTGACCGAAAGGAACGATAGACCGAAAGGAACGAAGACCCTACACACCGACGAACTGAAAGGAACGAAGAACCTACAGACTGACGAACCGAACGGACCGACTGACCGAAAGGAACGATAGACCGAAAGGAACGAAGACCCTACACACCGACGAACTGAAAGGAACGAAGAACCTACAGACTGACGAACCGAAAGGACCGACTGACCGAAAGGAACGATAGACCGAAAGGAACGACGGACCGAAAGGAACGACGGACCGAAAGGAACGACGGACCGAAAGGACCGACTGACCGAAAGGAACGATAGACCGAAAGGAACGACGGACCGAAAGGAACGACGGCCCGAAAGGAACGAAGAACCTACAGACCGACGAACCGAACGGACCGACTGACCGAAAGGAACGATAGACCGAAAAGAACGTATGACCGAAAGGAACATTCGTTCCTCCCGTTCAATCTATGGAACTGCTCCTTTGGACCCGTTCGTTCGTGAATGACCCATCTCTTACCCTTCCTTTGATCCACCTCACCAAAAACACAAGCAAGAGATAGTTGACGCACGCGTTTGTCAAATCCAAGAGCACGTTTGAGGTGAGGCTCGGCGGGGATAGAAAAGCAGTCGTGCCGCCGTGACCGCAGAACCACCGTCTACGGGATTCGAACGGCAGCTGCCAACTTTCGCCGAAACGAGTTATGACCTGGATAAACGAACGTTTCGAGCCACTTTCAATTAATTCACGCGGCCCGTCCCGGAGCACGTATTCCTCCCGACTTCCATCGAAAACCGCCGCTCACTGCACGGGGATGATTGAGACGCGAGCCCCCACCTGTCTGCGAGGGGAGGGAGGCGGAGTGGGGGCGGGAGGAGGCCTGTCCGGCGCTCGGGCGGCAGCGGCGGTCAGACTGCCCGGCGGGGACTTGTCTGTGACGGGCGACAAAAAATGGGGAAGATAGCCCGGGGGAGAGTTGGATGGGGTTGATAGAAAAAAACGTACTGTTTCCTCAGCACAAAGGAATGGGGAGGTCCGGGGATAGAGTAGATCCAAGATAATGGCGCGGTGTAAACGTACTGATTCGGCTCTGAAAGAAATTAAAATTGAAGAATTTCTTCATCATCGTGTGATTAAAACAAAGGCTACAATCATCGATTCTTTGTTTGCGTGAATTCCTTCCTCTAAAACGGGATTGGACGTGTTCTCATTTTATCTGTATTTCTATCAACAGCCATATTATCTTAAACGCACTCCTGTGTTCGAGCCAAATTCATAAAGTTTACGGGACTTTAATTTAAAAGTCGTTAGAACAAGGTTATTCTCAAATGACACTGGAGACCCATCGAATTGATTTTTTTAATCCAAGCAGGAATAAGAGGTAAAAATTTGGAAATAATGACGCAAAATCTTTATTTAAATTACTGAAATTCTCAAAAAATTAGTTATATATTCAGCAATAGGATTTCAAGCGGGTTAATATTCTTCAATCCGTGCGACGAAGACGCATAAAAAACAGCAAAAAATAATGCGGTGATTATGTGATTTATTTTCAAAAATTGTCGAGAAAAGATACAAAATACCTACCAAACTATCAAAACTACCAAACTATCAAAAATCTCGCGCATGAAAAAATATACGATGTAATAAAACAAAGTTTTCTCCTTCACTAGTGAAGATGAACTTCCACTAAGTTCAGCTGGCAAACGATGAGCCTAATAAATTGATCGTGAATGATACGCTGATGTTCAAACTGTACCATTAATTGATAGGCGAAAAAATGCGATATCATACCAAGGGACACATACATTGCGTCATGTACAGTACAGAATTCATCGCTTAAGGCGACTGCGAAATTTTAAGGTGGTTGGAGCGTGAATGGTGAGTCGTTGAGTGCATATTTTTACTACTTTTGAAGTAAGCCGAAAAAAATTATTCGACCACACTTCACTTAAGTCTATCTATTTATGAGTTAGAAATAACCATTCATGCCATAAAATAAATGGTGCGAGACTTATACTTTATCATTTTCACTTCCATTAAAGCCTTGTTTTGATCTGGGTTTATGGCGCGGAATTCAAAATTTAAGAAAATAACCCTAAGTAAATACGGTTTTTTCATTCGGCGTAAAACCTTGTAATTTATTAGAAAGAAATTAAACATTATGAAACGTATGTTTTCATGTTCAGAAGAAAATCTGCACAAATGTCATCAAATTATTTCGAAACATATTCATTGGTTGTTCAATCCTAAGACTGGATGATAGCAGCCCTCCACTCTTCACTATGTAATGCTAGGTCCCTTACTCCCCGGTAGCTCTTCCTATGTACTTTCCTCTGAACTTATTCCTGGGTATTCCTCTGGGGACTTTTCCCTCTATTATGCCTTCAATTATGTGTTTCACAAACCCATTGTGTCCCAGTGTGCGTCCAATCCATCTTGTTTTACTTTTCGGTATGGTAACTCTACTCTTCTGTACATTTCATCATTTCTGAGGTATAAAAAATACGTCTACAGCCATATGGTTACGTGTTAGAATTAAATTGCCAAGAAACCAAATCGGTAATATGCAATTATTTTCGCTTTCATCTGTACAATTTCCTTTAGAGTACGCGTATGGAAATTTTCACGCAGATAGGTACACGAACAAATATTGATGCAGCCACCTTAACTATCGCACAAACCAAATCTTTAGAGAGAGAGAGACGCAGGCCTGGATTTGTTAAGTCTGCGGAGGAAGGGGGAGGGATGGAGAGGAAGATGAATAAGCGGGGGCGGCCTGAAGTGGGGGCAGGCAGAACGAAAACCCCCAAAGGAGAATGGGGGAAGGAAGGGAAGGAGAGCTATGGCAGGGGATGATTCAACGTCGCTGGCGGTGGGCGAGGGAACTAGTGAACTCCTCGACCGAACGGGGCACAATGCAGTCTAGCGAACGAGACGGGAGGGAAGGGGGCGGAGGAGTGGGGGAAGACGGAAAGGGACAGTGGGGGCTGGAGATGGTGGTGGGGGAGTCAACAGGAATAGAGGCGGTGGGGGTGGAAGGGGGGGACCGGGGGTGGGAGAGTCTGCTAGACAGGGCGGGGGTGGGAACAAGGCGCTTGTAGACAGGTCGGGGAGGAAACCCGAAGAATGGGGGAAAAACTTGCCCGTGGTGTGGGGGCGGGGGCGAGTATATGAGGAGGGGAGTCTGGAATGAATGGTTGAGGACGGAGAGGGCACGGATTAGAATACACGGGCAGGAAACATCCTCGATATTTATGAATCGAAACGCAGATATTCCACAGAAAAACCCACAAAAACCAGTCATTTTTGTGCACTTTAGAGATAGTTTATAATCTCAGTCTCTAAAGAGTATATTATTTCACCATTAAAAAATCAATATTGAATCCATGCTTCTTATAGCTGCTTAAATTTAAACGGTTAATTTTAATATGATATCCATTATCACTAAGAAATTATCACGCTTAAACTATCTCTAAACTAACTTTAGAGATAGTTTAAGCGTGATAATTTCTTAGTCATAATGGATATCATATTAATATTATCCGTTTAAATTTCAGCAGCTATAAGAAGCATGGATTCAATATTGATTTATTAATAGTGAAATAATATACTTTTAAGAGACTGAGATTATAAATTATTAAATAAAATTGTCTACATGGCCTTTAACTTAACTATTTATGCATCGAAATGCTGTATTTCCACAGAAAAACCCACAAAAACCAGTCATTTCTGTGCACTTTTGAGATAGTTCAAGCGTGATAATTTCTTAGTCACAATGGATATCATATTAGAATTACCTGTTTAAATTTCAACAGCTGTAGAAAGCATAGATAATATTTAGCATTATTAAAGGAGAAAAAATATACTTTTATAGAACTACAATTAAAATGATGAAGTACAAATAACTACACAGTCTTTAACCTGAATCATTTCGTTCGCATGATAAGTTGAAAACTTCAAAGCGGAGGGTTTTCATCGATTTTGAAAAAAAAATACTTTCGTGACAATATGATTTAAAAATAAAAATAGCTGATAAATCATACAAACTACATACATACTTTTTATTTTTTGACGAGACCTGGGTGCAAAACATTCCTCATTTATTTAATAAGGTCTCTCTGAAGTGCATGCACGTACCATTTCCCATGCAAGAGGGAAGGTATTCTTCGTAAAAATCTCGGAAAGTAGTTCAATAAGGGGCTGATATATTGGTATATTTGGGAGAGACTAAGGTTTCGGCGGGGTCCCTCATCTTACTCTTCCGAAGAGTAACATAAAGGACCCCGCAGAAATCACATGGAAAATATGTGACGGTGAAATTGCCTGAAACTTGGGATATGATAGTTCTTGAGGAGTAGATCGAAAGTCTCAATGGGCGTCAAGTCGTGAAAATTCTTATTTTCAAGTTAGAGGTCTTCGAAGTTGTGATTTTCATTGCATTCCTCAAGGTATTTTCCAATGTTACCATTCAGTAATTCTTCTTACCTTTCATTTCTACAATAAAAAAATGGGGATTTTCGTTTCAACACTTTAAATTGACCCAGAAAATAACTTGATGGCCACGCTCCAGGTCAATGAGAAGGTCACCTTCAGGTGCTTCAAATCCTACATCCTTTGTACTTAACATTGTTCTCTATCCTGCGTAACTAGGGAAACATTTAGGCGAGTCCATTGAAATAATGGCCCCCCGTGCATTCTATGAAAATCGTAACTTCGAAGACCTGTAACTTGAAAATAAGAATTTTTACGACTTGACGGCCATTAAGACTTTTAATTTACTCCTCAAGAACTTTCATATCCCGAAGTTTTACGCAAATTCACCGTAACATTTTTTCCATAAGATTTCTGCGGAGTCCTTTCTTTAAAACGAGACCAATTTCATTGATTTCTATGTGTAATGATATTTCGCTCAAATTACCATTACAAGCAGTTTATGGTACTGAATCCCGACCGATTGGATCGCTTTCGTGTCATTTTAAGATCGCTTTCGCGTCATACTCAACAGCATTATCTCCTGAAAATACTCTATTGCATTATCCCTTAATCAGGCCGTATACCTTTGCCGGAAAGAGCCTTTTAGTTCTGACTTCTACTATAGCCTGGGAGGGATCTTCGCATGCCTATCCATTACCCACCGCGGACAACAGCGTCACTGATGTTACAAGGTAAAATTCGTTACAAGGGTTCACGAGAATGTCCGCTGTGATTTTTTTCACTCCTAATTTTCAACATATTGATGATCCCCTACACAGTTGAAGGAATCTTCCTCACAATTAGTGTAAAGCATTTTAAAAATATATCTCGTGGGTGTCATAGCGATCGCCTGATTTTCGAAAAATTCATGTTTCTTCCACGGACGAAATAGTTATGTAAACAGCGAAAAGCGGAATGTTACAACACTTGTAAAGATCAATCCTTATTCTTGAGCCCTGGGCAACAGATTTGCTTAAAGTAACAGAACAGAGGCGTAAAATTAATGCTCGTTGGAGTCTGCAGAAGCGTTTTCGGCCGTGGTATACCGTCCCCTTAACGATCAAGGTAAGTTAGAAAATGTATTTAATTTTACCCAGGGAGATGAACCCCACATTCTATCTAGTCACCTCGCGAACCACTGAAGATACACAAATGAACGAGCATTTCATTAAGAAGCAATCCCACAGAGCTACCGCAGATACAATCAGTTTCAGACGTGGGCAAATGTAAATTTTGTCCAAGGGGGGTGGGAAGGTTGAGACGCGACGCAGAGGTCAGACGGACAAGAAAAGGGCAGCGGATGGAATGTTGCAGACGCCGCGACCGTGAGGGGGAGGTGGGAAGGGTGAGCCCCCCTCAGGGTGGGTGGGGGGGGGGGAGGAGGAGTGTGGATAAAGAAACGGCTAGGTGTGCAGGTCGCGGCGGAAATAATGTGCCTGGAGATGGAGGCCGAGTCATGCATTCGTCTAGCCGGGGACAGACGACTCGCGTGATATCCCCGGTGCATGTACCCACCCACGGCGGGTGGAGAACCGGCGACTCCGACCGAGGGATGGGGAGGATCTTATTTGCGCCTCCCCCGAACCCCACCCGACTCCCTCTAACCCCTCCACCCCATTCCCCGGCCCCCATAAGGGCGGGTCGTTGTCTGGATTAAGATGGCTCCGGCCTTTGTGAGTCAATGTGAGTCAACACAAATCCTTGATTGCAGATTTTTATATATTTGGCTTTAAACTATCTGTGTGGTAGGTTTAGATGGCAATAGAAGTTATCGACCTTTAAAACTTAGATAACTTTAATAGACTTTGATGGCGTAGAGAACAGGAGCGACAACAATCACAATCAAGCAGCATCAAACAAACTACATCGTAGGGACGGAAACGATAAAACAAGAACACAACGAAAAAAACAATAGCATTACGCTCAATACAACATAAATAGAGAATGATACCAAAACGGCATTTACGTTGCCGTATCACTACTTCACAACACCTCCCCTTGATACGGGAAACAGAAATGGATTGATACTTGTTTGAGCATTAATATATATCAACATTTTGGTCCCTTAATCCTAATAAGGAACAAATTTCTTTGGTTTTTTGGAGCACTTAAGGGTTTGGTACAAATATTTATCCATTTATGTTTCCCGTATCGAGGGGTGGAGTTGTAAGGTGATACTGCAACAATCAGCTTCTGCTGAAAAAATTGGCAACCGATTGAATATTGAAAAATGAGGTACACAATACGATGATTATTTTACCGACATATTATTAATTACATTTTTCCAGCCATTGGAGCCGACTGAAATGCCATTCATATGGTACCACCACGATCTTACGTCAATTACGGTAGTAAGTCGCAAATAACCGTAATAAATATAAGCGGTATGATGCCAATATTTTGTTTTCACTAATTTTCTTGAACTTTCCGCTGCACATTAAAAGTTTTACTTAAAAGCTTAAATAGGCTTTCTCGCTAAAACTGCCGTTTTTCCGCCGAATTCGGAGCCATCTCAATAAGAGCTCGTGTGAAAATATCCACTTACAGGGCATAATTAAAGCAGAACGAGTCTGTGAACCCAATTTCGTCATGCAATTTAACAAAATGCACTACAAAGATACTAAAATAAGTTTTCAGGATTTGTAGAATACGTGATGACCCAGGGGAAAAAGCCACCTTAAGGAGGTTCTGGGTTAAAGTTACACATTTTTGTGTATTCAATTTAAAAAATCCGGCCTACGCCGGTGAAATGGGTTACCTATTCAAAACCAAAATAAAGGAACAAAAGATGCAATTATTCCACGAATATATTTATAATGACCACATTTGTCCAGCCTTGGGAACCGACTGCAGCGTCAATTTTATGAAACTATCGCATTTTGACTTCAGTTATGTCAGTAAAGCCTCAAAGCTGTGGAATGACTTGCCTAAACTGGTAAAAGACAGTGCATCACTGGTAATATTTAAGAGAAAGATTATCACACACTTACTTTCCGGAATGCTGACCATGTAACTCATTTATCAGTTCATTGATGTGATTAATGTCCATTGTTGCGTAAGAAGAAGCAATTCAGTTCCTTTTTTTTCTTTTCATTTCTTAAGCTAAATTTTCTTTTTAAAAGTTGTGTTATTTGTTTATTGATATGTTTAATGTTCGTTTTTCTGTTAGAAGAAGAAATTCAGTTCTTTTTCTACATTGCTAAATGATAATGTTGTATATGTCTATTGTTAGCAATTGATATGATAACTTCCCTTTTTTGTTTCCTGATTGGCTTATTCACATATTAATTGTCTTGCACACCACTGTATTTCATTTCTACGTTCCAAAGGAGTTCACTCCTAGAACAATAAATGAGTTTATTATTATTATTATTAAATCGCTAATAACTTTAAAAAAATAGGCGGTAAGATGCCAATATTTAATTTTTATATAGTTTCCTAAGACATTCCTTCTTATGAACAGTTTTTAGTTACACCTTGAATATGCTTCATCGTTAGAGGTGAAATTATTATGTGAAATCTTAGCAATCTCCATAAGAGCCCGTGTTAAAATTCCCACTTTAAAGGGTGAGTTACTGTAAGATGGGAGCCTTTGGAGACTCGGAGTCTACATGGTAGGCTTAGTTTGCTTGATAAATTCAGAACTGGTGTGTTTCAGAGCGACACAGAGAATATTATCATGACGCCTCACTACATCTCTAGATCTGACAGAATCGATTAAACAGGAGAGGTACATTTCCGAACAGATTGGTACAAAAGTCATTCTTTCCGCGCACAATAAGCGACCACAATAAAAACTAAGCCCCACTACATACAATTCCATATTACACGTAACCATTTTACCTCCCAAAATCTTATTCCTTACATGCTCTCTCCATTGTTTTCGGGTTAGCTGCGTCAAGTTTTATTCAGAAGACGTTTCGTGGCCTATGCTGGCCACATCTTCAGATCAGGTCTGAGTGCCGACAGATGGTGAATTTGAGTGCCGACTTTGCTTAATCAATCATAATCTGATGCCCGGGATTAGTGAACGCATGTTCTGCCACTGCTGATTGTTCGCAATGCTTATTTTTGAGAGCCCTGCGTTTTTCGTTCAGACGGTTCGTTCGTTCGTTCAGTCAAAAGTAGCAGACAATTTCAATAGAGATGATGGGCATAGACTGAACACCGCTTGGAAAAGACTCATACGCAAAAGCGCGCCAAAATCGGGGTCCTCGACGCTGATCGGTCGCGCCACTGGCAGGCAAACCTGAGGATGGTATATATACAGGGCCATTTCCATCTGTCGGCACTCAGACCTGATCGGAAGATGTGACCAGCATAGGCCACGAAACGTCATCTGAATAAAACTTGACGCAGCTAACCCGAAAACAATGGAGAGAACTGCAATCCAGCGCTGCGAAAGCCTCAAACAGAAACTTATTCCTTACATCTTTACACGGCTGATGTCCTAACACCCCCTGTTCCACGCCAATATGGCGGCTCGCAGGGTAGTATGTAGATGTTGAAAACTATTCTGGAAACCCTATTTATTTTCATATCAGTTCATAAAACGCATTTTAAAGATGATACATTCCAGTTTTCAGAAAATCTGGAATAATAGTGACCCTGAGGTGGGAGCCACCTTAAGAAAGCAGGGAAAGGAGACGGGATTGGGCTGGGGATGTGTACGGCAGGGGGTGACGGAGATCACTTAAAGAGGGGTAGTGGGAGGTGATGTAGAGGTACGCCCGGAGAAAAGACAATACGAAGGGAAAGGTTAGTAGGGGTGGGCGCGTGAAACCGTCAGGGGGAGCCCCCCGCGCCGAGCTCGCATGCCATCATTCATTTGTCCCCCCTCCCACCCAAACAAGGAGCTCTCAAAAACCTTCCATCCATACTTATCACTCCGTCCTCCTCCCGCCCTACACTCCATCAACGGGATCACCATTTACCAAATGGCATGAAGACTGGAGACTCGAATGAAACCACACTGATGCAGAGTCGTCAAATGGAAATGTCGTGAAATTGAAGAATGATGAAGATCGAAGGGAAAATTTACGTCAGCAAACATGATCAAATTAGACACATACTGAAAATGATGACCCCTGACAGGCATTCATATTTAAGGGGGCTGGGTGAATACTTCGGCCGAAAAGATCGTCATTCTTCAGAATTTGATCATTAAGGGGTCTGGGTACCTCGGCCGAAAATGCCCTTTTAGTTCTCGCTTCTACCGCAGCCTAGGGTCTTCCGCTTCCCCTTAATTGGACAACAGCGCCACTGATGGCAAAGTGTAATCTTTGTCGCAAGGGTTCACGAGAATGTTCAATGTGACTTAATTAAACGCAATTTTCAACAATGTGATGATTTTCCACAAAGGTGAGAGATTCCTACTTACAATAAGCGCAAAGAACCTAGGAAACATGCGTCTCACGCATCATAGTGATTGCCCGACTTTCAAAGAATTCGCGTTTCTTTCACGGTCGAAATAGTTATGTTTACTGCAAAAACCGTAAATTTGCAACACATATTGTAAATATTAATCCTTATTTTTGAGTTCTGTGCAAACAGATTTGCTTTAAGTAACAGAACTGAGCCGTAAAGTCGAAGCGCGTAGGCGTCAGCAGAAGAGTTTTGGCCGCCGTATACAGCCCCCCTTAAACAAAGGAATCGGAGAGTGAAATACACGTATTGAGGAATTTTTGAGCCCTTTCAAAATAGTGTACAATCATTTTAGCAGGGTTGTAAAATTACTTGCAATACAGTTACAATGAATTTAAATGATGTCGAACTTCATAACTTTACGTTTACTGGTTTTTTCACATATTTTTGTTTTGGTGGAACTTATCAACGCTGAATACGTGGAACTTTTAAACGCTAATATCATTAATAAGCAATACCATAAATAAACATGTTTAACATCCAGACCTAGTATCCGCCTTCTCGTCACAGGCAAGGTAAGGATTTCAAGCAAAACGAGTAAACATAATATTGCTCTTACTTAAAGATTTCAGGCGCCAATTCGTGGAAGTATATTACATTAGAATTGCCATTTTAATCCGAGTTGCCATGTTTGACGAACCATATGAGATAAAAGAAACACTTCTCAGATTTTATACTTTTTAAGAGGGTAGATCTGCTAGGTAACTGCCTGCTAAAAAAATAAGGCAAAGATTACCTTCTTAAATAAAAAGTTTTGGGCTAAAAAATGGTTTTTGACGAAGTGAAGCCAAATTTTAACCTACTTTAAATCGTTTATTTTTCAATAATTAACCAAAATTTCTTATACAAAAATCTAAACCACTTTAGATAACTACAACAGTTTTTGGGTGAAGTTGTTTTCTTCGCAAATAATAACATGGCCACCAAAATAATCTTAGAAGTTTAAATTCTTCTCCGCGTCCAGCTTCCAAATATAAGCAAGCCAATTGTCAAAATACTAGGAAAATAAATTATGTCGAACAATATGGCCCGAATGATTTCACGAGGATTGACCCAGAGCTATGAAATTGCAATATCGACCCCAACACCGCAGTCGAAATTGTACCCTGAGTAGTCAAAATACATAGTGGCGACAGATCAGTTCTAGGATACTGACTAGGTAAAATAGGTTTCCTCAGTAGTGCTAAATATTTTTAATTGAATTTAAGACACTAACCACGCATGCAATCTCCGGCTTGATATACTCTTGCATGTTTTAGTGCCTTGTAGTGCTATTTATTTGTCGCATTAGCAATACTAACCAGTAGTCGTATCTTATATAGAGTACTGCATGGTAGCTTGTTCGCCTACGGAGCTTTCCCCTTGTTTCTGGTCTGACCGCGCACTGTTATCCTGACTGCTTTTGGCTAGTGCATGAAATCCGGGGAACGTGCGCGGTTCTGATTTAAACTGGGATGAGTGCTTCATGCCTGGTGTGGAATCACCCCGTGCCACACACCCTAGCGGTAGCTTGCACGGTATTTCGTAGATGTAGATGTATACACAAATTTCCTCCTCGATTTCGAATTATTATCCCCATTTCCCTGCTTTTACTCAACATGGACCGTCCCTCCCGAAAATCGAAAAATCCTGACTGCGTCACAGTTCCCTTTCATCACCACACGAACGGTTTGCGCCTCTCCCTCACGCAGAGGATCGCTGATTTAAATTAACGACGAGGCTTTTACATGGCAAGACGGTGTAGCGAGACTCCTTCTCCCGGCGCGTCTCCATCCTCCGGCGACCTGATCACAAGGAGGCGGCGCCTTCCGCAGACGTAACAAGTCACACGACGGGCATTAATCAAATATTCTGCCCGGGGGAACGCGCAGACAAGTCGGTTCATTAAAAAAATACGCTAAAAATGGATTCGAGCTTGTTTCCCCCCACCGTGCTCGCGTGATACTAGGCGAGTGTGGAACAATAGAAACCGTACGTCTAGGGAGAGCAAATGGGAGAGAGGAAGTGAAAAGGAAGAGCAGAACGGAATAGAGGCTCTAACAGGGAGACGAAATGAAAGGGTAGGTGGGAAGAGAAAAAAATACGAAAAAAAATATAAAAAAACCCGCAGCAAAAATCAGTATTTCGCTTTCAGTCCGCGACATCCGTCCTAAGCATCGACACAGCTTTTTACAACATTAAATGCAATAGTTGTAATATAGCTTACATACGTCAAACTGGACGAAATTTTAAGACACGCATCAAAGCACACTCACTAAGTTGCCAAGCATCTGCTGGGTAAGAATCACGCAAGTGATTTTATCCCCAAAATTATACATGATCTACCTAAAGGTTTACAGATGGATGCTTCCGAGCAAATGGAAATTATCAGAGGGTCAAGCACTATTTTTCACAGTGCAGAAAAGCACAAAACAATATAATCCTTTGCATGAATTTTTCATCGTCATTGGCTTGTTCAAGGAGTTCCCGACAAGCGTCCACTCAATTTTCTTTCTGTTGTTCTATCATCAAACGAGAAACAAATTTTGCTGCAACTCGATATTTGTCCAATTTTTCCGTTTAAATTATATGGCATAACCCAGTTGAGATTCTAACCTCTTCTGCAATTTCTCTGACAGTCAATCGGCACGAACCAGATCGATATTTTCTGAACGTGTGAATCATCAGTTGAAGTGGACGGCCTCCATGGTCGAGGATCATCTTCAATTGACCGATGATCACTTTTAAATCGTGAAAACCACTCGTAATATTGCGTACGACCCAGATCATAATCTCCGTAAGTTTGTTTCAAAAGTTGAAGCGTTTCTGTAAAAGTTTTCCCCAGTTTCACGCAAAATTTTACGATGCATCGTTGCTCCAGCAAATCACACTTTTCAAAAATTACCACTGACACTTAAACAAGTTGCACTCAAATAACAGAATCACGAAAACTAAACGAGATATCAGCAATACAAAAACACAGGGTTACAAAGGAGGTAATGGGCAAGCCAGTGCTGCCAACCGCAAATCACAAAATATCTCCGCTGGGGCGTAATTCAATATGTTCGGTTATTTTCTGAACATACCTCGTATATCGAATACAAACTCGGTAAACTTTTGCAAAGGCCGCGTCTGAGTTGAGATGCCTCTCGTCTTGAAAAAAAAGAGGCACTCCGGGAGTGCCGACAGAAGTGAAAACTTGAAATAACGTGAGCATTTTCGAATGTAGGGAAAAATTTCACTTTATTTTATAAAATTATAATAAAATCATTTTTGAATTTACCGCGTAAATTTAGAAAAATTAACAAATGCATTTTTTGAATATTTCAAATTTACCGCATAATACAAATTTTTCTATATATCGTAATACAAAATTAACAATTTTAAAAAATTCCAATAAAAACATACATTTTGAATTTACCGCGCATAATTTGCCGTTGTTGTGTTTCTGGATTTGAAAGCACAGAAGGCGCGCATGCGCTACATAACAGTTCACTACATAACAGTCTATATGTATATGTATACACTAGCGATAAAAAATTTTTCTCCACGTGTTTACTTTTTTATATTTCTACAATATATAATTGTAAACACTTCACATTTATAAATTGATTTTATGGCACAGCATTCGAATAAGCTACTCAAATTGAACGTATTAAAAGAAATTGAGTTATATTGTACTAACCTTCACTATTCTTGTATCGAGTACACTCTCCTGCACGAGTATGGACTATTATATTATCCGGCACAATATTTGTAGCAACCCAAATTGAATGAACTAAACCGTATATTAGATATATATAATGTGATATGAATAAAATTATAATATAGTTTATTTGACGGTGACGGTGACGCGAGTCCAATGGTTTTTACCCATCCACAAGTACTGTGTATATAGCGAGTATACTGCGTATATACAGAATATACAATTATACATATATTTAGCAGCAGTGATGGTGACGGTCACGCGAGTCCAATGGCTTTTACCCATCCACAAATGTGTATATACAGAATATACAATTACACATATATTTAGTAGCGGTGATGGTGACGGTGACGGTGATGCGAGTCCAATGGTTTGTACCCATCCACAAGTACTGTGTATATAGCGAGTATACTGTGTATATACAGAATATACATAATTATACATATATGTAGTAGCGGTGACGGTGACGCGAGTCCAATGTCTTTTACCCATCTACAAAAGTGCTCAACGCGACATAAGAAGTTTTCACTGCAAAAAGGATATATTGAAGCTGGACGATGACTGGACGGGTCCCAGCTTGATTTCCTCCCCATCCCTCACCGATTCACGGCATTGCGAGTGAATTTCATTAACCTTCGCGACGATTCGATTCTCTCGGGAAGTAAATCTGCTGGGAGGAAGCCCCTGTTGGACCGCTTAAGAAGTGAGTGGAGGCCTTCCATTAAGGTTGAGATCATTCCAACACGCTGCGTGCATCCAGGGCGCCCGAATTTTTTTTTCTCATGTCCTCGCACTGCTAGAGCTTCGGGCAATATTTTTTCTCTCCCATTTAACACGACCCGGCATCAGCGGATACGAAAGAACGATATGAAACGGACGGACAAACCGCTGACGAGTCTCCATTTTCCTGGAGGCGACGGATTTCCATGAACTCATTAAGTTCTTCCGAGGATTATACCAGTTCCAGCTACATAAAAAAAATGTCTCAGGCGTCAATTGGATGAATAGTATTGAGACAAACAAAATAAATAAAAGAAGACTAGATTGTATTCCACAATTTTAATTCCAAATGACCGGCCATGGTTCCAGCACTATGCAAAGTGAATTAAATTGAAGTAAAGTAAAGTAAACTTATTGCTTTCAACAACAACATGAAATGTTGAATTCACATCTCATCCACATGAAAGCTAGGTTGCCTCTGAGGAATACCTGAGCTGAGGCAACCCTCATCAAAAATATTTATATTGCCAACATTATAACAATATAAATTAAAAATGTGCATAATATTTTACATTATCCTCTGATACATCATAAAAAATGTCTTGGATTCTAAATACAACGACGACAGTGCCATTAACTTTTCAAAGTTGCACTAAGTTTAAGAAAAGAATAATATATATTTCAGGAAAATCTGCAATATGTTCCTCATTCAATAACCAAAACTTGGCCAACTGTAGAAATACTTTACAAATGTTCATATTTTTCAAAGTATCAGGCAACATTCTATAAATTGTTTTAACCATATAAACAAAGGATTGCTTAAAATGGTTAAATGTACCTTGACAATGAGACCGTTAATAAGATTGGCTACTAGAATTTGAAATTGTGGAGTGTGTGCGCTCCGACCAGCGCCGAATAAAACAACTGGCGATTACTAACAAAACTACGTCAACTTAATCATGATCAGTCCGATAGATCCATACTCTAAGGTGCACTCCCTATAGCATTTTCATTGATTTCACTAGTAGAGCGGTAATTTACAGCATATTACTTCAACATACCTCATTCCACCGGATTGATCATGAAAAAGTTGATAATGATTCTTACAGAAATAGAAACGATTGGGACGAGAAAAACCAAATTTACACGAGTACGTATGCATACCTCAACCATGATTATTCGATCGAATAACTGATCAAATATAAATGTGAGGAAATAATTGGGGTGCCATCATTAAACTAATTATGAACGCCATTCTTAAAACCAAATAGCAAAATGTTAAGTTTGAAAACAAACATAGAAACGATGACAGAGCTTCGTGGGAGTCCCAAATTTATGAAACTAAGCAAAAACAACGATAACGCAAGAAATGTCTTTAATTCCAAATTTTAAAGGTCGCTTTACACGGTACGTTTTATTGTACAAACGAATGCATGAACTGTTTCATGAGGAAAATTGTACCGTGTAAAGCGGCAAATTGTATGATTGTCTTAAAGACTGAACGGGAAATAGAACCTGCTCTAATTCCATTCATTTTCTTGTACAATCTATGATACATTCATTTGTGCAATAAAATGTGCCACATAAAGCGGCCTCAATACCGCCAATAAGCAGGAATCGGCGACGATCATACCGGCACTAAAAAACTGATAACACACCTATAAAAACCATCAAAATTCCGTCCTAGTCCGGCTTTTTTCATCACAGTTTCAGATTAAAATGACACGAAAATGAAACCACGGGCATGCCCATACTTGAAGGCGAATTAGTTATGGAGTCTCAAGATGAATTAGACAGTGCGTGATTTATTTCATCAATCGTGTAATTATAATTGTACCCCTAATTGAAGACCAACTGTGGAGGTTTTAAGGCATTTTCAAGCACCCGTGATTTCACGCATCGAACAATTTTCGAGTGTCACAGATTTTTAAGCCAGTTAAGAGATAAACTATCGATAAAAATTAGTTCGTGAATTGATTTTGAATAAAGATACCTTTAGTCGCGGGCTTTAGACGAATTTTTCCCTCATGACGGTCGCACGATGGGGAATCTGAAATCTTTCCCATTTCAGCCCATACACCACAGTCGTACAGATGGATCACACAGCGAGAACAAAAATAAAATAATTAAAAAATAAATAAAAACAAGCAAAGAAACAAATGACAAATAAAAAGAGACTGCATAATATTATTTTTTTATTGAAACTTGAACATTTTGATCCAACTCCCCCGTCCAAGAGGGTATTAGATATTAATCAAAACGCATTCCTGTTTCGTTAACGGTCTTAAGGGTATAAGCTTTAACGGGGAGGTATTTACCATCATCCAAAGGACTACTCGGGCGGGAAATCCGTCGGGGCAATTAAAATAATAAAAAAATAATTTAAACAAAAGAAATGGTCTGCCCCAAAGTGTAACGGGAAAACCCGGCGAGTTCATTTGCAGGGCCGGATTGAGGATATAATGGGCGGCGATTCCAAATTTTATTGCCCAAATGTGGGGGAAGCAATAAAAATTACAGCAGTCAAAAGGATGATGGGACTGATGAATAGTAAAAAGAGATTTATAACTTTCCGGTCGGAGAGATTATTTTTGTTTTCTTTTTTTTTAAACGGCGGAAGCATCTAAAAAAATGATATATTTCTCTCATAAGTCTCATAGTGTGACTCAATCAACCACCCTGCGTCCAAAATACACCGCTGCAATCAAGCCACCAATTAGGCGCCATATAACGAGATACGAAATCGTGGGTTCTAACGATTAAATGGAGTGATTAAATAAAGGCTTTCTCTAACACTTCGCCTGAAAGTTTTAAAATGATCAGGCCCAACCATTCGGTTTGGCCAAAGTCAAGTCTCATACATTGTACGGACACATACTTAAACTACATGAGCCAGCCTATAAATAATGAACTTATCAATAAAATAAATATAGTAAGAAAGATACGAACTTGGGTCAACGGTAAAACCCAACCGTTTAAGGGTTCATGATATCCCAACGTTTTTTCCCAGAAGACATTACTAATCTTCAAGAAAAAAATGAGAGAAAGGGCTTCGCGGTTTATTTACAGGATATTTGATGCCTTTATAACTATTCATTAACAGTATTTTACTTCCAAATTTATGTAAGTAGCTACGCACCGACAAGAGAAGTTTAAAAACCAATTTAAGTCGAGTGCCAGCTACCTTTGGAATATGAAATTATTTAATTGACTTATTTTGGAGTTATCGGGTATCAGATAAAATAAATTTTAACTCTCTATCTTGAGTGAAAGTAGTTCCAGAAAACAAAATAATAAACCGATGCACAAAACCCAATGATTAGCATTCCTAATCAACTTAACTGAGCAAAATGAATTTAAAATGCATTTTAGACCGAAATCTGGTTGTCAAGCGAATATTGTATTGTTATTTTCAGAGAAAAATGTACGTTTTTGCAGCTAAAAACGTGATTTTCAGACAACAACGATAAGGAAAAAGTAATTGATTGTAAGAATTACAACCTTTGCTTTTTCAGTCATTTGATACAAAAATTCCAACACTCTATCTTGAGTGGATGTAATTTAAAAAAAGCAAAAAATGAAACCACTGCGCAAAACCCAATACGTAGCGCAGACCACAAAAAAGGGCCCCATTTTGGGACCTTTTTGGGGCCCCGAGATCTTTTTAAAATAGCAAACAATTTTCCTCCTGCCTTGAACCATTAGTCCTCAAAATTTCAGCACGATGGGAAAAAAACTGTAGATTTGTATAAAAGACAGACTCACGGACAAACATTCTTCTTTATATGTATACATTTTGCGCCTAGGAAAAATTTTGTCTCTTAGTATGACGCCTTTGTGTCGAAACTAGTCGTACGATTGAAAATATACAGTGGAAAAATACAAAGTGTTCTTTATATCCTAACGTACAAATAATTCAGACATCATGATTAATTTCCACGAAGTCACGCCTGAATTCAACGAGTTACGCAAGAACTGTTGGAAATATATTTAACTATAGCAACTTTCCTACATAATACTGGAGGTTGTGTGATTCTATCTCAGCATATATTTACTAAAAGTCAATTTAAGTAACTGAAGGGGAAGGAAAGAGGTGGTTCTAAAAAAAGAGGGGAAAATATTATAAACCTAGATCTCAAAATGCTCGCATTTGAACAAATTTTACGCTATGATTTACCACATACCGCTGACTAAAATATCCTGTTAGATAAAAGGAATTGTTTCAGGCGTGATCTGGTGGAATATCATAATTAAATTAAATTAAATTGGAAATTTTCCAATATAATATATTAGCGATTGAAAACACTGTGTAGTGGTCAGAATAACTGAAGTAAATTTGATAAGGCTCCACTATGGAATGCAATGAAGTCAGTTTTATTCGTTTCCTTGCCACTCATGGAAAAAGTGTACTCAATATTCATATTGAAAATAAAACTTTTACTTTTCTGCAACTATTTAATTTAAACAATACGTTTATGGAAGAACCTGCGCTTCGAAGTAATTTTTTATCAAGATGTAGAAAATTTGCTGTGATGAGCCAAGTTAGGCTTAGTAGTGTCTTACATGTATATTTTTCAAAATATTAAAACTTTCGCGGTCCATTTCTGTTTGAGGCTTTCGCAGCGCTGGATTGCAGTTCTCTCCATTGTTTTCGGGTTAGCTGCGTCAAGTTTTATTCAGATGACGTTTCGTGGCCTATGCTGGCCACATCTTCAGATTGGTCGCGCCACTGGTAGGCAAACCTGAGGATGGTATATATACAGGGCCATTTCCATCTGTCGGCACTCAGACCTGATCTGAAGATGTGGCCAGCATAGGCCACGAAACGTTTTCGCGGTCCATGTTCGTCAAGCAGTGATGGTTTTCGGATAACCCGCATCAAGATTTAAAAAAGCCAACGTTTCTTCCCCTTTGCCAGGGACCTCATCAGGGCTGAATGACCTGCCCTGATGAGGTCTCCGGCAAAGGAGAAGAAACGTCAGCTTTTTTACATCTTGACGCGGGCTATCCCAAAACCATCATTGATTGATGTATATTTAAATTTTATTTAAATACTTCTGTGGGTTCAATCTTAAAGGAAATAGCGTCCAAGCGGAGCTTTTATAACGTTTAATGTCAATTAATTAAATGTAACGCATATTATAATATACACAATGCGCATATTTTTCTCTCTCATTTATTTCTGGACATGAAAAGATTTTCTCAGATCAAGATGAAAGTTGGTGTATACATATAGGTTTTCGGGGTCACTGAATAGGAATATGATGCCGAAACAATTGAAGTTTCCCATTAAATGTGAAAACTTGCGGATTTCATTTTTTGCAATACTTGTGCGAATAGATTTTATGTCGTGCAAATAGGACCAAATTATCAAATAAAATTAATATAGGCAAATGTCGGCAGTTACTTATGAGTTTTTTGTATACTTAGTGATGTTAGTTACACTTTCCAATAGGTTTTGTAATGGAATCTCATGGAATGAGTGAACTTTTCACTAATTTTAATTATATTTCGCGGATTATAGTTCTCTAATTTTCATGATTTTCAATTTTCAATGACAACTTAATAATAAGTTTTTACTTGAATATATAAATAGTACATACTTTCCGGAGATGAATCTAGTTCTTTGAATTACAATCGATGCAACGGTCTTCTATGTAAGCGACTCCGAAGTTAACGCACATTTGACTTTCGATTATTAATAGAATGCATACCTTACCTGAGCGTTCTCTTATATTACGTCTAACAGTAAAGGTGCGTGATATCGGTTCAGGATCTCCGAATTCTGATGCGTCATCACTTACTCTATCCAAACGTACTGCGCAAAAGATTTACCTGAATACTTTATTTTTCTTACCATGTCCCATTTTGCCATATACAGGGACCACTGTGCACCCACCCAAAAAAAAACCCCAGGCATCAAGTCCACACGAAAGGAATCTGGTCGATAATCATTTTTATTTCCGTCGATGGGCGAGCGTCGTCGTCGTGGGGACTGGTGTGGGATGGGAACGTCTGGGAGGGTCCTCTCTTCGTTCTCGGTCACGGTCATACCGTCTGCGGGATTTATAAGAACGCCGTAAGCCCCTTCCTTCAAGAAACCTCCCAAAACCTCTCTCTCTCTCCCGCGGCGTGTACGGCGAAGGGGAGGAGGTTATGTAGAACACGGGACGGGTCGCCCGCGTGAGAGTTCGCGGTAAGGCTTCCCTCGTCTCGCCGTCGCGTCCTCAAGGATGGGAGACGTCTGGGCCGCGATTCTCGTGCGGTGTGGGAGAACACTTCTCCGCCCCGCCCACTCCGGAGAACGCCCGAAATAAAAAAAAGGAAAAAGTAAAAAAAAACCGCGCCAACCCAATTATAGGGGACCCTTCGTGACAGGTAGGGAGAGGAAATATGAAAGATGTAGAAAGACGAGAGCGGTCATTTCCATTTAAGGTTACTCACAGGAGACGGGATTTTTTTCGCCAATGAGGTACCTACACGGAGAAGACGCGTTCTTCATTAACCCTCACTATTAGGCCAACGCGCTAATTTTGCGATTTTTCTGTGTATTCCATCCATAACTTACTAGAAATCAACAAGCACTTACGTCTTTAATATGTATTCTCTGTACATATATTTTTTTACTATTTAAATTAATAATAATCCCAATTTCTGATGAAAACTAATGTATAATCGAGTAAAATCCATTGAAGTAAGCAGAAAACATATGTTTCAAAAGTTACTTGCCTAAAATTTCAATCAGATGGTGGACAATCAATGCTTTACATCCGCTAATTCGTCCATTCCGTTTTGCTATCCACAGGAACGTACGGAGACAGCAGACTTAAACAATACGGTTGCCATTTCGGTCGTCAGGCTTCAGTTTGATGACGTTGTGCCCTCGCCATATACCTCAATGGTTTTCGCAGATAACTTTTCACTAATTTCAATCAGATGGTAGACAATCATTGCTTTACATCCGCTACTTCGTCCATTCCGTTTTGCTATCCACAGGAACGTACGGAGACAGCAGACTTAAACAATACGGTTGTCATTTCGGTCGTCAGGCTTCAGTTTGATGACGCTGTGCCCTCGCCTCAATGGTTTTCGCAGATAACTTAAGAATGCATCCTCCTCAGTCACAGCGTATCCCAAAAGGCACAAGTTATTGAATAGTAGTATTTTCATCTAACGTGCTCAATGTCTAAAGGCCAGTTGTAGGAAGGTTACTTATATATTTGATGGAGTTATGGGAAATCCATGGCAATCATTCAATTAGTGTCGCAGAATCATTCGATACATTTTTTTGTATCACATTTCATGGAATGGAGTCATGAGTTCCATATGTCACCAAGATGGTAGAAGGGCATTGAACCACTTGGACACTAAATTACTGGATAAAAGATTAGTTTTGAATTAGGCGAATTACCTGTTTTTATTCTTTTCTGTTTACTCATCCCGACTAATTATTACACGCACCAGCCAGGATACATGGGGAAAACTTTTATAAATTTAAACCAGCGGTGGAAGATTAGATCAAACACTCGAATGGATTAACTATTGGCAGATATGTTTTGAAACTGGCAGAGGAGTTTCCGAAACCCGAATATTTTCACGAGGACCAAAAATGAATGAATATTTTAACTATTGGTTCTCTAACTAAATGTTCTTGCAGCCGACCATAAGGTCAAAAAACATAATATTGGCATAAAAACATAATAACTTGGTGTTCTCCATAAAAAATAATTTTTAACCCGATGAAACTTTAACAAAAAACAGAATCAAAAACCCACACCACTGCAACCCGGGTTCCGATATCCCGGCATCATCATCAGGTTTGACTTGATGATTTATGAACTTAGTCATTGATGCACGTTTAAGTCTCTTTCCGATATTCCCTTAGACGAAAAGACGACCTTACGGGAATATTATTTTCACACTTGAAACTTAAATTGTAAAAGTCATCCAATCTTGGGTGAAATGGTAAACTCTTGTCAACATTTGACAAAATTGAATTGAACTACATTTTTTATTCATACTTCTTCTTGTAAAACTGGACCTGCATCAGGTAACGTCGCAAAAAAACCGAACTGCTCTAAAATCATTTTAATCACGAATTAAACTCGATATCACCTTGTCTTTAATTCGAGAACTAAGGAAGAGGGTATTACTTCGAATGCGTTAGAACGCTACTTTTGGCGGAAAACTGGTTATCAGCAGCAAATCACTCCAGGAAATTGATTGGAAATAAAATGAGAGCCTCAATCTTACCTAGATATATATGCATTTTCTTTCAGAAATCTTTACTTATTTGGAATGAATTGGTGTCCTGGAGCATCTCAGATTTTCCCGGCGTATCTGCTGGATAAAAGTTTCTCGGGTCTTCCACCGGGTGAGCAGGTCCATGGGGCCAAACGTTTCGGAGAACGACTCGTCCTCCATCTTCAGATCTTCAGATGGAGGACAAGTCGTTTTCTGAAACGTTGGGCCCCATGGACCTGCTCACCCGGTGGAAGACCGGAGAAAACTTTATCCATTGGTGTCCTACATGACACTGTATGTTGCTGCCATCTGCTTCAGCTGCTAATGTACTGTATTTAAAAATGATATAACATAATTTTAAACTTTAGAGCCGAAGCATACCATAACCTTAGTCTTCATCATGAGCATTCGTTTTTCATTGTAGGCCAAATCATCTTGAATTACACGTCAATTTCTAAAGACGCTAAATGTTATGTACCAATCACCATCATCAGGGATAAAAGTAGAAATTTACTGCAGGTCAGCAATACTTTGTGGGGATATATCTCAACATATACTAGGAAACATAACTGACCTGCATTCAGTTACTACTCTAGTGCCTATGATGCTGCCTGGTTAGTAGTACTTAAAGAGTCTTCTGAAATAGATAACAGCAAATAATCCTTTCCACGAAAATAAACGTTCATCCCAAATTTTAGACCCATTATTTCGAGCGTATGTATCTGTGCAAAAATTGTAATCTCGAGGGCACACCGATTTTTATATTTTATTTTCTCATTAACCGGCGGTAAAAATATTATTGGCGTATCAAGACGGGCTTGCGTGGGCTAGCAGTTGAATTTTTCCTTCGCGTGACCCTGGGAACCTTATTATTGTAAAGCAGTAGCTCCATTATTAGTCAATTTATTTCGCCCCACGAGTAAAGTTATGTTTTTTAAAGAGGTGACCTTTTCGCAAAGCAGTACGTACACCGTGAATTTACAGTCGGAAATATACTTTTCTCCGCAACGCATAGTGGGTTATTTTCAACCCAAGCACATTGTCCCGAGGGTAGACATCGGTCCTTGGCCGAATTCGGTGTCATAGTAAAACTTCAATACCTTCCGCTACAACAATCCTGCCCTTTTCCTCCATTCTCTCCCTCCCTCCTTACTCTCTATTCCCTTCCTTTCCCCCTCCCTCCTTCCCCTCACTCCCCGAGAGAGTACAGCAATGCAGTCCCGCCCCTCCCGAGACGACGTTCGGCTATCGATTTTACACGGAATGGATGAAGAATGCCCAAAGAAAGGGAAATCGCAGGGAGGGATGAGGGGTGGACGAGAGGCCCATGCCTCCGCCTACTTCTCCCACTAAAATCGATATGTTTCGGGGGGGAGGGGCGGCTTTACCGTGTCGTCCGAGAGGGTGGGGGTGGGAAGGGAGGCGTAGAGGATAGAAGGGGAAGTCCAGGAACCGGCTTCCGTCCGTCTGGGGAAAGTAAAAACAAACTTATCGCTAGGGGACTACCATATGAAAAAAAACGCGATCGACCCAGGTTATGACTGGGTTACGAGAAAAAGTCCAGGCGGCATTACGCACGGAAATTTTCATACATCAGGGGTGTAGCTGCATTGGTCACACTAAAGAATTCCTTAATTTTCAGGAAAACGAAAAAAAAATCTTTCCATCGTCTGAAGAAAGTAAAAACAAACTAATCGCTGGGGGACGATCATATAAAAAATATCGCAATCGACCCAGGTTATGACTCGGTTACTATAAATAGTCCAGGAGGCATTACGCAAGGAAATTTTCATACACCAGGGGTGTAGATGCAATGGTCAGACTAAATTTTTCCTTCATTTTCAGGAAAAACAAAAATAATCTTTATTTCAAATTGCAGGCCAACTCATCTAGAATTAAAAAAGACAATTTCGGAAGACGCTAACGTACTTTTTATGAACGCAATAATTGGAAAAATAAATGAAATTCATTCCATTTCTACTGTAATGCCAAATGATGCAACCTGTCTTGTAGTGCTTGGTGTCTCCCGAAATTGACTACAGGAACTAATCCTTGCCACGAAAATAAACATTCATCCCAAATTTTAGACCCATTTTATTTGTTATTTTAGACATAAATTAGGTATTATTGCCATTATTTCTTTCGTGGACACTGCGTTTTATTTTTTTTGTGAGCATTATTTATTCAGCTATACTACTAAACAATAATGATTTTTTAACAAACTAAGGAAACAGTGTAATTATTTGCAGGCTTAAAACATTCGAAAAAGTGTATAAAACTTAAATTTTTTAAGTAGTTAAGCAATCAATTCGATAAACTTAAGTAAACAGCAGAAGTTTACCTTGGCAACGTTGCTACATTCATTAAATAATTTTGGCTACGTGCTCCAATGAAAACCGGAAGTCGGTTATTTAAACCTAAATATTCGTGTTATTTTATCAATGACCTAAGCTTAAAAAATATATTAAGTGTCTCAATATCGAGTGCATGTTATACAAGTTTTTAAACAATATTATTTGGGTAATAAAATGAGATAAAAAAGTCATAAGAAGTGCCATCAAACTGCCATTAAGGTAATGTATTTCAGCGTTAGAATTCATCATTTGAAAAACAATATATCTTCATTAAAAGACTAATGGCTTGGTAATATTCTTACACCATTCGATAGTACAACTCTTACCTTGTGATTACTGCGGAAATCATGGTAGATTATTAGGCATGTCACATGCATCGGACACTTAAACACAATTAATTTATTCATTGGTCGTTCAATCCTAAGATTGGCTGACTGCAGCCTTGCCCTGTCTAATGCTAGTTCCCTTACCTCCTGGTATCTCTTAATATGTACTTTTCTCCTTATCTGAAGCATGAAATTATTCCTGGGTCTTCCTCTGGGGACTTTTCCCTCGATTTTGCCTTCTATTAGGCTCTTCACACACCAATTGTGTCTCAGGTTGTCCAACACATCTGCTTCTTTTTTTCTGCGTGGCGCTCCATATGGTTATACGCGTTTATCGCCACAAATTCATCCATGCAGTGGGAAAGCGAGCTTAATGTAGACATTCTCTGAGCTTTTCAGGGTTGACCGACCGGTCAAATTTGCCGACCTGGTTGAACACCGGGAAGGATTCCTTCATCCGGGGTTTTCCTAGCCAAACCTGTACTACTGTCGGCGCAGAAATTATGTGCACTCTAGTTTGGGTACAAATAAAAAGTTAACAAAAAGACTAACTGAAAACCTAATGACACCATCATTTTTCTCATTCATTTCTACGTTATTTAATGGCAAATTTTAATTTTTTTGATGATTTTTTATATTTTTTACTACAATTATAACGTAAAAAGTACCGGTTATTTACGGCGCGCGGGAAAAGCTCCGACTTTGATACCTTGTAATTCAAACACAAGTTCTTCAATGACAACTATATTTCTCTTAATGGAGGATAGATATGTGTGCTACAGATTGCGCGAGTTTCAGCTTTGTGTGTTTCATAAAAATAAAGTTATTATTAATTTTTTGAGTGCACATAATTTCTGCGCAGACAGTAATGATTAACCTATGGATTTATATTTTTTCGTGTAGAAAACAAAGGCAAGGCCTTTCTAGACATCCCCGCCGAACTTCATCGTGACTGTTGGCAAGGTAAAACGCTGACGTACACAATTCATTAATTTCGTCGCGTTAAGCGCACAAATTACGTCCGCCCGTCCGCTCCTCGCCGATTGGGATATTTCAATTGCCCTCGCGGGGCGAAATGTTGCCGCCGTGAGGACGACAGAGGGCGCCAAGTGCGTAACTGCGGGATTTGGCAGCAATATGAGCGACTCCACAAGGGCCATCCTCTGTTTTTCTCTCTCTCGCTACTCCCAATCCTCCCCCCCTGTCTCCCAGTGTCAAGTGTTTCGCTTCGCGGGCGGCGAGCTTAAAAGGTGGCTTGAGCGAGATATCATTTTGCCTGGAATTTAAAAAATCTGGGGCGCGATTCTGTTTCTCCATAACGCCATACGCTACGGTAAAATAGCGTATAACTTAGCAAATATGCGATTCTGTTCGTGGAAGTTAGCGGTATCATAACATAAGTGGTAATACGTGGCCGTAAATGTGTGTCAGAGGAGGCGTTACTATAGGGTATTGGACTGTAATCATTGTGAAAAAACCATAGTAATAGCATCACGAACTTCAAAACGTTCTTCTTTCCGCCGTGCGGTTTAAAGATTACCATTGGTAGAAAACTCTAGCCTCGCTCGCGGGCGACTATTATTTTATAGCATACCCATTCCAACTTCCATATGTAGCGCATCAAAGGTAGCATAGGAAGAAACAGAATCGCGCTTGGCGCTATCCAACGCAGGCAATCGCTATCATATCGCCACGTTATAATAACACATGTAGAAACAGAATCGCGCCCCAGGTCTCATTTTAAATAAGAATATCTCACCCTTCCAACGATACCAAAAGATAATTACCTCACCACACTACTTTCCGAGATTTTTAAATATTCTACCAGTTAAGGTACGTTTGTTGAATTACAGATCATATCCTCCCAGTTTTCTACACTTTCATGGGCTTATCTCCCTCTATATCCTCAGAGTCGCCTCAGCATACGGTCTACCCTTCTCCATCCTGCCCATAAAATCTATTCTCTTTCTTCCTCTTCCCCACTTGCCCAACGCCCTTCCCTCTACCACTCTCTTGAGCGACCCATAGGTCTTTATTACATCCTCCAGCCACCTACTCTGCCGATCTCGAATTTCATTTAGAAGTTTCCTTTCCTCGCCCACCATCTCAAGCACTTCCTCGTTAGTCTTCCTCTACGTCCACTTTCCGAGATATTTGCAAAACAAATACCAGCCATTTTACATGGGAAATGGTGCGTGTATGCAATCCAAAGACGCATTATTTAAAATAATGAGAGAATTTCTAACGCCTAGGTCTCGTCAAAAAATTAACATCACTTATTGTACGTGTTCTCAACTATTTTAGGAAATGGATTATATAGCTATGGTTGTATTTTTTCCAGATTCGCTAAAAACTTTCCGTTGTGAAGGAGTTTTAAACGTGCCGCAAGAGAAAAACAAGTCGAGTCAAAGACATATGCATATCATGCAAACAAAAGTGTGTAGTTTCGATGTTTTCTCAATTATTAATTAAAATAAGTCACCACAGTATTTTTTCAGAATCGCTATAAAGATCAACCGCTGCGAAGGACTTTTAAAAGAACCTCGTGAAATAAGTGAGTCAAGTTGAAGATGTATACGGATATTTCTTTTTATGACGGAGAATCTCAGTCATATAAAACTAATTTATTGCACCATTCGTCATTGGTGGTTCCATTCTAGGATTTGTTGACAGCAGCCCTCCACCCTTCCCTGTCTAATGCTAGTTCCCTTTACCTCCTGGTATCTCTTTCGATGTACTTTCCTATTTATTTGGTCTATAAACTTATTCGACGGTCTTCCTCTGACGACTTTTCCCACTATTTTGCCTTCAATTATGTTCTTCATGAACCCATTGTGCCTCAGGGTGTGTCCAATCCATCTTGTTCTTCTTTTCTGTATGGTGGTCCATATGGTCCTTCCCTCTTCTACTCTTCGGTAAACTTCATCATTTCTTATTTTGTCCGTCCATGTTATCTTCAGCATCCTCCTCCAGCACCAGGTTTCGAAGGTTTCTATTCTTTTCTGTTCAGTTTTTCCAATGGTTCATGCTTCCGATCCCTAGAGTGCATAGAGAGATCCCTAGAGAGCTCCACTCGAATGTTTTCACTCAATTTGTTCCTGATTTTTAGTCCTATATTCTTTGAGCATCTCATGGCACCATTAACATAACAATATTTACCTCGTGCTTCCAAGAGCAGCTGATATTATAACGTAAAGCATAAATACGGCCTCCATTATTCCTGGGGAAATACCTCGCTCAAACTATCTTCAGGGAAATCGGACGCCTGCGTTCTTTCGAAGAGCTCTAAGGGGGAGAGCACTTAGGCGAAACGGTCTTGAGAGCGACCGAGGAGAGCACAGCGTGAAGCACTCGCTCTCAATTCCCCTTGACGAATCCGTTTCTCAGAATGCACGTGCACCGCCGGCGCAGACGTGCACATCGTACATGTCCAACAGTGTTATGTTCCAGCCGGGCTTCGCCGAGGAAACGCGTACGAGAGCCAGGGAACTCCCGTCGACCCAAACCAACCAACGCCTCCCACTACTGCCCTGCCTCTTGGCGCCGCCAACGGAAATATTTCATCGTCGAAATCAGTAGCACACAGTCATGCCAACTTTTAAACAATGCAATGGAATATGAAGACTTTGCATTACTGCTGAAAGTGTTGAGATTTCCCACATGTTTTATGCGAAAATGAAAATCAGACGGGACCGGGAATCGATCCACGGACCGATTTGCTCGCCGACCCACTCTACCTTTAAAATACTCGTGTGAAATGAAAGCTGTAACTTAGTAATTTCATAAAAATATTATGTTTATGTGGAATTACTAAGTTGCAGCTTTCATTTCACAATGTTAAGCAAACTCCACAAAGTTTCGCCTGACACAACCAGTATCTCAAACATTCGATGATATTTTGGAGGATTCAACGAACTAGGTATAACACCCAGGTGGTCCATCAATGTTCCAGATATCCCCGGTAGATGCCATCGTGACAGCTGGTTAATTACAACGCAGACGTGTACAATTAATTTAATTCTTACGCTAAGCGTGAAATAAATTGCAGTGCAAGGGAAGATGGAACTTAATAGGGAGCAAGTGAGGACTCCAGGCCGTAACTATTTTAACTAGAAGGGACGATTCACCGAAGGACGGTCATAATGGAAACTGTATTCTAAGTAATTCATGTTTTAATTTCAGCAGCTATAGTAAGCGTGATTTAAATATTCCATTACCAATGGTGCCCTCAAATTACATACAGTGACCGAAATTCTAAGTAATTAAATAAAAATAAATACAAAAGTCATTCACTTGACTCGTTTTTTCACGCAGTACGTTTCGAACTCCTTCCCAACGGAAGGTTTTCTTGTGATCCTGAACAAATTACAGCGGTGACGGTATGACTTACTTTCATAAATAGCTGATAAATCAACAAACTCCATACTGTCAATTCTTTGACGAGATCTGGGAGTTAAAAATGCTTCATTTTTTAAATTAGGTCTCTCAGGAGCGCATAGACGTACCTTTTCCCATACAAAAAGGCTGATATTTTTCGTCCAAAATCTCTGAAAGCAGTTTGGTAAGGGGCAAATATTTTGGTATCTTTGGAAGGATGAAATCATTTTCTTTAAAATAAGATCAAATTAATTGATTTCTATATGAAATGATATTACGCCCAAACTATCTTAAGACGCTTGAATTACAACAATCCTTAGGGTCTCTGTCGTCATTTCTAACTCTTATTTCGTTGAGAGGTTCGACGAGACAAAGTCAGACTAATCTAAAGCCTGGCACAGTCTATAAAATGTAGCTAAAAGCAACAGAACTAACTGCCAAAGATTAACAGTAGTCACAATCTCGTCCGTTGTTCTCACTCCGTCAATTAGATCTGCAAGTCTCTCAAAGAAAGAGTGCGCCTTCTCCATCTCTAGCTTTTCCTCAGTCAAAATACACTTGCTCGCTAATTAAGTTCCACCATGTAAAGAAAGTATGGGGTAAACAACTCGAAAATAGGGTAACTTAGGTATAATAGAAGCGCACTTTTACGAGACTCCAAAATTTAAGCTATCATTAAATGTAATGGATGTATTTTTTGGCGTTGTGAGAGAATAGCGTTGAATTATTGGAAAAAAAACAGGATTTTCGAGGAAGGAAATTTATAATTTCTCCACAGTAAACCCAAAAATATTACTTAAAAGAAGGCTTGAACGGAGAAAGTTGTATAAATTCAATTATGCTCATTCCCCAACGCATTGAACGAAGATATTTCTTCCTAAGTAGCCTAATTTTTGTGCATTTCGCGTAAAAAACCTCCCCCATTAGAACATAGTACTCCGCTGTTCTCCACATCCCAAACCTGGCCTCAGCACGTCACCATCTTTCCAAACTCTATTAATTTTTTCTTTCAGCCACCTACATAAAAATTCTCCCTCCGCCACTCATCTAAAGAGCGGCTTCGCCAACTCCGGGAACCGTCCATTTGATCTCGGAAAAATTAATCCAACTTACTTAAAGAGAGAGAAACCACGGAATCAGCAGGACACGCCCCATGTGCACCGCGGCGGAAAAAAAATGGTTAAGAAATCGCCGTCACACGCCCTTTGACAAACCCACGCACGGCCGGGGCAGGTGGCAGCCCTGAGTGCAAACATACGTCCCAGCCAATGACTGCAGCTGTGGATCCCCGCGGCCTCGAGCCAGCGAGAAAGAGATACAAGGACGGATAGAACGCCTCTCTCTCCACTCCTTTCTTTCTCCTGATACACACTCAAATACGTACTCTCTAAGAGCTGATACTCGCCACGCACCCTCACTTGTTTCTTCTCCCGTGATACAAATCCAAACCCCCCCAAATGGCGGCCAGAGCTGACACCGTGAGTTATCGTGTCCATGTTTTAATAACCATTCAACTAAGTCGAAAAAACTTTTTCACGCCACGTTTCACATTAATACACCTGTTTATTCGGCGAAAATCACCACGCATGTAGTAATTTAAATATATCAAGAGTTACATTTTATAATTTTCACCCAACTAAAAGCGTTGTGACGACTCGCGCTTACGGCGCGGCATCTGGAATTTAAGCGAAACTGCATTTTTCCCACAGTAAACGCAGAATTCATCAAAAACTCAAAAACTAGGACGGATTGGCATTTCCATCTTACGTCATTTAATGGACTGACGCCAGTTTTAATGTGATGTTTATTTCTGCAAAAAAATACATTTTATAATGAGAATAAAATACTTAGTGGTATGTTTCACCAAGATACTCGACGACATCCTTTAACAAATGGCGTTCAATTAGAAGTACATCAGGACCTGCCGGTAGTACTTGCAGAAAAACCTACGCAAAGAACGGAAAAAAATCTTAACAACGGTGCAAGTTAACCAGATGGAACAACTTATAGCACGCGTATGCAGCGGGCAGGGTATTCGACTTCAGACTGAAGTGACAGTTATAGTATAACTAATATACATAAGACGTATGATATAAATGTAAAGGGTATAATTTTTATGAAAATGGGCACGGTGAATGGCATGTCACAAAAATGTTTCAAACCTCTGGGATAGAAGTCGCACTTTTGGGTTGTAAAATGCATATTGAATGCAGTAATTGGAATATAATTAAAAATATATATTAATTCAGTAAATGGAATATAAATTACGCAATCCTATGCAGTACACGCTTGATACTTGGAAGGGGAAATGTTCGGGTGTGCGACACATATTGCTCAGTGACAATTAACGCATGAAAACCAGCCAGCAAGGGTCAAGGAAAGTAGAGATGATACCAAAAAGTAGACGGCACACTACCGAATATTCTTATGCCTCATCATGAGAGCCGCGAAAGCTTAATGAAGAAAATTGAGGAGAAGTAAGATTCCGTTGGAAGTCATTACACGATAGAGCCTCCTTTGAAGTCTGAGGAAGACGGGGAGAGATTCCACCGCCCCCTATCGCCCCCGCCCCCCACCTCCGCCCCCGCCCCCCACGGTGACGAAATCTTGGAATGCGTCCTGCTGCGCTGCTCCCGTGCAGTCTCCGAGAGTCGCACACGTGCCTCGGGTGCGTGACGGATGGCGTGGGCGGTGGCACAGCGGTTGGATGTTGCGAACGACCACCGTGTCCCCGCCCCCATCTACGCCCGCAGAGAGGGAGGAAGTGGACTGGGAGCGCGCGTTAGCCAGACTGACGGGCGAGCGTTTTATCTCGCCGGGAGACGACGGGACGACACAACACGACCGCGGGTAGACGCGAGAGCGGGTGGGGGGGGGGCGGGAAGCGGGGGCGGTGAGAGAGGCACCACCCCCGCCCCTCTCCGCTCGCGAGCGGAGAGTAAAGAGGAAATTGCGCATTGTTCTTCAGCGGATGGTGTCGCAATTCCTTTCACGTGCTCTCCCAACGACGATGCCCACGCTTTTATAAAATGTGAAGGGAAAATGTGTCCGTGCGCCCGATCTAACATAAGCGGTCTTCTCTCCCGCTTGAAGAGTGGTGAGGGTGAGTCGGACGGGTGGGAGGGGACGCTGGTAAAATGCACAACCGGTTGTCATTCGGGTACGAAGGCCGATGGGTTAATGAAGAATGAAGCAATTAGTATCTACACAAGGCGGTACGTCGCCGGGATTGGACGGGGGGAGCGCTGTGCGGGGGGAGGGGGGGGAGTTGGGTATATTTATTGGTCTAGCGTGGGGTCGCGAATAAATATAAGCGCTGGAGCCCAGTCAACTTCCAACCGCGGATATCGGATTCCCTCCCGCCCGACCTGGATATTCCAAAAGCGGATCAAGACGTCGGTCTGTCTTGAACTGAACGTGTTGGTGATGGCACGAAATCTCTTTGACACAAATTTAGACCCGCGGCACACAGTTTCGCAATCGCGCGCTCGCACCCTTATCCGTTAAAGGGTTCCATGAAGAAGCGAGGGCGACAGCAATAAATATCCGTATTCTCAGCGCAACGGAAATGAAGTCCGAAAACTGGTCGAGCTAGTTTGGACGAAGTATCATTTCACCCAGAAATCGATGAATTTGGTCTCATTTTAGAGAAAAATATCTCTCCCAAAATATCAGCCCCTTATCAAACTACTTTTCGAGATTTTCGACAGAAAATACCTGCCATTTTAAATGGGGAAAATATACATGTACGCACTCCAGAAAGGCATTATTATAAAAATGAACAATTTCTAACACCTATATTTTGTCAAAAATCTAACATGGTGTAGTAAGTATGTTTTCTGAACTATATTTGAAAATATATCATATTGTCACCGCAGTAATCTTATTAATATAAAAATATATCTTCCATTGAGTAGTTTTAAATGTATCGCGCGAAAAAAATGAGTCAAGCTAATGACCTTTATAGATATTTTCATTTCATTACTTTGAACTTCAGACGCATAAAAGTAAAAATTATCCACGAAATTCCCCGACACCATTTTCTCAATGCTATGGTTTGGAGGACGATACACACTCTCCGCAATACGCACACAATTCATTTTAACGGGGAAACTTTAAAAAAACACAGATGACGGTGTTAATTAACCCGGGTATTAATGCCTAATTCATCATCACGAGATGGCCAGATACCATAAATATATCATAGATTATCATAAGAAAGAGGATTATCTCATCCACTTAATTAAAGGATGCTACAGGAGGTGCCTCTAGCATACCAATGACAAGTGTACAACGGCTGTTAATTCACCCAAGCGACAAGTTTTCCTTTGTGTGATAACAATCAGGGCTGATGTGGTTCACCGAAGTGTTCGTAATGGATATTCTTTGCTGGTCTATATAATTTTATCACAATAATACAAGAACATTGTTATGGAAATTTTGACTAAATTCCGACAAAATTTGAGCTTAATTTATTTACAATAATAGGAAAATATTTCCAAAATAATTTAACAGAGGAGTGGATAAAATGTCAAGAGCCAAACGTATCAAAATCGAGTTTTGAATTTTAATCGATTACGCAGAAAGAGCGAGGGAATAGCTGTCAAAAGTCGAATTTAATAACGATGGCAGAAATTCCTCTAGAGTGCATACATGTACAGTTTTCCAAGTAAAAGATCGGGTATTTTTCACCAAAAACCATGGAAAGGAGTTCGGTAGAGGGCTGGTTTTTCCATATCTTTGGAAGGGAAAAATATTTTTCTTTAAAATGAGGCCAAATTCATTGATTTCAAGGTGAAATTATATTTATTAAACTACCTTAAGGGATCTTATGCAAATGTATTGGCGATGGAGTACGTGACAAAGACACTTGTTCGGCGTGGTGCAAGATGGAACAAGTAGTGACAAAGATGCGAGGAATTCAAGAAATCGCAAAGAACCATTTAAGATATGAAGAAGGAACTTCCAGTCTGGAATCTGTCTGCGAAGAGAAGGCTGCGAAATACCAAGACATGACAGTATTTTGGCACGCGAACCAGGAGTCAGACCGGGAACGCGGTGACGGACAATGGCTAAAAAGTATTTAGGGACCGACTGAACAGAACAGCGAAGAGGAGCTAGGTTTGTAAAACGATGCTATGATAAGTATACTAGTGTGTCTGGATTGTTAGAAGAATTGGGATAGGAATTGCTATCACAGCGTAGATTAAATTATAGGCTTAACCTCTTAGCTAAATTTCAGGAAAAACATTTCTCTGACGACGTAAAAAACATACTATAAACCTCCTCGTACTACGGCACATTAGATCGCGCCAATAAAATTAGAGAGCTAGATTGTAGAACCGATAGGTATAAAATGTCATTTTTTCCGCGTACCATTCGGGACCATAACAGCTGTGATCGTCGTCATGAATAGTGCAAATAGGGACATTAGCTAGAGGGTAGATCTTTTTCTTTATATTTTCTACGCTATTATTTATGTACGATGTAAAAATTTATGTTCTTATTTATGCATGATATTTTGAATATGTAGTAGTAGTCCTTGTACCCCTTGCATGTTGGAACGATTGACGTTAGAATGATTCTTGGTTAGTAGATTTTAATGAGCGCGTTGCATTGTGGTCCACTGGTTTCGATGTAGTTTCGGTGTTCTGCCGTATAATTCATGCATGCCTGGTGTGGAAGTCCCTCCTGCCACACACCCTTCGAGTGGCTTTCAGGGTATGATGTAGATGTAGATGAACGGGGAAGCGAAGCGGGGGTGGGATAGGACAGTATTCCAGAAGGGGAAGGATGCATTGAAGGAAGTCCACTCCTCTCAAGGAAAGAATATCACTGATTTCGGGTGTGGAAAGTGCAAAGCAACATTTTATTTCATGTATCCCTTCTTCACAAAGTTAAGCCTGAAACTTAAACCTTTTGAGCAGAATGAACGTTAATTTACGTCCTCGTGACTTCTGGCCATCCAGAGTATGACCGTACATGTACGTCTTTCAAATGTGCGCTTGAGCAGTAAAGACGTACGTTCACGCCTCCCATTCAGATGCATTGTAGCAAGTTGTTGCATCTATCCTAGTGGCTGGTGAGTCCAATTATCACTATAAAGTGTCTCTGAAGTTTCTGCAAACTATTCCATAATTCTACTTACCACGCTCAGCCTTGAGTACGTGCATAACACATGTAGTTGGCTCCATAGAAGGACGTTATTACATTCAAAGCTGGTTTTAATCCTGTTATTTAAAGTTGAAATTTTTGTTCTTATACCTCAATATTCAGGATCTTAATCATTAACATTTTTGTATTTATTTTGTTTTGATTGTGTAACGCACGATCGTCCTGTTTTCATTGACTGTTTAAAAAAAAACTTGAGTTCAATACAATAAAATTGCAAACGGAATTAATTTAATTTTTTCCGAAGAGAAACTCACTCGAAAACGAAAGGGAAAACGAAAAAAAAACTCACAACTCAAAGGGTTTACTTGTGTTGGAACAATTCGATGACATAAGGACAGATATCCTCCTCAATGCGAAAACATACTTTTTATATTACTGTGATGGTTCCTCATAAATATCAAAAAAATCATCCCAAACGTAAGACAGTGCGAACGAGATAGTTCCCATATCATAAAAGAGACAATATTCGAATCATACCTTTTAATTTCACCAGCTGTGAGACACACGAATTAAATATAGTATTATTAATGACGCAGTAATATCCTTTTATGTGACTAACATTGTAAGTAATCAAATGAAAATAACCAAATAAATCTTTAACTTGACTCATTTTTTCACGCGGTACGTTTGAAACTCCTTCAAAACGGAAGGTTTATTGTTATCCCGAAGAATTTACTGCGGTGACGATATGATTAATTTTCGAAAATAGTTGAGAAAGCACACAAACTACACACTCTTGATTTTTTGACGAGATCTAAGTGTAGGGAATGCCTCATTTGCTAAATAAGGTCTCTCTGGAGTGCATACAGTTACCATTTCCCACATAAAAGGGCTAGTTTTTTTCTGGCAAATATCTCGGAAAGTAATGTGGTAAGGGGTTGAACATTTTGTGTCAATGGAAGGGTTATATATTTTTCTTTAAAATGAGACCAAATTCATTGATTTCTAGGTAAAATGATATTTCGCTCAAACTACCTTAAAACCCAAAATTACAGACGATTTTCGCTCGAATCGCCAATTCTGCACCGTAAACCGAAGTCATAACATTGCTTTGACTGAGTAGAAAATTTTAAAATATAAACCTTTCATCGCTTGTACTAAAACATTTAGGGTTATTTCCGACGCATAAATAGACGCTCTTCAGTGGTGTGTGGCATAGAACCTTTTTTTCGACCTACTAGGTAAGTTATTAAAGGGAGCATTGTGAAACCAAATGACTAACGAAACGCGCACCCACCACCTCAAGTACGACAATCACATTCAATCCAAAACGCCTGTTTAGAAAGAATTACTTACATTTGGATTTCTGCCTAAGGAGTTTATTTCGTAATTTTTGTGTTTCTTGTGATTCAAATATTTTCAAGTTTGGATCGTGAAATTGGATGTCAAATTTTTGTTTGAATAGCCTCGTGTTCCGGTGCCTTGTCTCCTAGTCGATAAGCAGTGAGTCTTCGGCCTGAACACTTACGATCATTGAAGTTGTTCTGCTGTATAAATTACATAATAAGAATTTGAGTTACCATTATCGCAATCCACCCAGTCCTCCGGAATCCTAATCGCGTACATTTGGCGTTCAACGCTTGACAGAGTTCAAGAGGTCAGTCAGTCTCGGAGAAGCCGGGAAGTGCTAAGCTCGCGATTAGGGAATCTCTGCAGTCCCGCTCTCCGGCAGTTGATTTGGCCAAGTGATCCACTGGATAACGGGTATTGGCCCCGAATTGACTTAAGGTCCGAGTCCGAGCGAAATAGTTCCCTAGTCATAATAGAGACTATATTCGGATTATACGTTTTAGTTTCACCAGATGTAGGACACATCAATTAAATATTGCATTATCAACGAATGATATAGTTTTACATGACAGAAATTGTTAGTAATTAAATGAAAATATTTAAATAAGTCCTTAACTTGACTCGTTTTTTTCGCGCGGTGCGTTTGAAACTCCTTCAAAACGGAAGGTTTTTGAGCATACACGTACCATTTCCCATGTACAATGGCCTATATTTTTTGGCAAATATCTCTGAAAGCAATGTGCTAAGGGGTTGAATTTTTGGTGTCATTAGAAGTGTGAGATATTTTTCTTTATAAAGACAAAACTCATTGATTTATATGTAAAATGATATATCGCTCAAACAACGCTACTGCACTGCCCATGTTGTTTTTCCACCCTTGCCCTGTCAAGCGTTTAGGATTGAATATAATGTTTCGTACTTAATCTGTTAGATTAATATTAAGAACCCCTGCGTATTATGCTAGGTTTGATCAGATTAACAAGATTAGAGAGATAGATTGTCGTACCGATAGATTTCAAATGTCATTTTTCCCGCGTACCATAAGAGAGAACAATAGACAGCGTAGCAAAGGGAGAGGTGAGTGAAATACAGTTAGAGTAGTCTTTAGTGCATGTAATAACAACCAATAATTCCTTTCTTATTATGTAGATACTAACCATCTAGCTGCATGTGACCCTATTATCTAGCATGTCTCCATTAAATATCCTAGTTGCATGTCAATAGTGCATGTTTGGTGATCTTCACCCTCTACCACACACCCTCGTGGTGACTCGCAGGGTGTTACGTAGATGTAGATGTGATTGGCACTCAAATCGTAAGTCACTGTAATCGTAAGTCAGTGGTAAGTAGGTAATGCTGGGGAGGAAGAGTTAGTTGGTGGACAGCACGAAGTGTGACGCAATGCTAAATGTAGTTGGGGGTCGCGGGGGGGGGGGGATGGGGAGAGAGGAGGAGGATCATGGGCTGGCGGAGGGAGGAGTAGATATAGGCGCAGTTCACAGTCTTCAAGGTCTGAGCCATTACGGCGGATGCAAGTGAAGAAGGATCGCGGCGGGGAGCTCCGGGCGCAGATGGAGCGAGGCGGAAAAAGAAAAGTGACTTCGGGTAGCGAGTCGAGAGAGGTTGGGCGGACAGGATGCATGCAATGCACGGACGAGGAGGAGAGCAAGGCGTCCGTGAGAGGGGGGATCCGAAAGGGGGGAAAGAAATGTGGAATGGGCGACACCCAAAATCCTCCCTCTGCCACTCTTGACGACGCAAGAGTGAGGAACACTTGGAAATGATCGAGCTGGTCCCTCACCTTGTTGATGGTGGGATTAAGGCAGTCCGAACGAGATAGTTCCCTAATCATAACGGAGACCATATTCGAATTATACGTTTTAATTTCACCAGATGTAGGACACATCCATTAAATATTGCATTATGCAAAAAATGGTGCAAAAAATTAGTTTTATATGACAGAAATTGTTAGTAATTAAATGAAAACATCTGAATAAGTCTTTAACTTGACTCGTTTTTTTAGCGCGGTGCTTTTGAAACTCCTTCAAAACGGAAGGTTTTTTGTGATACCCAAGAACCTACTGCGGTAACAATATGATTAATTTTCAAATATAGTTGAAAAAACATACGAACTACACGCTGTTAGTTTATTGACGACATCTAAGTGCTATAAATACCTCATTTTGTATGTAATGTCTCTCTGAAGTGCATACACGTACCGTTTCCCATGTAATAGGACTGGTATTTTTTGGCAAACACCTCCGAAAGTAATGCGGTAAGGGGTTGAATTTTCGGCGTCATAAGAAGGGTAAGATATTTCTCTTTAAAATTAGACCAAATTCATTGATTTCTAAGTAAAATGATATTTTGCTCAAACTACCTTAAGGGAGGATTACGATCGACGTTTTATGACGTGAGGCCACGGACTCTGCTTATCTACATCTACTTATTACCCTGCAAGCCACCACCAGGGTGTTTCGGAGGGGATGACTTTTCACTAACATGAACTACAGTGAAGAAATGTATTTTCACCAACAAGCACTACACAATGGTTACGCTGCAAATGCTACAGGAACTACAAAATTAATGTTCAAGGTAACTACGTAAATGTGACAGAAGAGTAATGCAGGGTACATGCAAAACATGGTATTAGCAATACACGCCAGCTTAAGAAACAAGCAACAAGCATTAGGAGGTATATGAATTAATCGGCTATGTGCGAAGTTAGTAAGGGAAAGACTTTGTATTCCAATCCTTCGTAGAGATTTTTGCTGATTGTAAAAGCGACCCAGACTGAACATGCAAACTTTAAGCAAATTAATGAAATTACAATAAACAACTGGGGAAATATAAATAAAATAATTTTACTGTGTCGTAATAGTGGGGTAAACATTGAATGGAAAACCTCATTTAATATCAGCGAAAATTAATGTGCGTTTCGCACACTCCCTTGTGAGTTGGGGGGGGGGGTCTTTTTTTCTAAATTCCTTTGTAGAGAGACAAAGACTATTTAAAGATCTAACCTCATCGAATTAAACTAACGGAATCAAGGTGTTATCACAGTAGACCCTGAACTTGGGAAGGGTAGACACTTGCACAAAAGTTCCTTTTTCGCATGAGCAGAACTGTTGACACTCTCCTTCAAATGATTGAGGCTGAAAGGGCAAAGTTTTTCTCATTCTATTGCTATACTCACTCAAATCCTAGTAAGCGAAAGAGATAAGCTGAACACAGAAATCGAACCGAGAGGAGAGGAATCAGAGTAAGTGGATTCTTTCACCTAACTCGGAAGTACCGTCACGTAGGACGGAATAAGCACAATGGATATGAAGCGACAAATAGCATAAGGTAAGATGGCGTTCATGGTAAAAAGACAACTTCTACATCTACATCTACGTAATTCCATGCTAGCCACCACGAGGGTGTGTGGCAGGGGGTGAAGATCACCAAACATGCACTATTGACATGAAACTAGGATATTTAATGGAGATATGCTAGAGAACAGGGTCACATGCAGCTAGATGGTTAGTATCTACATAATAAGAAAGGAATTATTGGTTGCTATTACATGAATCATGCACTACAGACTACTCTTACTATATTTCACCTACCTATCCCTTTGCTACGCTGCCTATTCTTCTCTCTTATGGTACGCGGGAAAAATGACATTTTAAATCTATCGGTACGACAATCTTATCTCTCTAATCTTGTTAATATGATCAAATCTAGCATAATACGCAGGGGTTCTTAATATATATCTAACGTCATCTGTGAACAACTCTGTTTCGAATTTACTTAAAAGGTTTAACCTAAATTTTAACATGCGTTCTGATAGTAATTCCCATCCTAGCTCTTCTATTAAATTCGAAACACTTATACAATTATTATAACGGCCTTTAACAAATCTAGCGGATCTCCTTTGCTCACGCTCTAATTCTTTTATCAAACCTTCCTCGTACGGATCCCACATACTAGCGGCATATTCTAAATGAGGCCTGACAAGTGTAAAATAGCTTCTTTCTCGTACTCTCTCATCGCATTTGCCTAGAACCCTTTTTACGAATCCTAAACTACGGTTTGCTACACTAGTTATTTCCCTGATGTGTTTCCCCCATGACATGTCTTCTGTGTTCAAAGAGGATTGGCGACAACACAGAAAACTGTTTGTGAAAAAATTCGTGCGGAACGTGGCACTCTATGGATCAGAATCACGGAAAACTGGAAAAGCAGGCCAGAATATACTAAAATCCTTCGAAACCTGGTGCACGAGGAGGATACTGAAAAAAATGGGTGTACAAAAGTTTGAAATGACGAAGATTTCAGAAGATTGTAAGAGGAAAGGACCATATGGAACACTATACAGAAAAGAAGAACCAGAAGGGTTGGATAAAGCCGGAGGCGCAACGGATTTGTGAAGAACATTATTGAAGGCAAAATAGAGGGGGAAAGGCGTCAGGGGAAGAGCTGAAAATGCTGACCAGGAAAGACTAGAAGACTTAGAAACCTGGTGCTGGAGGAGGATGCTGAAGATAAAATGGACGGACAAAATAAGAAATGATGAAGTGTACAGAAGAATAGAAAAGGAAAGGACCGTATGGAACACCAAATAGAAAAGAAGAACAAGATGGAATGGACACGTCATGAGACACAATGGGTTCGTGAAGAACAAAACTGAAGGCAAAATTGAGGTAAAAGTCCCCAAAGGAAGGCCCAGGAATAATTTCATAGACAAATTGAAGAGGAAAGTACATAAGAAAAACTACCAGGGAGTGAGGGAACTTGCTTTAGACAGGGAAAGGTGGAGAGTTGCAACCAATCAATCTTAGGATTGAACGACCAACGAATGTATGTTCATTTAAATACGAATATGAATAGTGGGGCATATTAACGGAGAGAATGGGGACGCTATTCAGGACTGGTATCGCCAAGGTCACACATTTCAACTGTCAAAAAAAATGGTTAAAGTGACGTCAGCAAGACGAAGAAAATGAGCGTGACAGAAAAACGATTCGTCATTGCCACTTCGCCCCTCCCCGGCCCACCATACAATTTTCTCATATAGCCTACGTGACGTTTCGCACGTTTGTTTGGCAAAGGCAATTTGGCTGACGTTCAGGGAAACTCCCCGGCAGCCAGGTATACATTTACATCTATGGAATAGATAAAAACAATAGAAGTTGGATTAATCAGTTCTTACATGAGCGGGAACAAAGAGTTGCCATAGATGGTATCATAAGAAAGTCACTGGTCATACTCCTTAGTGAATTTTGGTGATAACTCACCCCTTCCACACACCCTTAAGGTAACTTTCAGGGTAATATTTCCTCTGAAGAATTCTTCTTGACGATCAAGTCAAGTACCAGACAAACTGCAGTACAAATGGATTTACACCTTAAATTTACAACACATTGACGTACTGTAAACGTCTACATATTAGGCTGCAAGCCCCCTCAAGGTTAGGTGGCAGGGGCTGGGGAATACAAACTAATAGTAAGGTTTAACTAGAAGTCATTTAAGTGACCGTAGAGAATGCAATGAAAGCGTAAGCTTATCTTGATATTTTTTAAACCTTGCGCCTTCACAGCGTCCGGATTAATACAAGAGATCAAGATTGTACGGTTGAATTTCGGTCCCTTACACTGCCACTTACAAAACAGACCCGCGTGAGTCTCTTAACTCTTGAGAGCTGACCTTCAGGGCGATTTGCACATTAGACTTAAAGAAGTCGCTCATGCCAAGTACAACATGCGAAATTATAATAACGCCATATTTTTTCACCATTTCCACGAAAGACGAGACTAAAAGGAAAGATTTTTACTCACTAGGCTAAAGAGATAGCGTACGTTGACAACAGTAGTACGGTCTCGCATGGAATCAGGATACTTACCTGAAAAGAAATAAAATGCACAGTTAGTATTGTATCTCATTTCTTATTCTTGAATGCAAATGATTGAAATATTAAATAAAAACATAAATAATAGTCCAGATTGATACAGCATCTCGAATAGATGGAGCATTCATTTTAAGTTAAAATTTGCCCAAGGCTGAAATCGCCATAAGAAACATTTGCTGGTAGTAGCGGTCTGACCATTGGCCCGACAAGCCAAAGGTCTGTGGTTCCATTGCCGTGCTATGGCCAATTATTTCTCTTAGCAACGTGGAACCGGCGTATTCACGGTATGGCCAAATACCTTGCTTCGTTAAAGGTGTTCACCTTCCACGTTTATTGCCCAAATTCCGCAAGAGGATCTAGGGAGAAATTCTTATGTTTCTCATGGATAAGTTCGTATATGTCTTTCATTGCTTAACATACCGATTTTGAATGTGGACATGATTCTTTCCTCAACGCATGAAAATACGTTTCAAAGTTAACTAACAGTAATAAAATCAACAACTACCAGCTTACGCAGACACCTATCAGAGATCCATCATTTGGCACTAGGACCAGCTTCAAAGCCCGTGGACCCATGTCGCAAGCGAAAGCAGTATAAAGAGGTCTGTTTACGCCGGTAGGAAACCTGTTTAAAGGGGGCTGCGTACCTCAGTCGAAAATGCCTATTTAGTTCTGGCTTTTACCGCAGTCTTCTGACTTTTACGCCTTCCCTTCAATTATCCGCCCCGGTAAACATCGCTTCTGATGGCAAAGTGTTAAATGCGCCGCAAGGGTTCACAAGAATGCTCAATGTGACTTTACTATACGTATTTTCAACATTTTGACGATTCTCCATAGAGCTGAAGGATTCGTACTCATGATAAAAGATTTTTGAAATATATGTCGTACGTGTCATAGCGACTGCCTGATTTTTGAAAAATTCACTTTTCTTTCTCGGTCGGAATAGTTATGACATCAGCAAAGAGTAAAAAGTCACAACACTTATGGTAAATATTAACCCTTATCCTTAAGCTCAGACCAAACAGGGCCGTGATATAAAAACTCGTACGAGTTTCCGGTCGTGGTATACAACCCCCTTAAGAGGACGCATCAAAACCTTTGGTAGGGAAAAGTTTAGTCGAAAATCCACAAGATGGCGTCACTCGCACCCGATCGAGGCGTTTTGGTGTCAGGAGTCTCTTACTCAAGGATAACTCTCGCACAAGGCAATAGTCGTCGGTAAGTTGTAGCCAAGTCTTCGGCGCGTAAGTACAGGCAGCGCTTATATAAGATCTGTGAAAGAAGACTGAACTAATTGCATCACCGTCCGAGCACGTCATGGCCGAAAACCATTCAGGTAGCTTGTAGAAATATATCAATTACAGATTCTATCTTATATCCGTGACGGCTGTTACTTAGCATTCCGATAGAGGAGGGATTGATACATCTCCATTAGTTTTAGATATGTCAATAATAATAATAGTTTTTATAAAAAATATACCCTACATCTTGCCGTTTTCCCGATGATTTAATTATGCTCCGGGATAAAGTTTTCATATTTCAGATACGAGCCTCCCTTGACAAAGGTCTATTATTTATACTATAAAAATTTCAAGTTGATGACGTAAGACTTTAACAAAAAATCTGGGGTCGGAAATCATCACAAATCCGACCTGTCGAGCGAGTGTGATGCGTCGCCTTAAGCAGCCACCACCCATGAAAAAATGGCCGTTTGAGATGACCACTGGATGGTGGAAAAATTTACATAATAATAATATTCTTGAATATTTGGTCATTAATATATTTAACTCACAGCAAAAATTTCGCCAAATATATTGGCATCCTCAGGGCTTTGCCACACGAAACAAAGTGACATACAGCCAGTGAATTATACAAATATTAGTACTAAAGTTGAGGAATCGAAAATTTACCTACGATTGAGCTTAATATTGAACAATAACAAAATGAATAAAACTCCAAAAAGTAAAGAAATAGGTAAACAACAAACAATTAAATTAACATTAAACATTTAAAAATCTGACAAAAAAGTACACTTGGCGAAAATTTGGCTGATTAACTTAATTATGGACCAAATATTCAAGAATATTAGTGGTACCTACATTGACTGGTCGAGGAAGTTATCATTGACTGGGAAAATTTATGTTGGTTATTTGGGCAAATCATCCCTGAAAATAATCGGATGCTTGGGTAGGAGGTAGTTCAAGTGAGGTGAGAGTCGCCGAGGCAGGTTTCCCCGTATCTTCGATCAGTGAGAATGGAAATAACCGATGAGAATATGGGAGGCGATCGAGCGGTTGCTTTTCGGCTTCCCTCTGAGCCTCTATCTCAATCGTCGCTTCCGCACGACGCCACGTCCCGCGGCTCCCGTCCAGAGCGAACCCACCGCGTGATACCGTCTAGGCAAAGGAGGATATAGACGTCTTTCGTGCCTAGGAAGACGATGAAAGGCCACAGTGGAAAAAGAACGAGAGCGAGTGACAACGGAGAAGTTAAAATAGGAGGGGCGTTTACAGGCGCTAGTCGGAACTAAGTTGACTGATAAACAACCTGCTAGAGGGAGCGATGACGGTCTCACGAGTGCGGAAAGGAGAGTGCCTTCTATTACTCAAATACGGTTGGAACACAAACCCGAAATTTAATTTGACAGTAAAAAAATGATTGATATTACGTCAATCATTGCTTAGTAACCACAGCAACTTTACTGCATGTTGTGCGCTGGCTTAAACTATTACCTCACTATTACTCTTAACAATGTTTTTATGAGATCTTTGACGCGACAGTGGGATATTGATTCACAGAGGTAATTTACTTTCGGAATCCTCACTGAAATTTAGTTATTCGGTAGTTACCTATATCATAAAATATAACGCCCAACTTTTTTATTAAAAAAATTCAATGCAATTGCACACAAACAGGTTTTCTCTATAATGCAACGCTTCAACACATTTACATGTACAAAATAAAGGAAAGATAATGATCTTTTGTAGTCGAATGAATCCCTCGTTCCCACAAAGGAATTCGTAACGCACATATGGTGGCATGAGTTTCCATTCCATGCTTATTCTTTGGTTTTAGTAAATAAAATATTATATTGTTGAAGTACTGCAAAAATTTAAGATTTTCGAGTTCAAAAATCCAATTTTAGGTATAAGCGAAGCTTATACGAAAACTGAATGCAAGAATTAAAAAAAGCAACCAAAGAGACCACTGCACCAAATCTTATACTACGCACAAATAAGTAACGCACATTTAAACACAAATGATGTCTCACTGATACGATTCTGATGTACGTGACTGAGCAACTCGCAAACGATCTGCTTCGTTGCTTGCTTGACGTTCCTCGCTTGTTTGAGAAGCTCGCGTGCCAACACTCATTTGTTGAAACAACACGCTCTTCACCTATTGTACAATGGAATTAATAATTCAGAAACGTTCGCGGGCGCGCGCACAACAACTCACCAAAGCTTCATCGTAATCTGATGATTGGTTTTTTTGAAGAAATTGCCATAAGAAAAATTCAGCCTGGACCGGGAATCGAACCACGGACTTTCGGTTTGCCGGACCAATGCGCAGACCACTACGCTACCCAGGCTTCCTAATTCTCATGGCAATTTTGATGGACCGCAAGGGTCTAAGCTCTAGTTGTCTTGAATCCACCAAAAATTGCCACGAGAATTGGGAAGCCTGGAAAGCGTAGTGGTCTGGCAAACCAAAGGTCCGTGGTTCGATTCCTGGTCCAGGCCGAGTTTTTCTCATGGCGATTTCTTCAAGAAAATATTCACCTGCCATGTTTGAAATTTTCTCATGAATACTATTGGAATGTATAGAAGACGAACAAACAAATATTCATTTTTATATATTAGATGTTCAAATCAAGGTAAATCATCGGGCATACCTAAAACAAAGGCTCCTCTTAATCGCAACAGCATTGGTTGGGAAGAACCCCCAGGGCGACGGGACCAAGAGAATTCGGAGGCAAAGGAGGCGGAGATGGGAAAGGGTTCGGAGGAGGAAGGAGATCTGACGAGTTTAGCGACGGCGTCTCTCCAGGGAAGGCGGAGAGACGAGCGGCAGACGGGGGCGGTTGTGGCGGGGGAACGGGGTGGAAGCCGCCGCGAAGGATAAGACTGGATGTTGAGGAAGTCATAAACACACAACGGTGTAGGAATAGAGGGGGATGAGGGAGAGTGGCGTGACTGCAACGTTTGGCCGTGTGCGGCAAAACCCCAAGGAGCGAGACAGGAAGGGAGCTGAGGAGAGGGGGTGCATTTATGTTTCACAGACGTGAGAAAAACGCGGGTGAAGGCCAAGGAGGAGGAGGATAGACGCGGAAGGCATGCACACACACATATGTGTAATTGAGAGTTTATGCACTTTGGAGAGAGAGAGACGGCGAGCTAGGGAGCGACCCTTATAAACCGCAGAGTGCCCGCTTTGAACCCTTTAAAAGGAAGTGCACCCGGTGACATTCCTTGGGGGGATCTCCAGACATCCAGCAGACTCGTAAGTTTTACATCACTCAAAAGACCATGTGAGGCGGTGTTAAAATATGTCGCGGGCCATATAAATGTCTCGTAAAGAGGAAAAAAATTACTACTCAAGTGTAGAGGAGCTTTGAACGCGGAGTCTCCACGAAAGCGGCGACGAAAAGATGGAACTAATGGGAACTGGTTGGTAGGCTGAAGAGGTTATTCAATTTTCTCCAGAATGGTGTGAGAAACGTAAGAGGTACCAGAAAAATTACGCCGGAGGATAAATCATGCTCATTAAACATACACGATAGAGAATTTTTATTCAACAACCTTCGTAATATTACCTTTAAATAAATTTAGCAATGATCATTTGTATTTATATTTTAAGATAATTATTCTATGTAACCCCAAGGAGCATTTGGGTTTACGAAGATCTTAATTGAAGGCAAATTAGAGAGGAAAGTCCCCAGAGGAATAGCCAGGACTAAGTTCATGGACCAAATAAAGAGGAAGGTGCATAGGAAGAGATACCAATGATGATTGTATGTAATATGCATGAGTAAGAATTTAAGTGTATGCCAGATATAATTAAGAAGATTTTCTCATAGTGAATGGTGAAGTATGGAAAGTAGGAAAAAAAATGTCTTACGATGCAGTAAAATCATTCCCTGAAGACAAATACAGAGTGAGTTTTTCCTCTCCAAAAACTCTGGTAGCAATATTCAATAATGCCAAAGATCCTTTTGACCCCCTGCTAAAATCGGGGGTTTATGAACTTAAGTGTGACACATGTGATAGTGTTTATGTCGGTCAAACTGGGAGAAATTTTTTATCCAGGGTGTCGGAACACAAAAGGTGTTTGGTGAACAGCGACCCTAAGTCTTATTTCGCCAAACATCTAATGGAAGAATCTCACCACTCCACATTTAATGTGAAAAATCCTCCGTTCCCTGGATAAAGGACACCGTTTAGATGTTTCGGAACAGTGGGAAATAGTCAAAAGGAAACGAAAGAAAATGAACTTATTAAATGAGAACGAATTTGTCATTCTCCTTTTTTGACTCCATTGTTAAATAACTTTACCTCCTCCAACAAACCACCCTCTCCCCTCACACCACCCTTTCCATTTTCTCCCACTTGTCCTTATATCCTTTCCCAGTGTGACGTAAATATGGTGCTTCACGTATTATATAAGCTCATATCTGTTTATGTTGTACTAGTCTTGCCTGATGATGACTGCTAGTCAGTCGAAACACGTGTAGCAAGAGGTGAAATAAAAATTAGTAGACAGTACGAAATCATTTGAGCTTCATTACTCATTATGCTGTTCTACGATATCTCGCCTGAGAAAGTGGAGTTTATTATTTATATAGCAAGATTTGTTGTCTTTTAAGAACACTAATTTTGCAAGAGTTAAAAAAAATCAATGCGTCTTTTATCTCTCATTATTATGGTATTTAATACATAAATCGATGGTAGTACCAAATCAGTTGGCGTTACCTAACGGATCAAAAAAAAATCCCATTTTTCAAATGCTAACTCACTTAATTTCGAAGTGTTAGCCATAAATAAAATCTTGAAAAACTTGAATCACTCACTACGTTCACCAATCGAACTTAGATCGATAGATCTCGGACCGATCTGAACATTCTAAGCCAGCCGAATCGGATCGCCAGGTTTACCAATGCGAAATCCATTGCAATATCGATTTGAATTTGTTCATAGCGATTTGAAATCTCATTGTCAGACTGGCAGAGAAAGCGGGCCGAGTTAGCCCGCTTCTCATATCGATCTCGCTAGCCCGTTGCGTTTACCCATACCGAGTTAAACCGGCCAAATCGATCTGAGTTCGATTGGTAAACGTAGAGAGAGATAGATAAATAGTTAAGTTACTCAAACTGAATCTGTTAGTCACTATTTACACGTTCCAGTTTCCATTCCATTCCTGTCCTATGACGCGTCCTGCGCATGCGCCTTAATCTATTCCGGGTCTCGCCACCCGGAATAGATTAGAGCGCATGCGCAGGACGCGTCACAGCACAGGAATGGAAAGGAAACTGGAACGTGTAAATAGTGACTTAACATCTTATCCTTTGACTTATTCCTTATCTTCAGCCAACACAGCTTGATAAGTAAGATTAGAATAATTAAATATTTTAACCTTTAACTTATTTTAACCATCACCTATTGTAGCATTATAATTACAGAACACAAGAAACTTTGAGTCGAATTTTATAACTAGAAAGTCGAATTTTATAACTAGTGTCTCTTGTAACCAATATCTGGATTATAAAAACTTGGGAGTCCTAGTTCAAGTGATATCACTCCTTGAATTTGATTGGATTTAAATGAAGTTTTGACGATGGAATTTCTGGTAGCAGCAACATTTTATTCCGTTCATGTGATCGGACTCGATGAATTTAATCCACTGTAGATGAATTTGACACTGGGTTAACATATATATATTCTATATTTCTATATTAACTTGGTTCTAGGCTTAACCTCCTAAATAAATTTCAGGAAAATCATTTTACTGACGACGTAAAAAACATACCATTAACCCCTCCGTACTACGGCAGATTAGATCGCGCCAATAAAATTAGAGAGCTAGATTGTAGAACCGATAGGTATAAAATGTCATTTTTTCCGCGTATCATTCGGGACCATAACAGCTGTGATCGTCGTCATGAATAGTTCGAGTATTGACAATAGGCAGACAGTAAATCTTTCTCTTTATATCCTCTACTCTCTTATTTATGCATGATGTAAATATTGATGTTCTCATTTATACATGATATTTTGAATCTGTAGTAGTAGTCTTTGTATCCCTTGCATATTGGAACGATTGAAGATAGAATGTTTCTTGGGTATTAGATTTTTAATTGGCGCTTTGCATGTGTGGTACGCGGGTTTTAACGTAATGTCGGTGTTCTACCATATCATTCATGCATGCCTGGTGCGAAAGCACCCCCTGCCACACACCCTTTGGGTGGCTTGCAGGGTATGACGTAGATGTAGATGTATATCATAAACAACATTTGTAATTTTGGCTTGTTTACTTAAAACAGTTCCGGAACTCTTTGAAAGATTGTCTTGCAACAGATTCTCCCATCTAAAGTAAGACAATCTTTTAGCATAATAACAAATCGATAGCTTAAATTCTCTCATCTGTAGAATAGTACTCATGAAGCTCTCGGAAAACATGAAATAGTACACAACGGTAACTATGTAGAGTTGATTGTTAATTTTGATTTACTATACCAACTCATTACAGCGTTTTACTCCAGAGGGCGTCAAATTTAAGTCACATAAGCTACGAAGTTGTATGAATACCCTACACATGACTTAAATGGCTCTCATTTCGCGGCGTGTTATTGCCCTCGTTTTGCACGGGCGGCTACTTCAGGCCGTGCATTCATTAGCCACTTAAGTCACTCTAGTCGTAATGTACTCCCTAGGATCTAGGCCTCGTAAGAAAATTAACAGTGAAATTCGCATACATTCTCAACTTTTTAAAAAACAAAACAATTACCTCCCACAATGATGCTTATAGTATTGCCAAAAATAACTTCGCTGTGGCAAAAACATACCTTACGGCGAAATAAAACGAGGCACGTTAAAGACTTTATTCATTTACTTACTGAGAATTGCTGTCATAAAAAATAACACGTCTGGGCCAGCCAACTTAGGTAGCTTGAGCGGGATATCATTACACCCAGAATTCAATAAATTTGGCCTCATTTTCAGGAAAAATGTTAACCTTTCCATATATTTCAGAATACTTGCCGCTTACCATAGTGCTTGCTGATATATTAACTGGCCATTTTATATGGAAAATGAAACAATTATATACTTATAAAAGACTTTAGTTAATAAAAGATGAATTTCCAAAACACGTAAGTCACGTAAAAAATTAACAAAGCATAGTTTCCACAGCATACGTACGCACCCACAAAGTACGATTTCCACAACTAAATAATTTAATAACGGCAGTAATTATTCCAGTAACCCAAAGATAACCTATCGTTGTGAAGGAGTTTTAAACGAACCACGAGAAAAAAAGACTTGAGCCCATGACTTACGTTCATATTTCTATTGAATTAATAAGAACTTCGGTCATGTAAGAGTAAATTAAAGCACCATAAATAATGCAATATTTGATCCATACTTCCTACACAGGCTGAAATTAAAACGTATACTTAGACTGTGGAAATATCCCACTACATTTACTCACGGTCGTATCTTCGACCGAATAGAACGATTCCCAAATCGTGAGAAGGCGATCGTGTTAGATCGATTCAAGTCGACCCAGACAAAGACCAATTCGAACGTGTATGAAAATATTTTATCGCAAAAGTTCGATATAACTTGTTTCTTACTATTTTAATGATTTCTATGACCTGATATTGAATGACTTCTAAATATTAAGGCATCAAGCCCAGTAATAGACCGTTTTTTACTTATAAATTCGCTTCAATTTCGAATTCCACACTGAAGACCTGCAACATAAAAATGACTTAACTGAGACGAAAGTTTTAAAATGTAACTTTTGGATCATTTATATAACTACACATTAATTAAGGAAACACACCAAAATTAAAAGATAGTCATAGGTTGTTCAATCTTCGCAGGAGGCTATTGTGTCCTTGTGCCTAAAGCAAATTTAACTTTTTCAAAAGATTATTTTCATACATGGGACCTATTCATAATATGAACAACCAAATAGTATAAAAGAGGAAATAAATTGTAACGGTTTCCTTAGATTAGCGAAACTATGGTTATTAGCTTGTAAAAATATCGAAATATTGCTTCTCTAGGTTCATAATTTGATTGTTATTTTGGGTATCATAGTCTGACATAAATCAAATTGTTTTTCCCCGACTGTACGCAAATGTTTTCTGTCATGATACATATATTTATCTATATCAATGGTTTTATCACTTTCATCCTTGATATGCGTGTAAATTAACTGATGGAACCCAAAAAATACGCCATTGGCCTCATAGAATGCCTAGTAATTTCTTTATTTAATGAATGTATATTTTCCTTGTTTTGGGAAGAATAAATTATTATTATTATAATTTTTAGAATTTGCAAAAGCTGACTGAGTAAAATATTTCGAAACCTGGCGCTGAAAGAGGATTTTGAAGATAGAATGGACGGAAAAACTAAGAAATCATGAAGTGTACAGAAGAGTAGAAGAGGAAAGGATTATAAGGAGCACCATGCAGAAAAGTAGAACCAGATGGATTGGACACACCCTGAGACACAACGGATTCGTGAGGAAAATAATTGATGGCAAAATAGAAGGTAAAGTCCCCAGAGAAAGACCTATGAATAACCCCAGGGGGCCAAATAAAGAGGAAAGTACGTAGGAAGAGATACCAGGAGGTAAGGAAACTAGCATTAGATAGAGAAGGGTGGAGGGCTGCAGTCAACCAATCTTAGGGTTGAATAACCGATGAATGAATTAAATTATATGTATGGTCATTTCCACCGTAAGAACAGATGTTCGTATGTGCATTGCAGGCGAAGAATTTTTATCGACACATTTTTAAAATGTGCACTCTTCGACGCACGATTACCCCCCCAGTCACCTTAAACAGAATAGAACGATTCCACAGCCGTGGGGGCGCTCGTATGTTTGATCGATTCGGGTCGACCCAGACCTCGTCACCAGAGCAGCAACCAGTTGCCTCCCCCCTACCCCTCCTCCCCCCCACGGACGAAATGCAAGAGAGCAGCAGCACTCGCTCGTCCGATAGCACCCCTTTTCCGCCCTCCCCCACGCCTCCCCGTGGTTGTCGCCGGCCTTTGATGTGGGGACCCGCCGCCGCCGCCACGTGAAAAAGTCGGGGGCGCCGCGTCGCCCGACGCCGCCGACGGAGGAGGCAGGGAGGGCAGACGACGACGACGTCGGAGCGACCGACGCGCGCGGCGTCGCACGGGCGGGCGGGTCCGCAGGATAACGGGGGAGGAGGCGGCGGGTGGATGGGGGAGAGGCCATGGGGAGGGCGGGGGGGAAGAGAATCGGGGAATACGAGGAGATGGAAAAATGGGGAGACTGCTCCCCGGAGACGGCTGGAGCCGAGGGGATGCTGCGCGATATGCTCTGAAACGCTTATCGCATCGAGCATCGATGAGGACTGCTCATCCTCGCGGCGACATCAAATCCACGCGTTTTAGTAACCAAACTGTTGTCTGTACCAAAACATACGTAGACAGATACCTTGAGATGCAGATAGAATTTAAAAAAATCCTTATATTTGAGCCGAGGGGATGCTGCGCGATGTTCTGAAACACTTATCGCATCGAGCATCGACGAGGACTGTTCATCCTCGCGGCGACATCAAATCCACGCGTTTTAGTAACCAAACTGTTGTCTATACGAAAACATACGTAGACAAATATCTTGAGATGCAGAGAACATTTGAAAAAAACCTTATATTTGTTAAGATATCTCTCGGGAAATGTTTTACCCCTAAATAGACAAGTGCAAACACTGCTGTGTGTGAAGACATCACAATTATGCGAAGAATATAAAAGTAAAATATAGGGAAAAGTCCCCAGAAGAAAACCCAAGAATAAGTTTAAGGAACAAATAAAGAGGAAAGTACATAGGATGAGCAACCAGGAAGTAAGGGAGCTAGCATTTGGTAGGGAAGGGTGGAGGACTGCAGTCAGCCAACCTTCGAAGAATGAACGAACGAACCAATGACGATGAAACAGCACTGATAAGTCATAAAATAGAGCAAATTACACGAGAACTTGAAGGATTTGCTCTTTGTTTATTTGATCAGCGATGCATAGGTTTCACAAAATATCATTTGAGTAGTCAGATTTTAGAGGCATAAACTGACGCAGTAGGTTTTTATAACATACATACCAATCACGCCGTTCCCTTCCGGCGTAGGCACAGTCACAAAGTTTCACTCATAAATACATATTTGTACACCTAACTCTGCTTCAATAATTTCCTCCTCCATACTGACCTATCCTTGCAAACCTATTTTGCCTCATTTACCCCTACACACTGCTCCATACACGCCCTCCTGTTTTTGAGACTCCTAATATTCCTCCTCCTAAGAATTTCCTCCACCACATTGAACCACAACTTTCTCGGCCTACCTCTACCTCTCGCACCGTTCATTTCACTCTCATATACCTGTTTCGTTATTCGACTCTCATCCATTCTCTCAACATGGCCAAAGCAACGAAGCACACTCCTTTCATATTTGTCCTTTATTGGAGCATCTAACCTACATTCATTTATTTCCCACTCATTCCTGACCCTATCCATCCAACTAAACGATTGTATAATGAAATTGCAAAGTTCATTTTTTCATTGTATCACGAAGAAGTTCTACAACGAGTTGGACAGAAAAAAAACAATAAAGAATACTCATCGCAGAAGGAGTGCATATCCATTGGACAATTTTTTCAACACAATAGACTGCTCAACACTACAACGGAAAGAGAAATAACAAGGAAGCATTGCATAGGAAGACTAAGAATGCAATACATCCATTGAGGTAGATTAAGAGGGCATTACGTCATCAAACTGTAGACTGACAACCGAAATAACAGCCATATTTGTTATCCCTGCCGTTACTTTACTTGCCGTTGGATAGGTAAACGATGGAATGAGCGAATTAGTGGATGTAAAGCAAGAATATCAACCATATGATCAACATTAAAGGCAATAAACTTTTGAAACATACATTGGCCACTTCATTAGTTCTACTCAATTTTACCATAGTTTTCGCCGGAAATGCGAACTATCAATAATTCAAATAAGTAAAAACTAGATGACCCGAGCGAATATTTCGCAGAGTATGCAGCTTCTACCTGTTTCTTCCTTCTTTCTTCCTGTTCTTCTACCTGTCGAATATTTTGCACAGTATGCAGCGTCCTCCTGTTTCTTCCTTCTTTCTTCCTGTTCTTTTACCTGTTTCTTCCCATGGACAATTATATATTATTTATGTTTGTTTTAGAGATACATAACGTAAACGTAAACAGTAATTGGTCACACTGATTGCATGTAGAATGTAAACAATCTAACTAAACGATGTGTTAATTGATGGCTCCTCCTACAGTCATTTAAGCACGTAACCATTGCCAACATATTAGTTGATTATATAGTCAGCAGATGGCGTTGCATCATTTTTTTAACAAAAAATTTTATTTTAAACAATTTGTCTATTTTTCATCAATGTCGGGGAACATAAGCTTTAAAACGATGTTTGAATCATTAATTTTGACGAATAACTATGGGAGTTATGGCGTTGCGACAAAAATACACCTTTGAGAAATAATATATACGGATATATGCTGGGAGAATTCACATTAAAAAATAATATGCATGGCGATTTCTGGTAAGTAATTGATGGAAAGCATCGCTTTTACTTAATTTACGCTTTTACGTTAATGCTCAATTAGGAAATTGGGGCAAACAAAAGTTGGCGGCAAGGCCACGCTCACATCACAACTATTAGCATGGGACACCATCGCAAACGCCTTCCCCATCTACCACAATGAATACAAATGACCAATTATGAGTTGAAATTATTTTACATTTTCAATAGGAATTGTACATTTCCGGTGGCAAAGAGAGTTGATAAAGGTACATAAAAATCGTAAACAAGCAAACAAGATCACAGGAGAAATAAATCACGTAATCAGAAATTGAAACAAATAAATTATTACATACACTAGTTTTATGTCTTCATATGGCGCAAATCCTTCCTTGAAACACATCATGATTTATGGGAAACTCATCGAATACTTAACAAGGTTTATTGTCCCAGTCACAAATAGTCCTCGCCATAAATAAGACTGCACTCACCTTGTACTAATGGTCATGATGACCGCAATAATTCGGCTTCTCTTACTGGACACTTGGACTATAGTTTGCTTAAACACCACCGAACACTTTGTAAAAAGGCAGTCAATCTTGCCCACCTACTGGGGATACTGAAATCCTCCAATCCCAAGTCACTCAACATAAAACTCACACTTTCACACACGCTATGCTTGTTTTTAACGAACCGTGCGGCTTACCATTGAGCAGCCTCAATTTCATCTATTCAATAAAGGACTTTAAAGCGAAAAAGTATGTAGGAATGAAGCAGTAGGCAGGGAGGAGAGTGGTGGGCTACAGTAAACCAATCTTCGGATTGATCACTTCTGATGAAATATGAACTTAGCATTACTCTACAAGGTGACCATTTATATCTCCGAACCGGCCGGTAGTACTCCATATTAGTAAGAAACCCATGTTCCCTGAGAGAAGGAATACCGATGCACATCCGGACGCTGTGAATAAACCAATCCAGGATCGGGTAATGTGGGAACCTCTTCGCTTGGCGCTCGGCTCTTAAAACCCTCAATATAACACTTTTTACGACTGGAAAGCGAAAAAGATGACAAAACTGATGAGCCCTTCGTTGGGCGACGATATATTTAAGGCTGACGCTGGGGGGGATCAGAGACGATTTTGTAACGCCTGTTTAGCGCGGACGGGAGAAGGGTTGAAATTTGTGACGGAATCCGACGGAGGACGACGGGTATGGCATTTTAAAAATAAAAAACAGATATTAAGCCAAGGATGTACGTCGGCGCCTTCAGAAGAGTGGCGGGGATACCGTATAAGCGTAAGCGACTAGACGAAGTCTTTTCGGTCTGACTTTGACTCTAGGGAGAATAAGATGAAGTTCTATAAAGAATGAAGTCGGAGTTCGGGTCCTTTGAGTGCTGAAAAGGCCGAGAACGAGCTAGCTAGATCGGCCTAAACTGGAATGAAAAAGACATCAATCATGCAATGTAAAGGCCTTGAAAGAAATGCTCAGAAGCCATCATCAAAGAAGTACGTTGGTACGGACTTTTTCAGTTCCTTGAAACTTCGAGCTGCATTCCAGTTCCTTTCTACCAAGGCAAATCCAACCTGATTTCCTCAGAGACGCCAACTATTGGAACTATATACTCTACCTACGTACCTTCTTCCAACATTACTCACAGAACATCTCTTTCCCCTGACTGGTGAACATTGTTCCATTTTCTGGTCGCTGTGCACAGCCTGCTTCCACATCCATTCCCTAACCTACATCTTATTGTCTCTAGTTTCCCTAATCACAAAGTCTGTCATCAATATACAAAGCTATGCTGAATAAATATTTTAGATTTCATAAATACATTTCAAATTGACCACCAATTCCACGAAATCTTTTCCTCCATAAAATGGTTGATAATGGGCCTCCGCTGAGGTTATTTAAACTTTGCATGCAAACACTGAAAACAAAACATTTTTACGCGCAAGACATGTAATACATATACACATAAAAGCACAGAGGAATACTATAAAGAAATTTCACTTTGATCAAGCTTAAATCACTAAAGCCTCATAACAAAATATATACTATTTCGAGATTGTAGTAAAATGTAAAGGCTTACCAGTACATATATTGAGTTTTACCCAACCCAAATGAAAGATGAAACAGTATTATTTTAGCATCACGGCAAAAAGAAGAATCAAAAGGATTCCTCGATGAACTTTAGTAGGGGATGTGAATTGTCCGCTAAGTCCATTCACGAAAAATGAAGACAGTGAGCTTTACTGAGTGAAGAAGGAATTGAGGTTAGTATTCATGTAAAGAGAATAACGGGCGCCAAGAATTAAATTACGATGTCATCGGGAGCCCCTGGCAACGGAAGAGGAAGTAATAAAGTAACATTCAGTCTCAGAAGCTCGGCATATTCCGAGACTAATAGCCCTCCAACCTTCACTCTTAAGTGAGACGTTCAAGTCTTCTTCAATCAGCTGAATTGACATACACGGAGTTCACATGAGAAGACAAGAGCAAACTTTTCCTAAAAGACAATATTGACTCAAACGAATAACCGAGATTCACAAAACACATGTACATTCCTCCATTAAGGAGAAACGCACATATTGAACGATGTTAGGAATGACAGAGCGTTCCAAAGTAAGTTGAAGTTAAGAGATCTTACGGAGATTTAATTCCTGATTAAATATCTATTACATATCGAGATGCAACGATGTCAATCGCAGCAGGATAATTACAATATTGCTATGAAAAGCACTATATCTACCTTCAAGAGTATCTCTTTTATGCAAACATAATTCTATAAAGTGACTCACTTAAACGTTAAGCGGTGTTTGAATTGTTACGTGCGTGACGTGAATGAGAGCACACGGAGCTTAAGGGGTCTGCATACGACAGCCGGAAACACTTCTGCAGACGCCTGGGCGGTTTAATTTTAACCGCTCTGTTGCTATTAAATCAAATCCGTACGCAAAGGCCTCGAGAATAACGACTAGTATTTACAAAAGGTTTAGTAACTTTTCGCTTTTTGCTGTTTACGTAACTATTGCGACCGCGGAGGAAATTTGAATCTGGCGAAAATCAGGCGATGGCTATGACACGCACAACAAATATTTCTAAAATTCTTTGCACTTATTGTAAGTATGAATTCTTCAACTCTATGGAGGATCACCAAAATGCTGAAAATTATGCATTATTAAGTCACATTGAGCATTCTCTTGAACCCCGCAACACATTTGACACTGGGCCATCAGTGGCGTTGTGGTCCGGGGCGGATAATGGAAGAGAAGACGAAGATCCCTCCTCGGCTGCGGTAGAAGCCAGAACTGAAAGGGCATTTTCGACCGAGGCATACAGACCCCTTAAGTTTGGCCACTGCGCTCTTCATTTGGCATTAACTGTCCACCTCACGTGGCACGAAATGGCACTCCTGGCCATAAAATATGAACAAAAATCCAGAGCAATTTGGCCAAAGTAAAAAAAGAACACGACATATCCAACATGGTTACTTGAAATATACGTAATTTTGGTTAGTAAAATCTTAAAAATTGATATCACTACGTTATATTAATTCATTATTTCCAAAATTGTCACTTGCTTCGTGTTGTTTTGTAGTTAAATGCATTAGGTCTATTTATTTCAATTTATTTTATGTATTGCGCACACTTTTGTGTCCATTGCAATGTAATTTTAATATATTTACGTTGTTAAATAAACTACTGCTGAACACAGCGTAATTAATGGATGGTCCAATACAGGTCTGTTTAGGGGTGTCCATTTTAACTAATAGCAATTTTTAATGGATTAAATTGTATAATTCGATGTATGAAATAAAATATGATAATAATTATTAAAAGCCAAAAATCGAATGGTCAATCCTTGTTACAATCAACATGGTTTTCTTCCGCGTCGTTCATGCTTGACTAACTTAGCTGTTTTTCAACATAATGCTGTAAATTCCATTAATACTAAAACTCAGTTAGATACCATTTTCCTAGATTTTTCCAAAGCTTTTGACTCCATCGACCATAGCCTCCTCCTTTACAAACTCAGCGAACGATTTAACATTTCTGGCAATTTTAAAAATCTTCTCACTAGCTTCCTTAGCAATAGAAGTCAAAGGGTTATTCTTTCTGGTTTTTCGTCTCCACTGACATCTGGGGTTCCTCAAGGCAGTGTCCTTGGTCCTTACCTTTTTAATCTATACATTGATGATCTTGCCTCCCTATACCCTCTTCCCAAGCTCATACCCTACTTTATGCCGATTACTGTAAACTTTTCAAGAACATTAAAAAACCCTCCGATTGCCATGAACTACAGGATGCCTTACGCCAGACCTCAAATCGGTGCGATATTTGGAACCTTAAATTAAACCCGGAAAAATGCAGTGTGATGTCTATCTCCCTCAAGAAGGCCCCTCTAGAATTTAATTATACTGTGACTAATCACCCGCTAAAACGTGTTTCAACATCTAAGGACCTTGGTATTCTTACTGATAATAAATTGAATTTTTCTCCACAAATACAAACAATCAAGTCTAAAGCAATGTCCCTCTTAGACCTCTATCGTTTTACCGAAATTAATGAGCTCCGAGCACTTAGTACATTTTTCTCTTCCATTATTCTTCCAATTCTTACCTATTCCTGCCCCATCTGGTCTATCTCTTCTCAAACTAATCTTTCGTCGCTGGACTGTGTCTGCATCTTCTTTGCTAAAATAGTTAAGAATAGATTACCACAGTATCTTAATATGTCCACCAAGGCTGTTCTATCCTATCTCTCCATCCCTAATCTCCCCACTCATAGACTCACAGCAGACTTAATATTTATTTATAATATTCTTAATTCCACCATCGACTGCCCTGAATTGCTCTCTTTTATCGATTTCAAAGTTCCATCCCGCCCCACCCGTTCTCACCCTTTACTCCACACGCCCATTCCTAGACTTTCGATCACTAAACGTTCTCTTTTCTTCCGCCTCTCCTCTCTATTGAATTCCCTCCCTTCTCTCATCAATCCTTTTGCACTTTCACCTAAATCCTTTATAAGCCTTTCTCTTTTGTATATTTCACCCAAGTAGTTATTCCCCCATTAAAAAAATATATTTTCATAATTTCTACTTGCAACCAGTTGTTAAGTTTGCTTGTATATGTCCTTAAGTGTGTGTATTGTTACATAGCCACTATAAAATGGCACCATAGTTGTATGTGGTTTTCTTACTTTAAATAAAAAATAAATAAATAAAATACGTGTTGAACACGCTCACAAAAGGTTGATAGAAAACGGAAAATCAATTATTAAGGGAGGATTAGTTTGTCGAGAGGCACATGAATACCTGATGCACACCCCAGAGGAGGCTATTACGTTCAACATCAACTACCTGCCACAAATAAGACCTTCCCAGCGAACTAATCCCTTGGGCACCACAGTTCCCTTTATTTCAAAGGGCAAAATTCTTCATCATAAATAATTGAAATCTACCTGTATACCTCGCCACTACATTCACCTTTCGTTATTAGGCAGGGAAGCGGCTTGTAAAAATGATAACGTTTCAACAGCTCAAATGAAAACTCTCCAAAATTATAGGGAATGCTTCGCAATATTTCGAGTCCATTTTAGATGTTCTCACCGAGAAAGGACATCAAGGTCATTTTATTCATATTTGTATATATGCCGATGGAAAAATATTCAATTTATTACTTGTTCACAAGAAAATGTTACATTTCAGTGCTATATTTCTGGCAAAATGAACTTAAAACTTGATGAAACAGTAAGTTTAACAGATTAAAGCGTATGTTGCGGTAGTTCGTCGGAACGAAAACAATAATCAAACTTTTCCACATGCTTTAATAACGATACGACGCGTTTCAACTCACAGTCATCATGAGGTACTATACACTGAGAAAAAGGAGACGCCAAACTTATATGGTTGAAATGAGAGGAGTGAGAGAGGATATAGGAGGAAGGCAGGCGGAGAGAGAGGTGAAAGGATAAAATAGGCAAACCCAGAACACCGGAAACTAGAGGAGGACAGTTCCCTTGTCCTCTTCTCTACTTCTTTCCCCTGTTCTTGGTTTTCCCGTCTTATCCATCCCCGGGAATATAATATTTTAATTAATAATTATTAAATAAATCCCCGTAATTTTCAACATTTTCATGATCCTCCATAGAGTTGATGGATTTCTACTCACAAAAAATACAAAGCACTTTAGAAATATACGTTGTACGCGTCACAGCGATCACCAAAGGCTTCAAAATTTATGTCATTAGGTTTTGGCATGGTAATACCAATTTTTCCTTTTGATTTATCTACACATTCACTCGGCTCTATTCTATATCCTCCACTATTATGAAAAAATGAACATCTTACTAGCAAATAAATATCTCAAGTTTAATATACCGAGATCTTTAAATGGGAGAAAGGAATGCACTGATTTTCCTTTGTGCAAAATTAGTTTAACCATCTTTTTCGGGAAATATAAAATGGGAGCATTGAGCTATCCGAAAGGAAATAGCTAAGTGAAAATCAGACTCAGATGCTTGGTAATATCCATGATGCATTTCCCTTCATCTTCTTCCTCAGTGAGATATCCACGACTCTTTTGAGGCTTTCCACAAATATACCAACTACATGTATATGATCGGCAGCGAGTGGGTGGGATGAAAAATCAAAAGTACGTCACCACTTGCAATCATGGCGTTCGCGTGCGTGTCAATGGATAAGATAGTGTGGGGCAAGAAGTTAACGACGCGAAAGGGAAGGGATGAAGGCTTTTACAGTAAAGGGCTGAAAGATATCGCGGAAAGCAAAAGCAAAAAATTTAACGCGCCCGGCAAGGGTCGAGTGTGCAAGAGAGACATGAAAGAGCAAACCACATCCTGAAAACAAACTCTACATATATAAATGTTGGCAAGGGGAGCCAACGTCAAGGGAAGCAAAGCATTTTCACACAGCTTTACGCTTAAAAGGACGCACTCCCATGACAAGTTACGCTACTAACAAATAGCAATCAAGTTGCCTCTTTGAGAGCGTCTGTGAATAAGAAAGTAAGGGGCACGAAGCTGATGAAAGGGAAAGGATGGGTTGGAAAGGCTTGAAATATACCGTCGATAGCGAAATCAAAATACTGCTACACGTACGGCACAAAAATAAACTTGGACGTGCTAGAGTGGAATAAAAAAATGGCTATTACGATTCCAAAAACACATTACATATATATAAACCGTTGTAAGGATTGTATGTAAAGGGAAACGAAGACTAATCCACAGAACATTACGCTCAAAAGGAGCCGTATCCCTGATAAATATTGCTCTGAACGAAGACCAATCAAGTTGTCTGAATAAGAATGCCTATGGATGAGAAAGTACGGGAAAATACGCTAATGAAAGGCAAATCATTGGTTAGAAAGGCTTGAAACATTAGTAAAAGCAAAATACTGTTCCACCTCCGAGCACTAAAATAAACATGATTAAAAAGAGAGAACTCTTAGTATTTTCCAAACTTAAAACTTTAATTCCCGACCCAGGTTTCGACTGCCTTGCAATCATTTTCAAGGTACATTATACATGGTATGCGAGTTAATATATAGATCTGGGGATGGGGAGGAGGGTTGGGGGAAGAAGTGGTTGTTATGTGTCGATATACATTGGACAAAGTGGTCGAGCCATCTCAGTAAGGGCTCGAGAACATAGAGCATGTTGGGTAAAAGGAGATATCTCATCAACCTTTGCTAAACATTTAATCGAAGAAGACCATTTAAGTGACTTTTTGCCGGAAGTGCTACATTTTGAGAAGAAAGGAGCCAAATTGGACTACTTAGAACATTTCGAAATTTTGAGTGCTGCCAAGAACATAAGTGAGAATCTCCTAAATGAATGTGTTTTTCCCTCCCACTCTCCCCTATTATCCATACCCTTCCCCCACCACCTCCCACTGACCGTGACGCACGTCTCTGACGTCAAACAACCACTTCTTCCCCCAAACCTCCCCTCCCCAGATCTATATATTAACTCGCATACCATGTATAATGTACCTTGAAAATGATTGCAAGGCAGTCGAAACCTGGATCGGGAATTAAAATTTTAAGTGTGGAAAATACTAAGAGTTCTCTCTTTTTAGTCATGTCGGTAGAGTCATTCCACAAAGTTATGCCTTCAACAATTAAGTTTACACTAAAATAAACTTGGACGTGCGAGAGTGGAATAAAAAATGCCATATACAATTCCAAACACTAATTATTAAGATTTGAACATTGGCAAAGAGTGTGTAAAATAAGGAAAACGAATACTATTTCACAGAGCATTACGATTAAAAGGAAGCATTTCCATGATAAATAGTGCTGTTAATAAAGACCGATCAGGTAGCCAACTTTTTTCCCGTTATTACTCACCCATGGACATTATCAAACAGGAAACTAAATACTCTTTGATAATAGCATTACTTATCAGGGAGACGCCCACTTTTGAGCGCAATGATCCTTTGAATAACTTTATTTCCCCTTAATTCACACTCTCCTTGCCTAGGGTTCTATATTCATCATTAGTTTTCGGAAATGTATTTTCCAATATTTAGGTATTTCTCAAACGTTATATTTTAGTATAGTGTCGTAAGTGTTAAATTGTTTAACATTTACTAACGGGGATATCTTTTAAGCACTTTATTTCAACCGTTCATACACAATCCTATTCCATTTATGCCTAGGGATGAGAAAGTATGTGAAAAAAACGGTAATGAAAGGGAAATGATTGGTTAGATAGGCTTGAAAGACATCGCCAACAGTAAATGGAAAAGAATTTGACACTATAATGGACTACGGCACTATAAGGAACAGTTACGTTTGAAATTAGCATAAAAATTGGCGAATACATTTCAAAAAAATAATATAAATATGTAAACCGTTGTAAGGAGACTGTAAATTAAGGGAAACGAACGCTATTCCACAGAGCATTATGCTCAAAAGGAGACGTTTACTGGATAAATAGTGCTATTAACAAAGGGCAATCCTTAGTTACCAGGTTGAGAATGCCTATGGATAAGTAAGAATGGGACGAAACTCTAATGGAAGGGAAATAACTGGTTACAAAGGCTTGAAAGATATGGACGACAGTAAATGTAAAACAATTTGACACCTACGTCACTAAACTGAACAGTCACGTTTGGAACTGTCATTAAAATTGGCGAATACATTCCCGAAAACTAACTTTAAATATGAATCATAAGTAAACTGAGCCAGTGGGGGGGTTGGTAACTTAAGGGAAACGAAATATATTCTGAAGAGAATTACGCTAAAAAGGAGGCGTTTTCTGATAAATATTGCTATTAACAAAGACCAATCAAGCTGCCTGGATAAGAATGCCTTTATACAAGAAAGAATGCACGAAACGCCAATGAAAGGGAAATGATTGGTCAGAAATGCTTGAAAGGGCTGGAAAGATCGCCGACAGTAAATGTAAAACAATCTGACACCTACAGCACAGAGTCACGTTTGAAATTGGCATTAAAATTGGCGAATACATTCCCGAAAACTAATTATAAATATGAATTATAAGTAGACTGAGCCAGTGGGAGAGTAAATTAAGGGAAACGAAGGCTATTCCACACAGCATTACGCTATAAATGAGGCGTATCTCTAAGAAATAGTACTACAAACAAAGACCGATTGAGATACCTGGGTAAGAATGCCTAATGGGTGAGAAAGTATGAGAAAAATCATCGCTAATGAAAGGGAAATGATTGGTTAGAAAGGCTCGAAAGATATCGCCAACAGCAAATGTAAAACAGTTTGACACCTACGGCACTGAACTGAACAGTCACGTTTGGAATTGGCATTAAAATTGGCGAATACATTCCCGGAAACTAATTATAAATATGAATTATAAGGAAACCGAGGGAATGTGAGGGTAAATTAAGGGAAACGAAGTATATTCCGCAGAGAATTACGCTCAAAAAGGCGGCGTTCCGCTAAAAGGCATAGCTGCTCACCAGTAGCAATCACGCTGCGCCCGTTCGTGTGAGCGGACGCGCGTGCACGGATGAGAAAGTGCGGGACAGGAAATTAATGAAAGGGAAAGGGATGGGTGGGGAAAGAAGAAGAGAGGAGGAAAGCTTTTGGCGGCGGAAGAAGGTAGTAAGGGGGGAATGGGATAGGGGGGGGGGGAGTGGGATAGGGGGGGAGTGGGATAGGGGGGGAGGGGATGTGGCAGGGGGTGAGTGGGTGGCAGGGAAAGGTGGAAAAAGCGAAAGTGAACGAGGTGGGGGGGGGTGAAGGGGTGGCGGAGCAAAGAGGAATGAGGGGATAGACTTAGAGGGAGACACCGAACACCCCCCCCCCCCTCGAGCCCCGACACACTCCTACTCCTGACTTTGGGGTACACCGAGGATAAAATCAATAGCAGGGAACAGCGAGGGACGTCGCGGGGAACAGGGAGAAACAGGGAGGGAAGAAGAGACTGGGGGAAATAGGGCGGGGGGGGGCAGTCGGAATGCCTAAGGGGGGGCGGAGACAGAGAAAGTGGCGATATGTGGGAGGGCGGGGTTGAAGAGGGGAGAGGGGGGACTAGGGTTAGGGATGGGCGATGTGCACCCGATATGGGCCGGAATCGATATTTATCATTCGGAAATGTAGTTGCCCATTTTTATGCCTCTCTCAAACGTGATAAAGGCAAGTCCATAGTAACAAAAGTAACATTTACGTACATTTGCTGAAATATTTTATTATATTTTATTATTTCTAAAACTACTGGAGTTACAGAAATACATGTGGAGACGTACGATAGTCCAATCAATATTTTGCATCAATTTCGAATCAATTGAACAATGCCTGTGCTGTGAAATGTATTTGCCAATTTTTATGCCTCTCTCAAACGTGACAAACGCAATTCCATAGTAACAAAAAGAAAATTTTCACACATTTTCTGAAATATTTATTATATTTTATACTTTCCTAAAAATACTAGAGATACATGAATGCCTGTGGTCCAATCAATATTTTGCATTAATTTGGATCATGTTGAACAATGTCTATGCTGTGAAATGTATTTGCCATTTTTTATGCCTCTCTTAAACGTGATAGGGGCAATTCCATAGTAAATAACGAAATTACCCACGTTTTCCGAACTATTTACTCAATATTACTCTTTTCTAAAAATACTGGAGTAACAGCTATGTAAGTGGAGATGAATAACAGTCCAATCGATATTTTGCATTGATTTGGATCAGATTGGACAATCCCTGTGCTCAGTACACTATTGAGTCAAGTCAGTAACTGACGTAACAAAAATAACACCCATGTATGACCAAGTAAAAATTCTCTGACGTGCCTCTAAAGTAATTAAGGCAATTTCACAGTAACTGACGTAACATTCATGTACATTTTCCCAAATATTTATTCTATTTCACTATTTCTTAAAAATACTGGAGTTACAGAAATGCATGTTGAGACGGACGATAGTCCAATCAATATTTTGCATCAATTTTGAATCAATTGAACAATGCCTGTGCTGTGAAATGTATTTGCCAATTTTTATGCCTCTCTCAAACGTGACAAACGCAATTCCATAGTAACAAAAAGAAAGTTTACGCACATTTTCTGAAATATTTATTACATTTTATTCTTTCCTAAAAATACTGGAGTTACATGAATGCCTGTGGAATTGGACGATAGTCCAATCAATATTTTGCATTGATTTGGATCATGTTGAACAATGTCTATGCTGTGAAATGTATTTGCCATTTTTTATGCCTCTATTAAACGTGATAGGGGCAATTCCATAGTAAATGACGAAATTACCCACATTTGCCGAACTATTTATCCTATTTTACTCTTTTCTAAAAATACTGGAGTAACAGCTATGTAAGTGGAGATGGATAACAGTCCAATCGATATTTTTCATTGATTTGGATCAGATTGGACAATCCCTGTGCTCAGTACACTATTGAGTCAAGTCAGTAACTGACGTAACAAAAATAACACCCATGTATGACCAAGTAAAAATTCTCTGACGTGCCTCTAAAGTAATTAAGGCAATTTCACAGTAACTGACGTAACATTCCACAGTAACTAACGTGACGTAAATTGTTTTTCATTTACTATCGGCGATATAATTCATGTACATTTTCCCAAATATTTATTCTATTTCACTATTTCTTAAAAATACTGGAGTTACAGAAATGCATGTGGAGATGGACGATAGTCCAATCAATATTTTGCATTAATTTAGATCATATTGAACAATGTCTGTGCTCAGTGCACTAATGAGTTATGACAGTAAGTGATGTAACATAAAAATGACATCCATGCGTGACAATTTTAAACAAAGTAAAAATTCTCTGAATCTATGATCAACATTATAACCATATCTGAAACGTGTAGTATACACTTACTGCATTAACACAAAAGAATTGATACTGCACATGCTACCTCACAACTTGAGCAGCAATGTAAATGAACAGTAACTATCGTAACAGCCGTAGGTAACTAACGTAACCTCTGAGAACCATTGAAATACTGAATATTGCATATAATTTACACACAACATAAAATTTATCACCAGGTGGCAAAGTTGGTTTGTGTTTAAATTTTAGACATTTGACCGTTAGTAGTTTAATAAACCATTATAAATTTCTCATGAAGAAATTTATATTTCACTTCTGATGTCCTATTTTCTCTGGCATTGCCCACAGTTAAACAGAGAGGCTTAGGTGTCAAATTGGTATTCATTTACTATCGGCGATATAATTCAAGTTCATTATTTCGAGTCTTTCTAGCCCATCCATTCACCTTCCATTAGTTTCTTGTTCCATACTTCCTAGACGTTTCTCACTCGAAAATCATTCGGTACACATGGTATGATCCATCAACAGATTTGCACATATGAATCGATATATATTACTGCGACGTACCACATTTGGTTTCATCATGCATTGACAATTCAAAATAGTGTCCGCTAGACATAAAACAGAGTTGGCGATACATATTATATAAAAAATTTTGTTTAAATGATCCATCTGGCACAAAAATTCAATTTCTCAAGGAACCTTTATAATCTAAAGTACCGATATAACACAAAAATAGCTTTTGGAAATTTAAAGTGATATACGCTAAACATAAAACAGAATGGACGACAAATAGTCGATTTCGATCAAATCAATATTTATAGATCGAGATACATTTTATAAATATTGCACTGTACGCCAACAGAATTGTACGAGTTTATCGAATATTTGGTTTCAGTTATCGAACTGATACGAAAATTCATTTTCTCAATAAAATTTATAAACTTGAAGGTGAAATTAAGACGTAACAAATTAATATCTTTTGGCGAGATTCAAAATAGTGTACGCTAAACATAAAAAAGAAAGACTGAGCTATATGAAGCCAATGCGGATCTGAATCGATATATTTAGATCAAGAGACATCAGATTTGCACAAGTTCATCGAAAATTGTATTCAGCATTCGATTTGAAACAAAACTTAAGTATCTCAAGAAATCTCTCGAGAGGCGCCCTGAGGTGATGAAGTTTGGCAACAGCGCAAGCAAAATCAGAAAGTTCACACAATGGACGTCTGAGAGCAAATGAATTTTCGATGCTCTACGCTACGCCTACTCTACCCTGATTGGCTCCGGTAAAGTCACGTGACGAGCAGATTTTCTTAGCTCTCCCCCACAAGTTTTGGTCCTGCCTCCTAGCCCCCAAGATATTTAAAAAAGATAAAAAATGTCGTAAAGTATCAACAACTCCTGCGCAAATGTTTTGCATTTATAGCCCATCCCTAGTTGCGGGGAATTTAGATGCTCTACGCCACGCTTACTCTATTCCGATTAGGTCTAATAAAGTCACGCGACGAGCAACTTTCACTTCGCTCACCCCCACCAATTTTAGACCTGCCTTCTAGCCCTCGAAGCATTTGAAAATGATAAAAACTCTTGTAAAGTATCTACTACCCGTATGCACTCCTGCGCATATGTTTTGCAATCATAGTACATCCCTATTTGTAGGGAAGAGGCTAAGGATTCGAGTCGAGAGCCACCAAGGGTCATCCTAGGGAGGAGGAAGAAGAAAAATAAAAGGCAGACACGGAAAGGAGGCATGGGGAGCGTGTGCGATGAAGAGGAAATTCGGTCGATGGGACAAAATACACGGAAGGTCACAGAACGCGCACACCAAACGCGGACGTCACGCCGCCATATTAAGGGCAGCGCTAATGAAATTCGAGAAGTCCAAAGCGACAAAGTTGGATTTAATTATGATGACGACGAGACTGTGACGCGGCAGAGAGGGGTGAGAAATTACGGTGGGGATCTGAATCGTGCAATGACGCGTGATTAAGGGATGAGATCACCTCATGGCATACCACCAGATTTATTTCTGATCAAAAAACTATCTGAAGCTCTAGTTTAAGAAAAAGAAACATTTAAGTCAAAATTAGACATTTAATGAGAATGATAATTTTATTGGGGTAGTTTTCGGCGTATTTGGCGCGGGATATTCACGGTCAATATTGAAACCTTTCGCAATTTAATGAAATAATGACGATTTTTCTAGATCACCTACGTAAGTAACGGGCAGTGGAGAATTCCGGGCCCAAAACCCGGTGAAAAAAAATATTTTCTGTCGTTGAGTGGCACATTTTGCTCTTCGTTTTTCAGCGCTGAGCACGGAAAAATTGGTAAGAGGTAGTAACTATAAGTGCAGCAACAAGAACAGAGTTAATCCAGCTGTCTGACTTAACAGGGATCTGAATTTCTCTGCCGAAAATGTTTCTGCAGACGCCAAGGCGCTTAAATTTTACATGTGTCTTCTGTAAACTTGAAGAAAATGTGTTTGCACGGGGCTGAAAAGTAAGGATAAAATTGCTACGATTTCCCCAAATAAGCAACGTAAATTTTACTTCCATCGGGCGATCATCTCAAGCCGCCATTATTTCATGGGTCAGGTGGTGGCTGCTTAAGGGGGCTGTATACCACGGCCGGAATCGTTTACCGGCTTTAATCTTACGGCTCTGTTCTGTTACTCAAAGCAAATCCGTTTGGGTATATCTCTAAAATAAGGATTAATATTTACAATAAGTATCGCAACTTTTGGCTTTTTGCTGATGACATAACTATTTCGACCGCGGAAGAAACGTGTACTTGTCGAAAATCAGGCTATCGCTATGACGTGTACGACGTATATTTCTAAACTCATTTGCACTTGCTGTAAGTCAGTATCCTTCAACTCTATGGAGGATCACAATGAAATTTTCATGGGAAAAATCTGGGAAAAGCGCCGAGGTAGGATACAGTCCTCACGCTTAGGCTTCATTGAAGTCCATTCTCCCATGCGCTGCCATCTTTGATTGACCGCAAGGGATAAAAATCCAGGTCAGACGTTACATTATACATTGATTAGGAAGCCTAGACAGCTTAGTAGTCTACGCATTGGGCCGAAAGTCCGTGGTTCGTTTCCAGGGCCTGACTGATTACTCTCATGTCATGGCATTTCCATTTCTTCCATACATCCATTCCATCCATTGCATTTCTCATGGCAATTTTAATGTTTTCGCGACAAGCCTGAACACCCGGGATGTCTGCGGAGGATCATCAAAATTTTGAAAATTATGCGTAGGAAAGTCACTTTGAACATTCTCGTCAACCCTCGCAACGCATCCATCAGGGGCGCTGTCATCCATAGCGGGTCCAGGGCGGGTAATGGAGGGGAAGACGAAGAACTCTCACGGGATACGGTAGATTCCAGAACTATAAGGGGGTTGAAGGTTGATTTTTCCGTTTTCCGGGGTTTCCGCCGCGTTGTTTCATCTTGAGGACGATATTTTGCCGGCTATCATGCATGCTTCCTCAGGTCCAAGTGACCAGCCAGTTCAAGTCAAGTCAAAATATGTATATTTCCACACCAAACACATACAAAAAAAACAGAAACAAAAACAACCCCGCTTTAGGCTGTCGCCTCTTCAGGATATTCACTGGAATAACTTTCACGGGTACGGGGAAATATTGGCCCGGCATTCACCCTAGGACGGTGGAAAATCCGTAAAACCACCGTCAGGCCACCAAACTTAACAAAACAAACAAGGACAAAGCAGACAACTGGGGGCACTGCTATATATAGCGTGGTTTTTTTGCGCCTTTATTGCCTCCTCTTCTCTGATTGGTTCGCTGATAGTCATCTTGGAAAAGTGCTTTCCAGACAATGGAGAGAGGGTATCCGTCATCTCTATTACCATTGTTCGGGTATTTTGCAATTTCCACCGCTTCTCTTATGAGAAGGGGGGAATATTTGTCTTCTTTACAGAGAATAGTCGCTTCTGAGACTATAATATTTTGCTGCGGTCCCTCTTCAACGGCAGGAAGCTGGATCTGCCTCAGTTTTGTAGCTCTTAGATGCTCCTACATGCGGCACTTGAGTGCTCTGCAGGTTTGTCCAATGAACATGGAGCCGCAGCTGCAAGGCACGAATCACAACTATAAGGGCGTTCTCTGCACACGTATACAGACCCCTTAAACATCTCTGAGACCGAGGCAAGAGTTACTACGGTCATCGGAGAGTGACTGCTCCGATCGAGAACTGAAAGGTGACAACCATTTCCGAGATTTCATTCCCAAGAACTTGCGCCACGACAAAGCAGAGGTGTTGCAAATTAAAATCAATCTTTTTCCTCATTCTCGAGCTACGAAATCGTCAATCAAGCTAACGATTTGACGCAGGCGACAACATCGCCGAACTTATCGCGGACTACCGGAGATGAACGGAAGAGTGAAAAAGGATGGAAGGAAGAACGAGAGAGAGAGAGATGGAAACGGGCGACATGAAAATGACAAAAAAATCACGACGAGCGAGAAGGGTCACAGGGGAAGGGGAGGTGGAGGAGGGAACAGAGGAGGAGTAAAAATCTTCTGAAAAGAGGAGAGGCACGGAGATTGTACGAGGAGGCAGAAAGAAGAGGAGAGGACGGAGGAGGGAAAGGGTGGAATGATATGAGAGAGAGAGAGGAGTTCAGAGGGGGGAGGGGGAAGGGGCATGGGGTGTTGCCGGTGGGAGGGATTAAAGGGGAAGAGGTTATGCGCGAGAGAAAGAGGGATTGGCGTGAGGAGAAGTGTGAAGGCGAGAGAGGACGAGTCGAGAAGTGGGGAGAAGGAAGGGTGGGAAAGAGTGGGTGACGAGACAAGAGACAGGGAGGCAGCTGTAGGGCTCCGACACCGAGGAGGAAGGCTGGGGAATGGGGATGGACGAGGCTGCGATGAATCGACTGCGCTCCGCCGCAGATATCGACTCCTTATCTGGCCCACCAGTCACACTGAAGAAATAATTGGTTATATCGACTGGATACATCAAATTAATAAAATTTTCCTCAAAATAATTAAGATGGCATTTTTGATCTATCGAACCGATATTTCTTCCGATACATCTATTTTTTATTAAGATATATCGAAATGATACATCTTTCGATAGATCGAATATAAATATATAGTTCAATACATTGATCTGCTGTATCTTTTCATACATCGAAATGAAAGGCATATCTTTTCTATGAATGCCATTTGATATACATTTCGGTAAATCGAATAGACATCGTTCACCACATCATATTTGTCGCTTTGCCGCAGATATCGAAATACTTAACTGGCCTACCAGGCAAACTGAAGAAATAATTAGATATATAGACAAAGTATATAATTGATATACTTTTCCACACGCAAATTGATAGAGAATATTCTATACATCTTTTTAAGCTTAAGTTTTAAATTAAGCTGTAAGTAAAATCTGTTTTTAAGTAGGGTAAAGCCCTTGAAAGAAAATATAATACGTATAGGAATTTTTCAAAAATGTTTTAAAAATTTATAGCGAATTGCTGCCCTAATTGAAGACAAAATGCGGTGTTTCCACGCATGTGGCGCTGGAGTCGGCTCCTATGTCTTAACTAATGTGGTCTTTAAAGATATTCCTGACATAATCAAGCCTTAATTTTGGCTTCCTAAAGTAACATATTTCATCAGAAAAAGTAGGTATTTTTAAACGGAATAAATAAAAATGCGTACCCTAGTATTTGTCTTGACTCTCGCTGTCAAGCCAGAGCCACCTTAAGTGCCGGAAGAACTAGAATTCTACACGCATCACGATAGAGCACCGAGCTGAAAAGATAGCTTGACAAACAATAGGCAAGGGAAATCCAAAACAATCAACAGGAAACAATGAATGTTGAGCAAAATATATTTAAGCAGAACCACTCTTTGAGAAAAATTTGAAATGGAGAGAGAAAAACGGTAAACAAACATATCACTGACACGTGCCCGTCTGAAACGTATGCTTTTGATAACAATTGCAAAACGTAGAGATAAGACGCCCTCGATTCCGGGCAGAGAAATGAGAGAGTTTTGAAGAACTCAATCCAGATAAACACGGAATATTAAAGCACATTCTTCGAAAAACCTGTTTACGTGGAACGAAAGTAATCCTGTAGGGGTTGAATTCGCATCAAGTCGAGCCGAAATGCCGACCGATTTTCTCAGAAATCTCTCGGAAATGAAGACCAGCTATTTAGCATGAATACTAAAATTAAAGAAAAGTGGCAATTTTCCACAATATAAACTTTAATGCGGCCGGTTTCAATGTACTATATCTTCATCAGGTACCATTCCGATGTACTACGTCATCATCGGTTTTCGATGTACTACATGGTCATACCTGATGGTGATGTAGTACATCGAAACTGGCATTTGTTTGTTTGCCGGACGATTCTGTTGGCCCGTATGTCCCTGGAATCCGGATAGGCTGCTAAGCCTGTCATCAGGTTTTCCAGGGACCGGACCAACAGAACTAGACATACATCCATGGCCTGGGTGGTGGAAAGCCCACCCAGGCGGGACTCGAACCAGCGATCCTCAGCTTAGCAGGCGAGGACTTGATCCTCAGCTTAGCGGCCCCGGTGGCGGCGGGGTAAAATCCTTAAAGTTAATACTGTGGAAAGGGGTAAAGTCCTTAGTTTACACTGAGGAAAATTGCCAATTTTCGTTAGTTTAATTATGATATTCCACTAGATCACGCCAGAAACAACTCTTTTTATTAAGCATGAACTTCTGTGGGCACAATACGTTACATGTCTCCAGAACGACATGTTCACACACTAGTACCGTGACGGGGTTTTTCCTTCATTTCAGTTTTTTCTAAATATAATTTATGCAAGAAAACTGATGCCATTTTTCATATAAATAGCCATTGTTAGAGTGAACCAGAATGAAAAACTTACAATTACATTATTGCTATGAATTTTTTTACAAAATGGACGCAGCACATACTCTGCTACCAGGAACTACCTGAATATCAAATTTAAAAAACGACTACTTTCGAATTTAAGCATCCCAGGATGTATTATAGAAGAGACAGGCTGTGCGTTACAATGTATTCAACTTTTAAATCACAGATCAAAATCTCCAGCCCTTCGTGATTGTACCACGTAATCCCTTCACGTTTCGTGATCAAATATATCATGAGCGATTTATACACACCCCCCTGGAAACGTGTCATCAATAAAATAAAGATTACGCAGGAAAATGAAAAATCTGGCGCCTAAGTTTTAGCGAAATATCATTTCACCTAGAAATCCACGACTTTGATCTTATTTTTAATAAAACATATCTTACTCTTCCTAAGATAACACAATATCAGCCCCTTACCGAACTACTTTCCGGGACTTTTGACAAAAAATAACTGCACTTTTACATGGGAAATGGTACGTGTATCCACTCCAGAGAGACCCTATTTTAAAATAATGAGTAATATCTAACACCCAGATATCGTCAAAGAATTGGCCGTGTGTAGTTTGTATGTTTTCTCAACTATTTAGGAAAATAAATCATTTTGTCACCGCAGTAATATTTTTAGAATTGCAAAAAACCTTCCGTAGTGAAGGAGGTTTAAACGCACCACGCGAAATAAATTAATCAAGCTAATGGCGTGTGGTTAAAAACTATATTCATTCATTACACCATGTGTTTTCTGAATGTATTTTCATATGTCAATAAGGAATTTATTGGATTTTCCTTGTGCCATATCGAAATCATTTCCTCGGTGCGGGTCGATTTACGATTGTTTTTCGGACGGATTATCCAAGATAACTGAGGTTGTAACGTACTCAATATTCTGGTTCTGGACATGTTGAACTGTTTGACGCGTTCTCGGCGTTTGGGTGCTCTTTTTTACTACTAAGTAGAGTGTTTTTGTTCTGCGGATGTTTCGTTCATGTCATGATATATTTTCAATAGTTTCATGCTGTATTCCACGTATATTTTAGTATATTAAATAGGGCGCGTTCCCCCAAGTTCGTTGGTGCACGCTGGGAAATTCCGACCGCGTATACACCCGCGCGATTTATTTAAAAACGTTATGTAAGTTTAAAAACACGTATAAATCTCGAACACACAAGAAAATCACTGCTCATAACATGGAAAAATCGAAGTCCTGGCATCAATCGTATCGATAACGATGGCACAATTAGTCATCAAAAAGTCCGTGTCTGAACTCCTGACACGGTTGGAAACACATGATGAATTTAATCAGGATTAGAGCGAATAGGAGGGAATGAGATCAAGAGAGAGTGAGGAGAGGGGGGTAGGAAATCAGGAAGACAGAGAAGGCGCTAGGGGTTGGGTCGCGTAACCGGGGATGGTCCAAATGAGGACCGCTCTCGGGAAAGGGGGATGAAGAAGAAGAGGGAAAATGAAGGGGAGCCTGCAGATTGGCGGCGAACGTTTATAAGGGAGGGAAAACGTAGACGGCGACGAATAGGATCCGGGGGTGATAACGATGCGGCACCGGTGATAAAGAAGAGGATGTCGGGATACGACTCTTGAGGGAAACGAAGACGCGAGAGGCAAAGCACGGCCGAGAGACAAGCCTTCTCGTCAAACGCAAAAGGGAAGACCGAAGTCTTTAATGCTTAATCATTGGTGTCCCACTGATCAAAGGTGGGTCCCTGATGTACCACTCCTACGCCCCTCTCGGAAAATCCTCTTTTTCCTACCGAGTCTAATTCTTCGCCTCGACACGTTTCCCTATTCCTCTCTGAATTTCAACGAAAATTCCAACCCTATCTCTTTCCATTTCCCCATTCACCTAACATTCTCCCTTCAACCGAGGCCTTCAACGACCCAAGGTGTCTGATTACCTCTCTCCTCCATTTATCCAGAATCCTTCTTATATCCGCTGGCACACCCAATACTTTCCATGGCCACGTAGAGTCATTCTCTCTTTAAGGTAGTATGAACGAAGTATAATTTCACCTAGAAATCAATGAATTTGGTCTCACAATCTCACAATAAAAGTTGTTATTCACTTCCCACAGAATTTTATACACCGACCAAGGTTTCAACATAAGCTATGTCATTTTCAAGGTACGTTGAAAATGACATAGATTTTGTCGAACCCTTGGCAGGTAAATAGATTTCTGTGGAAAGAGAACAACAACTTTTACTGTGAGATCATGGCATCTGCACTCCAATTCCAAAAAATATAGCCTAAAACGCTAAACTTAATTTGGTCTCATTTTAAAGAAAAATATCTCACACTTCCAATGACAAAACAAATTCCGCATACCACATTACTTTCCTAGATATTTGCCAAAAAACACCAGCAGTTTAACATGGAAAATGGTACGTGTATTCACTCAAGAGAGAGAGTTTACTTAAAAAAAATAAGGAATTTCTAACACCTAGGTCTCGTCAAAAATGAGCATTCTGTAGTTTGTATGTTTTTCTCAACTATTTTTGAAAATTAATAATATTGTTACCGAAGTAATTTCTTCGGGATCACAAAAAAAAACCTTCCGTTTTGAAGGAGTTTCAAATGTACAGCGCGACAAAATGAGTCAAGTTAAAGACTTATTTAGATATTTTCATTTAATTACTTACATTTTCTGTCATATAAAACTATATTACGAGGGTGTACCAAATAAAAACCTTAAAAGTGCTATAAATTTCTGAAAAGTTTCATGATATTTTTGATTGGAGGCAGTGCTGTTCCTTGAGTTTCACACAATGACCACTACGTGGCAGAATGACGCTATCACACAGAAGCTACCAGCAGCATCAGTGACAAGACGGCTGCCCCACTATCGACATGCACCACGTTAGAGCAGCGATCTTTGATGCGTTTCTCGAGTATTGAAGGAGTCATACCAATAGAAATCCATCGCAGGATGATGAATGATTGAAAAACGTATCCCTATATTGCACTGTCATCCTGTGATTGATTTCTATTGGTTTGACACCTTCAATACTCAAGAAACTCATCAAAGATCGCTGCTCTAACATGGTGCACGCTGATATTGGGGCAGCCGTCTTGTCACTGATACCGCTGCTAGCTTCTTTGTTGTAGCGTCATTCTGCCACTTGGTGGTCATTGTATGAAACTCAAGGAACAGCACTACCACCAACCAAAACAATCGTACAACTTTTTGGAACTATATAGCACTTTTAAGGTATTCATTTGATACACTCTCGTATACCAGCAGCATCAGTGACAAGACGGCTGCCCCACTATCAAAATGACAACACAGAATGACATCGCCATTCTGCCACCTGGTGGTCATTGTATGAAACTCAAGGAACAGCACTACCACCAACCAAAATAATCGTACAACTTTTCGGAACTATATAGCACTTTTAAGGTTTTTATTTGATACTCTCACGTATTACATCAAAAATAATACAAAATTTAACTCATGTGTCCTACAGCTGCTAAAATTAAAACGTATCATTCGAATATGGACTATATTATGGCTAAAGAACTCCCTTAAATTTCGCGACATCTATAAATTGACTTCATCCTCCTCAGAGCCCACTTCTTTAAGGTGATTGGAGCTATTTTTATCCACAAATTTGCGTATATATTTGCCTGTGTGTACTTTTTAGTTAAAGGCACAGGTGTGAGCGAAAAAAACTGGAATTTTACCGATTTGCATTATTGTCAATTTAATGCTACTTTCACACGTAGCCCGATGGAACTTTACATATATTCCATAATAAATCGATGGCATATGCACATATTTGCTCCCAAACGCGTAAAAACACGTTCCAAATTATTATTAATGTGATTGCTATCAAATGTAAAGGTATCGTACCGAATAAATAATTAGTATTTACCTACGATTTACGCTTAAATTGCGAATTCCGCAACGTACACCCAAGTCAACACAATGCTTCAATTAAGGAAGCTCTGGTTTCACTATGTGAGTCAAATGCGCTTACTCGGGTATACACATGTACTTCACCACGCGATAATGCATACATAGGCTTAATGGTGCAATGCTTTTCGGTTAAAACTCACCCCCCGCCAAACACCCTTGAGGTGGCTCGCAGGGTAATGCGTATGTGCAGATATTGAGTAGCGTGCGATATCGAATATCGCATAGGGGGCGATATCAAATATCGTCTACGATGTGATACCGAATATCTCGTGACACTACAAGATGATAAAGCACTGATGATGATGTTGACGAATGATACAAAGGCGAGAGAGACAAATTTCCTGATTCGATGCAATATATATCGTACACTGCAGTCGATAGATCGCAAAATCGCACAGCCCTAGCCAGGAAACAAGGGAAAGGAGAGATACGTCTCCCGGAATAGGGGAAGGGAAAAGAGGCGGGGAAGGACAGAGTAAAAGAGGGAAAGAGGGGGAAGAGGAAATAGCTCCAGCCCCCACCCTAGCCTACGGAAGCTTAAAAAAAATGAGAAAAATCTTTCCCTGGACCGTATAGATCGCCTGTGCCACACACTCTCTCTCTCTCCTTCCCCTACTACTACTACAGCTTCCGAAAAACCCCTCCTTCCCCTACCTACTCCCCCCTCCCATAATATCCACGCGCAAGCCAACCCCTCCAAGGATCCTTCCTCAAAATGCCCCGCCCCCTTCCGCAGCGCCGGGGACTCTCCCTTTCACTCGCGTCGCCACCCCCCCCCACGCCCCCTCACCCGGCCCTCGCCAGGGTTTCGGGCGCCACCCAGTCCCCCCTACGCTCTCCCACGTTGAAAAACCCTTGCCGGTGCAGGCGAACCTACTCCCTCCTCCATTCCTCTCCCTCATCCCCCGGTTGCCCAGACGGGGCCAGCCGAGCCCTCCCCTCACCCCCGCCGCCAGCGACGACCCCTAGCCGACACCGCCGCCCTGCCCCTTTTTACGAGCGCAGGGTGTCCACCATTTGACCATCAAAATATTTCCCCGGTTTGCCGGGTTTTCCTCCTCTTCCTATCCCGGAGCATTCTGCAAAGGGTTGGGGATTCCCCGAGCTGTTCAAAGTATTCTGTGGCCCAAGACTATGCGATAATCTGTGGACAAATATTTGCCTCGGGCAATAATTGCCAACTGCTGGGGTCAATAACGAAAAATAATTTGATGTCAGTGAAATATAAGGGTTTGGTCTGATGTTATCGTTTCTTTTCTAATTAAACTGCAAACTGAGGGAGATATTTCATTAACCTCCTCAGTCCCGTGACATTAGCGGCATTATTTTTGGAAAATTCTTTATACTTACGTTTTGCGTTGTAAGTCATGTTTGCAGAGTTAATATCTCTGCCACTCAGGCTTCTTAATGATGATGCCACTTATCAGCAAATCTCATTGCCAATATTTTGGGTTGCTGAGCGGGAAAAAATTCAAACGTCTGTGTATTGTATGCAATACGCCAGGACCGAGGAGGTTAACAGCTTGCGTAAGCGCTGTCAATTATTAACGTATAATCATCGCTTGTAGCGCGGATAAAATAATAACCAGGCATTAAAAAGCCGGGCCAGACGGGTAAAAGTTATCAACAGGACATCCAACAATATGCCGATAAAAAAACTACCCTTGGCCCGGTTCTTCAATGGCTGAGAGAGATAAGATGATGTAGTCTATATGATAATGCAGTCATAACGTACAATGTACAACGTACAATACAGAGTACAATGAGAGAGTGAGAAATGTTGCAAAGTGTATGTGACTCTAGTTTAAGTTGACGATTGCATAATTTATGGGCGTACCCACATCTGTTTTCATACCAAAATAATGTTTCACTAGGTATTTTAAAATCGGGCCTTAGTCTTTCAAATGTAACAGAAGAAACACCAAAGTATTGAGAGCATTCTGAATTCCAAAACCTGTCTTACGACCAACTATGCATGGATGAGGTAATGTTATTCACTGCAACTGTCAGGGGTGAAGATGAAAGGAAGTTCGACGGAATAAAGAATAGGGGCGAGAACGGATAAGTGGTACACCGATATATGCCAGGAGAACTGGTAAATATGTGAATAATATGCAAAGTGCGTCATTCTGGCCAAAAGTTCTCATTCAGTGGCTTGAAACAGGGCAAAGGATAATATTTATTCCCCAGTCGTGATCCTCCTAGCCTCAGATACCTATAACAGGCCCAGCCGTCTATCGAATGCCATTTCTTGACTATACAGACAGCTTTTATCAAATATTTGTCGTTAGAAACAACCAATAATTAAGTTTTAGACGGTAGTTCCGGATTTTCTGCTAAAACACCGTCATTCTCATGTTTCTTCACCACAAGAAAAGCTTTCTCAGATAAACCTGTACCTCATATGTCAAGCTAAGTGGCAGGGACCGCTGATTCACAGGATATATGCACCGACGCAGGTTAAACCGTAAAGCTTCCTTACTTAAAATTGAATCGCGTGAACAGAAAAAAGGTGCCAATATATCCCAGATAAATCGTCTCTTCTACGGTATCTGACGTTCCTCATTTCACTGACAGCAAGGGTCTAGAGGAGAACGCTGTTGCAAAATGTACGCCCCGAGAGCCCACCAATAGGACACGTCCATTTTCTACACTGCGGTAAATAAAAATTTGTAACTCGATGAAATTATATTCAAAAGTAAGAAAACTAAACTATTTACAACTAGCAACATTAAGGCAGCACCATTGTACCTTACGTTGACAAACTTGAAATGTGGTAAAAATGGATCCCATTCGCTTACCAATAGAAAAACTCCGAAATATACAGCCCGAAGTCGGACATCTCTAGGTTTTCAGGGCTTTTCCAGGTCGGCAGACAACCGCCAGTCGGCCGGAGTAAACAAAACAGTTTCCCTTCCGCGCCTAGCGTGGGTGCGACCCTGTTCCTCAACCCAACCCGAAATGGCAAATGTGAAACGTGGCATCAATGTACCCCATTTGACCACCCATAGAAAGCTCAGTATTGGACATTCAGTAGTCCTGAAATTTCTAGTTTTTCCGGGCTTTTCCTGGTTGACAGCTATCTCGGAGTAAAACAAAAAGTTTACCCTTCTCCGCACGGCCGTATGTGCGACCCTGTTCCTCAACTCAACTCTAAAAGTCAAATGGGATACGGGTCAACAATGTACCCCCATTTGATTATCTATGGAAAACTCAGTAATAGACATCCAGTAGACCTGAAATTTCAATTTTTCCGGGCTTTTCCAGGTTGGCAGACATCCCGGAGTAAAAAAAACCGTGTTCCCCTCCGCATACAGCGTAGGTGCGACCTTGTTCCTCAGCCCAGCCATAAACGGCAAAAGTGAAACGTGGCAACAATGCGCCCCATTCGATTATCCATAGAAGGGTCAGAAATATACAGCCAGTAGTCCTGAAATTTCTAGTTTTTCCAGGCTTTTCAAGGTTGGCAGACATCCCGGAGCAAAAAAAACCGCTTACTCTTCCGCGCACGGCCATACGTGCGACCCTGTTCCTCAACCCAATCCAAAAAACCCATCCAAATCCACATTTTTTTACTTTTCCTTGGCCTCACCAGCCGTCGCTTTCGATTTTTCTCCGTCCACCCCTCTCCCCCCCGAAAAAAAGTGCCGAAAGAAGCGGAATACCCCTTAACCCCTCCCGCGACGTTCCTTCCACACCCACGATCCCTAACGCGCCGCCCAACCCGTATTCCCAACCCACCCTTCCCCCTCTACAACTCCGCTCCACTCTCTCCCGACGTGCCCCGCCCCTCCCTTTCGGAAACGCTGGAAGACTAAAAAAATGCAAAATAATGGCGGAAAGGATGGGGTGGGGTGGGGGAGGGAGGGAGGGATTTTCGGAAGAAGGGGAAAGGAGGAGGGCTAGAGGAAAGTGAAAGGGATGGAATGAAAAAAAAATGTTTTGAGGAGGAGAATTGGGTTATCCCGGAAGAAGTGTAACAAAAGGGGGAGGGAGAGGTCGGCCGGAGTAGAGTGAAGAGGGCAAGGCGACTGAACGGGCTCCGGGAGGAAAATGGCGGCGGCTCGGGACAATGAGGGCGGGAAAGGTGGATAGGGAAATGACACGGAGGAGGAGATAGAAAAAATAAGACAAGGAACGAGGACAAATATCTCACGGGAGGAGGAGAAATGTCTTACTGGAGGAAAAGGAAGTGACACAGGCACAGTTACTTGAGACTACGCAATTTCAAGAATTTACGAGGATTTTCCAGGCCAAAACTTCAATTTTTCCGGATGAAAATTCCATTACTAGGATTGTATTAAAAATGAGACTCAAAATAGAGGCATAACACATAAACACAAGCACAGTGATGGAACTTAGTTAACCTACCAACAGAGCACTACCACTATCGCTCTGGGAGAAATACGCTTTCGTTTTTTTTTACCGTGGAGGTGGACATAGATGAGGATGGCGCTGGCTATTGTGGCCAATGCTAAAAGCTGTTTCATGGGCGTGGCCTGTCCGCCATCTTCGTTAACCCCGATTTTCCTTTAGAGACTACGGGCCCACACGCTATTTTTACCAATTAACGATGTTTTCCATCAAAAAAATTGTAGAAATTAGCATGAATATACGACATTAATATGGAATTCTTTACATATGTAATTTATCTTTATAAGGTGGCTCAGTTCTCCGGGTCACTTATTCCAGATTTCTGAAAATTAGAAGATGGCAGCTTTGAGTTGCATTTTATGAGCTGACATAATTAAAATAAGGTTTTCGGGATAGTTCTGCCATTCACGTTGGAAAAAGATGATTAAAACATGGGGTCTTATGAAGAATTTTAAGGTAACAGCAAAAATACGTCAATTTGAGCGAAAAATAATAATCAATGTTTTAATTAAAACTGTTTATAAGAAGCAGCATGTCCTGGAAAATACAAAAATAAAATGGAGGCATCTTAACACATATTTGTTAAAAGTTATTAGCAAATTACTGCCGAAATTGACGTCAAAATGCAGCAGTTCCATACAAATGGCGCTGCTGTAAGCTCCTTAGGCTGGAAAAAATCTATACAATCAAAAAATCTATTAAAAATATATCCAAGGAATCGTCTGCATATTTTGTATCTTAATTTTGGTTTTCAATAAGTAACAAGCTTCATCAGCAAAAGTAGGATTTATTAAATTAATTAATTAATTTAATTTTTTAAATAAATATTTTTTAATAATAAATAATTAATTTAAAAAAATAAAAATTAATAAATTAAAAACTGGATAATTAAAAATGTTTAAACTAGTGTTTGCCTTGACTCCCACAGTCAACCCAGACACACCTTCAATCGATAATAATCCGCATTTTCGATGAAAACTATGGGAAAATTGATTAGAATCCCTACGACTAAGTAATCAATACATGAATCAAGAGTTACTTGTTTAAATTTCAAAGAGATAGTGGATATTCTTGCTTTACATCTGCTAATTTGTCCATTCTGTCTTGCCACTCAAAAGAATGCAAGGAAAGATCAGGGATGACTAATGTGGCTTTATTTCGGTTGCCAGGGTACAGTTTGATGGCATAATGTCCCCACCATCTAGCTCAACGGTTTTTACGGTACTTTTATTCTTAAGCCTCTGCCGCTACAATTGTCAAGAACTACCTGTGCACAATCAAATGGGTATCTCACAGTGCCTCCATTTCAGTAGCAATTTTCGAATTGTTGTAATAGGATTCAAAATTTAAATGGAATCATCATACACTATTCTGAACACTAAATTTACTCCAACTCCAAAGTCCAACGGAAGCTGTCCGTTATTTAATCAATTGAATCAGAGACTTTTATGTAAGTGCATGGAACTCGAGTCATTCACCCCAAAATTCCATTTCTTTCCAAAAGGGTGTCATTGGTTCGATTCCCCATCCTGATGGAATTTTTCACCATTTAGGGTGTGAAAGATCATGTAGTTTACATGTTTTCAAGAAGTTGATAGTAAGAAAGGAATACACATGCCTGAATGCGCTCGTAATAAATGACGTCGGTTATTAATTTTTGCCTTAGATACTTAAACTGACACAAGGTTATGCCTCGTCTACGATATGGGTGTACTGAAGTAGGATGCACTTAAATTCAGCCCTAAAACGCAGGTGAACGTCTAAACATTGATATTGAATACACCTCAGCACTACTTGGCGCTAATTGATATAAATGAGCGCTAGAAGAAACCAAATGTATTTACATAAAAGTATAACCACATAGATGAATGGAAATGAAGAATGACACGACGCGCAAAGACTCGGTTCCTCATAAGAATGACGCAAACACATTTATGGGGTGATCAGGGTGTCCAGCAGATGGGAATTTGAAAATTCCCTGAGATTTCCAGGTTTTCCAGACATCGTTTTTATTTTTCCAGAGGAAATATTGATTTTTTTCTCGTTAATCATAAGGGAATGTTCGGTATGTTCTTGGGTTATTAAACGTAAGGATTATTTTTAAACGTGCATATTTGGAGGAAAATAAACACAAAACTTTAAAATAGTTTGAGAGAAAATCATATCACCACCCTTTTTTAGATTTGAACATTGCCATGCTGGTGCTCAGGAACAAGGTCATATTACAGCTAGACTTTTCTATGAATAGCATTGATATAAAACGATCAACAACCTCAATAACTGAAACTTCAACAACGCAAGGGAAATTAGACTTCGCAACTTGCCTATAAAAGCACGTTCTTTACGTCAATGATTTACAGAATATAACCAATAATAACACAATATACCTATATAGAAAACATTATACCTACTTTCGGTGATTACGGGAATGCAAAATGCGACAACGCAAGGGAAATTTGACTTAGCAACTGGCCGAAAAAGGCACATTGCTTCCGTTGCTGTTTTATATATTGACACCACAGAAAATTCCGGAGTCATTTCGATATTCCCCTGAGATTTCCCAGATATTTCCAGTGAAAATAAAATTCATTGAGATTTCCCGGTCTTCCCGAGTGCTGGACACCTTGTGTGATGAGTATGCTTATCGGAACTAATCGACCTATTCATGACGAGGTCTCGACCAAGAATCGACGGAAAATTATCGATATCATTCAAGTCTACTTAAAATGCCACGAGTACACTTAAATAGACCGGGTAATTAAGCAGTGAGGAAGCGTCTACATTGTGAAACTTGAGAGAAATGACCGTTTAAACGTGTATTTAAATGGTCAGTGTGGACGCACATTACTATCCCAACGAGTGGCCGAAACGCAATCCCCGAATCCTTTTCTCGCCTCGCTGGAGTGTGCCTTCATCTTTAACGGGATGAAAAAACGAGACGAGGCAGACGAGGTGGAGAAAGGGACAGGGGAAGAAAAGGGAGGGGGACGAAGGACAGACAGATAGACAGACGAAGAAACGAAGCGAGCCCTCGGAGGAGTAAAATGAGACGAGACCCCTGGACCGCTCCAGGGGCACCTGAAATGCGGAGAGGGACAAATAAGTCTCAAGCGTGCTGACGCATGCATAAACAGAATAACACGGGATGCCACGTTTAATTCTCCTATCCGGATGAACGGCACCCCCCACCCCCCAAATACCCTTCTCCCCACCCCAATGCACGGTAGAGGAGAATGAGAGATAGAGAGAGTAAAATAAACAGGAGAAATCGGAAGAGCAAACAGATTTCGCTCCCGGATTTTCAATCAATTCTCAATTTCGCGTCAACGCGTCGTCGGCGGGGGGTTGCGTAGGGGGGAAGGTGAAGGAGAGAGAGAGAGAGACAACGATTGCGAGGACCTCTATTGGGACGCCGGCGCCCTATTGGGGTGGGCGGGTGTGCCCCGCGTTTTAGTGGCAATGTCACCTTCATCTACGCGTGGCCGACGCCGCCATGGGCGGAGACGCCATTTGCCGCTCTTGAATCTTCGTTTGCGCGAGACGGGAAGAAAACCTCAGGGACGACAACGCAAATCGCGAAAGAGGTCGAGTATCGACTTGGATATAAAAATACAAAAGCGGATAGGTATATCATCTACGTACATAGAGATTTTAATACGCATTTACGCCATCAGCCCGCGACCAGGCATTCGAATAACGTTATACTTCATGACAGGTGGATATTGAAGGGAGGAATGCATGTACCTGTAACATAAAAAATGTTAAATTCAGTTTTCAGACACGAAAACTGAAAATTTAAGAACCAACCATCATTCTTGTCTTTTGACAACAAATGTTTAACAGTTTCGCGTAGAGAAACCCTAATTAAAAATCTATCAAACAATATGATGAACACATGGACGAGGGTTACGAATCGGATTGGTATATCATAAGCCACTTAAATCCACGTATTTGCCAGCAGTGTGAAGGCAGGAGTTCCAGAAAAAAGAATTCTCATCAAGGGAATAGAATTACAAGGAATATGCAAACAGTCAGGAAAAAAGATGCACATTACTGTAAATCTGGCACTACAACACTGCTGAAAATTTATGAACCAATCATAATATATTTTTTTCGCCAGATAACGTTTTAATGTTATTTTGAAGAGGAAACTCCATTAAAATCGATCAGAAAATCATCAAATGAACTCACTGCAGGAAGATGACTTGGAGGGAGGAATTCTCACCATCGAGTCGAGCCTAAACTAATGGAACGATAATAAGCAAATACCAAGCGATTACTGTATCATCGAATGGAATGACCATTCACAGAGAAACTTAAATAGAAAATTAACCATCGTTTACGCAGTAATAGCAGCACTCAAATGGGAATGAATTTGAGCAAATTTAAAAATAATTTGGACATAATTTCACTTTCTGTTAATTTACAGGATTAAAGTGACGAAATCCAAATGACACGTTCTGTTAATTTACAGGATTAAAGTGACGTGATCCAAACGACACGAAGTATGAATATATGGCGTTAATACACATCTTCACTGTTTTGCATTTAAAACTAAGGCACGACCGAGGCAGAATATATCCATCACACTTCCCCAGAACTATTTCTGATGTCTTACGGAGGCTGCTATGGCGATAGTGTACCGAAATGATGAATAGTGTTGATAGTTTTGCAAATATATTTTACGATGACAATTTCAGAGAAATAAACGTAGGTATTATTTAGGGAACAATTTTATCTTTAAGTATTGTAGGCCATTAAATCCGGTCCAAATATCAAATCGTTGAAGTGAAAAAAATGGCGAGTCTTCACTTATTATCCTGTGAGCGAGTCAAATCACCGCCGTACCCCCATTTTGCATTACGCCCGGGTACAGAGCCCGCCCGCCCGCTTGGCCGTATTTTGAGTCCGCTCCGGACTAGGCCTGCGCTGCGGCGGTCCTAGCAAACTTTCCCTTTCGTCCCTGCGCCAAGAGGAAATCGATATCCGGTTGTGGAAACCCCTCTCCCCTTCCCTTCTCTCTCTCTCTCTAGCATCTTTCGCCGGCTCCCAACGAACACCCGCCATCGCGCTCCCGTCGCCCCCGGCCTCTCCCTCCTCCTCCGCCGGGAAAGAGTAACACTCTCTTCCCGGGGCGGTTTATCAATTATTTCTCTCGCGAATTCATTATTATTTCGTTATTTTTCGGGGAGGGGGGGTGACAGAGGGGACAAGTAAATCCCTGGGAACCGCAGCGCCTCTCCCCCGCAATAAAGGGGGCGGCGAGACGAACAAACCCTTCAAAACCGCGCCCGACTGGGAGATATTAAAGGCGAAAGGACACTCCGGACGAATCCGACGGGGAAAACGCCGTGCCCACTCCGCCAGGGTGTGTGAGAATGAAAAGGGTCACGAGAGAGGAGGGCGGTGGTCGGATGGAAAGCCCCTGGGCTCCGGGACGGCCTTGCAAGAAACCATTCCAGGGTTCAAATTCCTCTGAAGGTCGATACCCTGGGAGAAGGACCCGCCCTCGTGTAAAGGACGTCCGCGGCAGCCGCGGCAAGGGCTCCCACAAGGATAACACAACCGAAAACGATGTCCGTCCGTCCCCCCATGAAGGAAACACAGCTATAGTGGACCAGACCTCTCATTACTTTCACTAAATTTGCGTGCACATTGCTTTTCTAAGGAGTCAGCGACGAAAAGAGTTCCTGTTGAACTTACAAAAATAATTCATTGAGAAACCAAATAAATCTTTTTAAAAATTATGGAAAGAAATTGGGTATGTCACAAAACACAAAACCAACTGCAGTAAAAAAACAGACTTTGCCAAATTGAGAAAAATTTATTATAATTTGAATCGCTATAAAACACCTTAAAATTTATTTTGATCTTTTCCGTGAAACCTCGCATTTACAGCGATATAACAAAAAAGAATAACGAAATAGCAGCGAATTAAACACTCCTTTATTTATCATTTAATTCGCAAGGAACACTCTCAAAGGAAACTTAAAAAAGATCTTTATATGCCTTCTAACCGATTTTTGTACTTTTGTGCACCAAATTCAAAAACTAAAATTTGAATTAATTTCCAATGTAGACGTAAACCTGCATTATTGAAATGCAAAACGATGAAAAATGAGAAAGAAAGAGAATAATTGCTATTAACTTCGAACTAAACTCCATAAGATAAAAATTTATCATTGTCATTATAAAATCTGGTAACGTAAAAGAATATTCGGGATAAGAGAGTTCCACATCGTACTGACCATGGAGTTTTAAATATTTTAAATAGTGAGAGAGAGAAAATTTTCCCGATTTCCACTAATTCAATTAAAAAATTTAATTGAGACATGCACCTTAAGGAGGTTGGTTCGCGACTGAATGACTTATAATTCTAGCGGCATCCCGACTGTTTTAGTTATGTACAGGAGCCTTTAAAAGAATATTGCTTTGATTTTTAATATGTCTAACTTAGAGGAAAGCTGAAATATCGCATTAAAAATGAATAATAGGAAGACCAGTCTCCGAAAAGACATTTTAATCGAATACCGAGAATGGAGTCGTGCAGCGATTATGCCTAAATAAGTAATTAGATTTTTGAAACCTTTTCAACAACGTATATCACCAGAAATATCTAAAATTCATGTGTTTGTTATATTACAATATTTTCTCAAGTAAACCCTACACTTACATTTATTTCAAGGTTAATTTATTTCTAAAAACTTTGGCAACGCCGTACTGAACTTTGTTGATGTCCTTAGCGACTGGTGTTTGATGTGCGTGAACTGAAGTGCTTTCCTATTTTAAACACATTGAATAAGTTCTTTTTAGAAGTTCTCATACTACATAATAGTCCTATTCAGGACTAAATTGATCACTGAATGGTATTATTGTGGAGATCAGTACTATAACGCACTTAATACATAGTTTTTCTATCATTTAAATGCTGCTACATTGTCCTTAAGTCCTTAAGTGGACGAGAGGACAGTGGTGGGTTATGAAGTGGAAGGTTTGAGGTTCACTTCTCTGAAGCGGTATATATTTTTCTTTTTTTTCAGATTTTTTTCACTAATATCTTTTAAAAATTTTGCTTTAATCATCGTAACTCGCTTTAAAAATATTTTCCCCCAAAAAAGATAAAAATTAAACGTTTCAACGGACGTTTCGTGGCCTACTAAAAATTGACTCAGAATTTCGATCAGAACGACCGTTCAGACGCTAGAGATCAAAATTGTGAGAAATTATGTGGAAAAAATAGTAACGAAAGTAATTAATATAGATGATGGGCTAATGGCATTAAGAATAGGTATGTTACCTAAGGTCATAGTTCAAGTATAGGTATATGCTTACTCCTGCCTAAGACGATGAACAGACAATAATTCAAAATCACAAAGGTATACATTAGGACTTAAAAACAACTAGTTTGTATTAGTCAGAAATATTTATAATATCAAGCGTTCATTTTAGCTGTAAGTGCCACATATATTAGTCGTTTTTAAGTGATATTATTATTATTTGTCAACAAAATGTATTAGGAATATGTACCGGGCCTGTTTGGGTTATATGAAGCCCTTCGTTTAATAACCGATGTTTGTCATTCATCGAGGTGGTGCTATATTTTCAAACAAACAATTTACAGCTTCTGAAATGTGTCTCTATGTTTGAATTCCCACGATATGTGTAAGTTCACTTACAACGCTGCCACATGTATGACCGACCCCAGCGCCCCGATCAGCTAACTACTGTGTCCCGGATAAAATTTCGATAATAATCATTTAATTTCTCAAAAACTAAGTCGGTGACCTACCGTCATTTTTGCACTAATCAGTTCCTTAAATCCTGGTTTATGTCATATCCGTTTTTTGCATAAACGACATGGGTTTCAGCACTCTAAATTTATATTTTATGTACCAAGAATCCGCTCCTACTGCACTACGTAATGTAAATTTAGCTATTTTAAAATCCGATTATTGGGAAAACCAGAACGGAAAGGTGTATTTCTAATTAAGCCAATCGATAGAGGGCCTTTTATTCTATAATTCCTGCGAATATGAATAAAATTACATAGACTTTAGTTTTCGGACCAACCTCCTAAACAGGCAATGATACCACCCAAGATAAGCCGGTGAAGGAAAACCTAGACCTGGACTGTGGTACATTTTATTTTTTTGTAAAACATGAATTCATTTTCCCCGTGTGCGCCATAAACAGCCAAATTGCCAAGGAGCCCTATATTATAATGAGATTTTATTTAAAAATTGAATAAAAATTTCTTAAAATCCTTACCTTTGCAAAAAATTAATAGAGATTTAAATATTCCCTTCTTTCACAATGAAAAAATTATGCAACCCCATTTTCAATGGTATTCATAAATATATTTTACATAATATCTTCCCCAAGGTAAAATTTTGATACAAGTTTTTTTATGAGTTAGATGGAGTAGATGTGCTGTGTATGACATGATGATACAATTGTGTTGAATATAAATTGGCCTAAAGTTTGGTAAACAATTAAATTTGGACCACACGGATAATCTGATGTTTATTCAAGAATATCAAACGAATAAGTGGGAGGCTTTCGAAAAAAGAAGCATCGCCCATTGCTCCCTTGTAGTTTATCGGTTAATGGTATGGGTATTTCAAGATTTATTGCGTCTTATGATCAGAACTTATACGAAAATAAATCTAGACGGTAATTTCTAACAACATTAACAAGTTGTAAATAGCAAATATTTATTAAGTGCATGAAAAAATGAATTCACGTTTAACACGAAAACTAAAATATGCTACAGAGGTCGGGCAAATTAGCTCAAAAAAAGGAAAAAAAAATACTTTTCCGCTATTTGATGGCGGGGGACTTATGGGAGAGATATTAGAAGCGGTCTCTCATCTCCTAAGTAAATTTTCGTACGGTAAAACAGTTTCTTCTTATAGAAGTAAAGTAATTTCTTTTAAAATTTATACCGAAAAATCAGTTTTTCCAGTTAACTGCAAAAACTGCCGATTCTAGCGACTTGCATTGCACAAACGATTTGCACGCAATAAAAATCCCGACAAAATGAGGCTTTGTATATTGAAATAGCGCAATAAACATCAAATTTAGAGCACAAAAACCTTCAAAATGGGCATTTTAAATATTGTTTATAACTTTCATCATGAGCTCACATCGCTTCATTCATGAACATATATGTTAAATAAAAAAAAGTATTTAACATTGAAAAGAGGCACTACGGTGACTCATCTGACATTTGATTTGGTGAGAATTTATGGGAGAAAAATTTTTTGACCACGATACTAAAACATGAGCCAAAAAAAAAGCCAAATTTTACATTCTCAATGTTATATTCCGTAAAAATATGGTGTTAAGTTTCATAACACTGGTTTACATGGGTCATGTAATAATTGAAAAAAAAGTTATACCGATCGTTTAGGACCATACAATAGTGCGACGAGAAGGGACCAAAAAAACCAGACTAATTTATGGGCATGCAGGTTTCATATAGGTACCTGATCTAGATTTTGGCACTGATTGGACATCAAAATGAAGCCACTTTATCCTATGCACCGCGGAAGCCTTCAAAATTAAAATGACTACATTATGTGAATTCAAGAACGTACTATAAAAATATAAACGAATTCACTATAATGCTCTTTCCCTCCCTTACCGCTGGTCTTTTGCAACAGCGAATAGGCAACTTTGTGGGAAAAAAATGAAGTTGTTCCAACATAAAAATTGCTAGAGCCTTCAGCTGCAACCACCGCCACGACCCCATGCGTCGCCGACGGGCATAAAAAGTATTCCAGACATGCTTTTTTAATTCTTGCATCGCGAAGGGAGCAAACTTAGGAGAACGCTGAGGTTTTATTCAGGTAGGAATTGGATCTCACAAAATGTGATGAATCATATGCCACACGCTTGACTGTCCAAATTTTAAATGGCCTCGTTACAATTGATCTTATTCAGGGTATTGACGTCAAAATGACGTCATTGTCAATTATATAAACTTCCAAAGCCATCCCAAATAGTCCTCATTTAATGTACTAATTAGGGTAATTAAACTTCTGGATTCGTTAAATTATGAAATATCTTGGAATAACCCCAGATTATTACAGGCACAGCACCCTAACTCCTTACACATTTTCTCCTATTTATCTCAGTGTACGTACAACAACATACAACAACAGCACATTGGGCTGGAAGATGGACAGGATATACAGGGTGTCCCATAAATGTCACGCCACAGTGACACTGGAGCTAGGGCAGCCTAAGAGGAACCGAAACAGCCTAATATGACCTCAGTAAAAGTTGCACGGTTTTCGAGATATTGCCAAATTAAAGCTTTTTCAAACATTTCACTTTTTTTACATTTCTAGTCCCAGAATTCAATCGGATAATTTAACGTTCTCATTAGGGCCGCTCTTTTAATCTTCCAACTGTGACTCATGTGCCGACTTCTACCTGGAACAGAGGCCCGAGAGGGAGGCGGGCCATGGGGTCCGAACAAACAAAAGAAACGCGAAAGCCGCTATACCTGTCTAACTTTATCGGCTTTCAAAAAATGGGATGGATAGAGTACTTTGTTTGTTAATTTGTGGCAGTAGCCCCATCAGAGAGCCAAATTGAGAGCTATTCAAGTGAATAGTCCCCGCCAAGTGACACTCCAGTGTCTCTGTGGCGTGACATTTATGGGACACCCTGTATAATAGTGCCAAGAGTACAACTATCTGGGAGTTAAAATAACCCATAATGGAACCCTGGATGATGCAATTAAAGGAAGAAATATGCAAGGAAAATGAGAAATATCCATGTTATGGTATCAAAGTAAATTCAAGGCTAATAAAAAAGGAATATATAAGCCAACTGTATGAAGCATTATCGCATGCGGGAGTGAGACACGTCAGATAAAGGAGAAAACAAAATAAATGTTCAATATTACAGAGATGGATTACTGGAGAAAATCTGCGGGGATATCAAAACGGGAAAGGATCTTGAGATAAAAAGAAAAATATAACGAGAGTCACCCATACAATAGCCGGTGACATAAAAAACAAGCTTGTGTGGTATGGTCACATACAACGTAAGACGAACGAGAAAGTACTTACGCAAATTTTAACATGGAATCCACAGGGTAGAA